>JAOTQM010000500.1:0-600000 GCA_026939265.1 Oreonectes daqikongensis
TTGACCAGAAACACTGGCGTTTATGGGCTTGTGGTACACACACACACACACACACACACGCACACGCACACACACACGCACGCACACACGCACGCACGCACACACACACACGCACACACACACGCACGCACACACGCAAGCTAAAGTATATTAGCTCTAACAGATACTATTTTGTATACTAAGATAATTAAATGTACTATACATTCACACTTGAAACTACTATAGTATAATATTTACTATAGTAAAAAGTATGTTAGTATTTTATTGTGCGGTATTAAATATATGTACGGCACAGTTACTATAGTACACTAAACTATACTTTGTTATGATATGCTATACAATACAACTATACTAGTACTCTGGAGTATTACATGTTGTATTCAGTAAATACTATAGTATTTTTACTGTAGTATGGTATGTATATATATATATATATATATATATATATATATAGTATGACATAGGTATTCAGTGTTGTGCAGTATTTTCTATAGTAAAGAAACAAGTATTGCTATTGCATTTACTACAGAATAGGATTTAAATCACTATAGTTTCCTGAAATGTTTACAATAGTAAATCATATAATTTACTATAGTATTTTGTAGGTGGACTACCCCCAAACCAAACCTGTTGGCATTATTAGTTCTTAGGCAAAAACCACTTCAAGTGTCCTCATTTTATGACATGTTTTACTATATTTGTAATGGCATTTGCAAAAAGACACTTGGCTCTTACGAGCGCATGTAAAGCCAAACCTGAATACACACACAACCAGGTTTGGGCATAATGTCTGATGGAGTCAGTAGCTTATTCTTCAAAACGTGTTATTGAAAACCAGGTGATGCACATTTATGTCATTAAAGTTTTTGCATTTCAATAGTTTTGTCTACTTAATATAAAAGCTGTGTTCATGCTGACGCAAGAAAGTAGTGTGTTTTAGTCTGTGTGGCCTTCTGCGTAAAACAAGGTCTCACCCGCTCGCCCGCCCGCCCGCCCGCAACCAAATAATGTCAAAAAGCAATTAATAACTTTATACCACCATCAGCAGCTGTGGGTCCAGAGCCTCTCCACCTCACTGTCTTGCTCTTTATTCCTCCATCAGGCCGTGGTTTCCCTGAGGTCCTGGTGGTCAGATGTGGTTTTCGGGGCAGGAGGACTTGGAGTGTGGGCAGTGCGGTCCTTCTCCTTTAGGAGAAAAGAAAAAAGAGAGAGAGAAAGAGTCGACTAATGCGTCCATCCCTGCTTCAATCCATTACGCTTAAGATGAGGGCAAGCACTAATCGTCTGGCCTGTGGACTCTCATCAGGATATCGGTTAGAAGTTGTTATTATTATACGTTTATGGTTGTGCTTTCTGATAGAAACATTTTTTTTGTAAGATTAGTTTTAATGATCTGGGTCATAGTCCAAATTTAATTGCCATTAATCTTTAGATTAGAGAAAATCTAGAATTGTTGTTGATTTTCAGTATTACAAAGCAATGGATGATTTGACATCCTTTGAAATGATTTGGTGTGTGAAAGGAGCTTTGTGCGAGGTTGTCGATGAAAATTTGTGTTTTACCAATGTTGTTATGTTCTCTCTTTTTTAAGGTTTATCGGATAATGTTTGGGTGATTGTAATAAAGGAGTTCATTAAAATTCCTAGTGAGATTAAAAGGAGATCAAATGGAGACTTCATCCTCTCTGCGTCTCAGATATTTCTCCTGAGAATGAGGCAGATGTCTCCATTAGAGTTTCAGAAGAGATCTCAACATTGTCTCAAACTGAGCTCAGAATATTATTGAAGATCTGAATATGAACTCAATTATTTCTCATCAAATTGACCCAAATCCAGATTATTTTACATCTACATTCATTTTACACCTTTTTTATTTCTGTTTTGATGTCTTATGTGTTTCTTGGAGAAACGTCCGAGACCAAGTGGATACTTCATCAAATGTCTCGAGCTACACGAAGAGAAACGTCTGAGGAAATGCAACTTTCCTCTGGGTTAGACTGTGGCAGGCCAGACAATGGACGACTCATAAAAGATTTTGCCAACCTCTGCTGCACATTTTATGATGAAAGAGACACAAAAATGTAACGCACCACCAGCATGACGAAAGAAATATTCCCTCAATTTTATACTTTCCTTTCTAACCGCAACTGGGTCTGGGTGAAGTTTCGACATCTCAGCATGTGTTCTTCCTCCCGGACTTTCCATAGAATGACCCCTCATTTGTCTGACGTCTTTGAAGAGTTGTGTATATAGAGAGCGCGTTTGGTGGTACAGTACACACAGGCCCACACACCTCGGCAGTCTGGGCGGCTCTGCGTGTGGACTGAATGCTGAGTGTGTGTGTTGTGTGTTGTGTGGTTATGGGCAGGCCGCTGGACACCATTAGAGGAGATCTCCGTCCTGGCAGCGCTGTTTCAACACCACCTCACCTACTAAACCAACAGCCAATTATAGCCGAGTCAGTATAGACATACAGACAAACCGCCGGCGGCTACTTATAGTCCAAGCGTTCTGTACGATCAGCACAGACACAGGCTTGCTACCAATTTCAATTACTGCTGATTGCTTGTAGAAAGTAATAGCGATATGCTTTTCTTGGCTGTGTGGTCATGTGAGATTATGCAGCTAAGAATAATAGAGGAATTTATTTACATAAAAGTTGTTTTTCTTCAACTGAACACAGTTATAGCAGTATATGCCGGCTTTCCATGTCTTTGTGAAGTCATGGGATGGTCCCCTATATTTCTTAAAGGGATAGTTCACCAAAAACTGGGAACATTTATGGGACATGTCTTAAAAATTGTATTTTGTGTTCCTCAGAAAAAAAGAGTCATATACAGCAGTGGAGCTCCAGCTGACTTTTAAGGGGTCAGGATGACTAAAATGAGCATTGGAATACTTTTTTAAAAACTAAAAACCAATATATTTCTTCTTATTTGGCCATTTTTATAATAAATAAAAGTTTTTCCAGTTGGGTAAAAGAATGAGTTTTTGTGAGTCGGGCCTTTGTGTCAAAAAGGTTGAGATCCCCTGATATACAGGTTTGGAATGACATGAGGGAGAATAAATAATGTCACTGTTTTTTATCATTTTTGTATTAATATTATTTATTACTTTTCACCCAAAAATGAATGATCATTTACTCTTGTGCCTCTTGAACTGTCACTTTAAAGTTTAAACTTTAATGGAAAAATTGTGGCTACAATAAAGTTGTTGATATATATATATAAAAAAAATATAGAGAAATATGACGAAAAAAATATATATTCCTCCTCATCTCATGCTAAACCTGTATGATTCTTTATTTCTGATAAAAAAAATGCAGTTTAAAATAAAATATATGAATATATACTGAGACGCATTCATTTTGTAGCTTGGGTTACAAATTCAGTTGCACAAAGTGATAAATGGATATAGCCTACAGATGATGTATATAATTTGATAACCCAACGCAGACGGGATGTTAAGGAATTTGCATGTATTGAACACATATTCCGGCCTGTCATGCACACGCTCAGCGCTGACAGGAGTCTGATGGCTGTGATCGGCCGTATCTCTGTTAAACTGCAGCGAGTGATTGATTTCCTCTCACTGACGGTTCTGATAGGGCGCAGTCATAATTCTGTGCACTCGAGAGATTAAATTCCTGTATCGCTGTCAGCTACATTAACTCACTTCCTGGATCTAAACCCTATTAGCGTAGCAGACCTCACTAACATTAATAAATCAATGTTACTGATGGCAGATGAAGATCCGGCACTCCTCTCTCTCCTCTCTCGCTGACTCTCTCACTGCTGGTGATGAAGGTGATGTGAATGAGTAAAGTTATCTGTTAGCATTAGTGTTCTAAAACCATTTACCAAGAGATGAGATAGGGTGAGAATAAACTGAGAGAACGGTGAAGAGAACGTATGAGATGAGAACCCGAAAGACCTGAAGATAAGAGACAGATGAAAGGAAAAGAGAGAGGTGTCCAAACAGAAAAGATGAGCTGAGAAAAAAACACAGGGGACATGATAAAAAATGAGCTGAGAAGAGAACACGAGAGATGATGAGGGGAAACAGAAAGATTACAATGTAAAAATAAGCTGAGACGAGAGGAGAACATAAGAGACGTAATGAGAACAGAAAAGATGAGAACAGAACATAAGAGACATGTTGAGACAAAACAGAAATCATGATATGAGATGAGAACATAAGAGACATGTTGAGACAAAACAGAAATCATGATATGAGATGAGAACATAAGAGACATGTTGAGACAAAACAGAAATCATGAGATGAGATGAGAACATAAGAGACATGTTGAGACAAAACAGAAATCATGAGATGAGATGAGAACATAAGAGACCTGATAAATAAGGAGACAAAGATCGGAACAGAAAGATTAGCTAAGATAAGAATATAGCATGATAAGAAGAAAGAGACAGAGATGAGAACAGAAAATATGCGCTGAGACAAGAAGAGAATATAAGTGACATGATGAGAAGAAAAGAGACAGAAATGAGAACAAAAAAATGAGCTGAGACTGAGACTGAGAAGAGAATATAGGAGACATTATGAGAAAAAAAGGGACAGAGATGAGAGCAGAAATCATAAGGAGAGATGGGGGAGAACATTAGAGATGTAAAAGTAGAAAAGAGACAGAGATGAGAACTGAAAAGATAAGATGTGATGAGTATCAAGGAGACAGACATGAGAACAAGAAGAAGAAGAAAAGGGGATCAAAACAAAAAACATGAGCTAAGATAAGAATAAAATATGATGAGATAAAAAGAAAGAGACCAGAACAGACCATATGAGCTGAGACAAGAAGAGAACATATAAGAAGAGAAGAAATGATGATGAGAACATACAAGAACTGGAAAGATGAGACGAGAAGAAATGAGAAGCAAAACAGAAGAGAAAAGTTAATCATGAGATTTCCAAACTGTACTGACACATCCATGAAATCACCTTTTATGTCAGTGAGCAGTAATCCTGACAGAAGCAGATCTGTTATTCTCTCATCTGATGATCAGGAACATTCTGTTGGATCTGGGAATCTTTCTGGCTTTATTACAGCTATTGTTCCACTGATCCAGACTTAGTTTTCTTCACTTGATTGCAGATTTAGTTTCCAGCGGTTGTGCTTTGTTAAAAACTGGTTTAGGTCTTGATTGCGAGCGCCATCCACCAAACTGCCAACGCTTCATTTAGTCCGTCTCAGCGTTCAGACAGTTGATACCAGGCTCGCTTTCAGATCGCTTTCAGGGGATTTAAACATTTTTTGTAGGCGAGCGAGAAGCGCTGGTACGAACCGTTAGCAGAAATCTTTCCATATGGATCGGTTTGTGTGGCAGATAGACAGAGAATGAAAAACTGGAACAACTGGAGAGAAAGAGATATTTGCGGCTTAACTATTGTCCTTAGCCGCTAAATGTGTCCATGTGGCGATTCTTCACAGCATCCGAGATTCATGTTCTCAGAGTCGGCCGCTTTTTCTTTGTGAGGAAAAATCCAGAAAGAACCTTTTCTAGTGCACCCCTCACCACAGAACTCTGGAACAAACCCTCGACACACACACACAATAACAACAACAACATGCTCCTCATCTTTTGGAACACAACACCATCTCCGAGAGATTATAGGGAAGATCCGGACTGATCAAAACACGACGGACGGCTAAAACGCACGCATTCATAAGCTCATCTTCTGAAAGGCATGTGGTGTAAATTTGATCAAAAGCATTGGCATTGGTTTTTTCTGTCGCTGAAAAATACGTCGGAGCTGTTAAATCGCGAGTAAAACGGCTTCTGGAGACGATTAGAGCGGCGATCCGAACCAGCTGCACGGTTGGCAGCTCGGAGATGAGGGTACGAGAATATCAGAAATCAAACCATTCCCGGTCTGTGATGAATGAAGAGCGGTGGAAAATCTAGGAATAATGACGGGCCGATTTCGAAACATAATGATTTCACACATTTTTCACTGTCACATGAGCGAGGTGCCAAACTGAAACACTACATCTCTGTCAGAGCCTGGGATTTTACAGCCAAAGCGAAAACTTTTAAGTTATTTGTAAGATGCTTTTTATTTGGCATATACATTTTTAATTCTGTAAGCTGTTCAGTACATACATTCAACAGTAAAATAATATAGAAACAGCTTTAATGTGAAAAACAAGTTTACCAGCAGCTGCTGTTTGTCAAGCACCCACAGACACTATTGTGAAAAAATCATATTTATAAATAAAAGACTTTGCTTTGTGTTTAATCATTTAATATAATAGAGGTAAATAGATAAATGTTCAGTTAAATGTTAGGTTCACATTTACCTTTTTACTTTACTTTAGAATGTATTGTGAAAGAATGTGCATGAGTATGTGTACATACGCGGCGTTATGTACGTGCATTCACTCTTAAAATGCATTTTTCCCCAAGCGTTGGGTCAAAAAGAGAAAACCCAAGCATTGGTTAAATTAATGTTCATATTTGACCTAGCAATGGGTTAAAACAACCCAGCATATTAGAATTTGTCCTTTTTGATCCAACACTTGGTTGAAAATAATCCAGCCTTTTTTTACAGTGTGTGTTTTTTCTGTCATTATAGACGGTTTCATGGGACGCACACGTAGTGTTGTTGTCGAGACCACTTAAACTGAGACCAAGACAAGACCAGTAAGTATATTTCTAACATAAAAAGTAGACTTTAGTTAAAAAGAAGTATACTAATAGCACACTTGAATAAACCTCTTTTTCTAGGGGTCGATGTTTGTAATCTTAATAAATTGTTTGTATTGAGTGACGTGCCCTCGGACTTCAAGAGAAGAATGATTGAGCATGAGCGTCTGTGACCTTGAGGTCAAACAGTAGCGTACTTCCACCACATCCAAATCACTTTAGAAACATTAACTTCACTTCACACCTTCAGCGGTCACCCACGACCCCCATTTCTCCCCGATCTCATTTATCAACACGGCATCAGAGAGAAAATATATTGGCACCAGGCCTTCCTAATCAATGCCATTACTACCGCGGTCTTTCCTGCGCCCAGAAAGGGTCGTCCGCGGGGTCACGTGGCGGTCGGACCGCGCTCAGAAATGGAGGCCAGGCTCAAGTTCAAGGTCGGGGGTCGAAGGTCAATCTTCCAGGGAAATGGGCCCAGCTGTGCAGGGATGTGGGAGGGTAGGATCTGGACGTGAGGTCCGTCTGGACGGGTGACCAGTCGTGACCCCAGCCTTTGTGCTTGTATTGGTGAGTGGCGGTTTCCTTATGGTCCTGTGGTCAGACGCAGAGCTCGGCCAAGCTGCCAGAGAAACGGGGACACAAAGGAGATGCGAAATCGTGGACAAAGGTCAAAGACGGGGCAGGAGAGAGAGGTGGAGTGCCATGAATTATAGTCTGCTAGCCATATGAGGAGGTCAAGATACTGTACATTGGCCGGCACTCTTCAGAAGACATTAAAACCTTTCAGCCGTCGCATGGCTGTATAAATGATCGACAAACAGAGCCAGACGTACTATCGGCATAAACGGCTGCTTCTGAAAATGTGAACGCTATAGAGTTAGCATGAACAACAAACCACATAACATGCTGCAGACGTTACGTCTTGAAAAACAATTGTCCAAAACGTCCATTAAAGGTTCCCAGACCACCTCGGTATGACAGAGATATCTTATGCTGTCCATTCGAGGGCTGGATTATTCTGGAGAGAAGGAGATGTTTATACAGTGTGGATTGTAAGTTAAATATTTCTATTCTAAAGTGTTACACTGGGAATATGAGAACATGCTCCGGTCAAGATTGTGTCAGATCCGTGCCAATAACAGAACACGGGAGAAGAAACCCGAGAAAATTCTCTCCAGATGTGTATGTGGAAAGAGTGAAGTTTCTTTTAAGGAATTATACGATTGTATATTGTTCACTTTTATTTCTGGTCTTTTAAAGTGGACTGTTATTCTTACTTTTGTGGACATTTTGATTCGTTTCACACTGATAAACTTGACAACCTATCAACGGAAATGACATTTTCACAGCGATAGTTTGGATATAAGAATAAATCATCATGATTTTCTCAACTTCGTGTCGTTCCAAAGCGGTATGACTTTTGTCTTGTGTGGAACATAAAAGATTTTGTTGAGCTTCAGTCAATTTTTACTTTTTTGGTTCACCTCAGGTTTAGGATCATGATTTTTTTATGCTAATGTTTTAATCACCCATCACATCCAGTAACACACGCTTTGTGCTTTTTGAAAACATACTGTGATACTTGTTGGTGATATTGTTTAACCAGGGTTTTACTGCAGTAACCAGTTTAACTATTGTATGTTGTACAACCCCAAACTGACCATTGTCTCACTACTAACCATCGTTTTACTATGAAATTTGTAGTGAAAGTATAGTAATAGAAATGGGTGTTAACTGAAAACATGGTTACTATAATAAAATCGTGGTTAATTTCCATAAGCTATACTCAGAACACAGAGAGAATAAGTGTGATGATGAAAGAAAAGGACAAATATTAATAGAGCAAGAGGTTGACCACAGATCTTCTACAGGCCTTGTGCACAGCATGTGAGGTTTCAAGACCTCCAAAACACAGAAGGAAACTTTTTTTCATCTTAGAGAAACATGTTTTTATCCTGAACTATACAGTACAGTACGAAACGGGTGGGAAAGGCCATAATTACCAGACCTGCTTTCATTATTTTTCTTATAATGGAAGTCTAAAATTTCACCTTTCTTCCAAAACGTCTACACCATTATGTAAATGATCTTCAATGGCGAGGTCACAGAACAGTTCTCCACAGACCACCTTTGTCTCAAAGAGGAGTGCGTTCAGAACGCATTAAAACCTGACAGGAATGACATATTCGCTCGTCTCCTTCCTTTCCATTTCTTATACGTTCCTTGTCACTTTGGGTTTCTACCTCTCCTGTCCTTTACACAGACCATTTATGTCAAAGAAAGAGGTCGTTCATTCTTTCAGACAACATAGACCCAAATCCAATCCGAACCTATAATTTTCTGGAAAACCTATCATTCAAACTAAAGCTATATCCTCAGAAAACCCCACGATCCTCTGCCATGCACTGCTGGTGTGGATATTGAAGTCCTCACTTCCTGTTGATCCTGGTCACGTGACCTCACGCAGGAAGTCGGTGCTTATGCGTGTGCCAGATGGGTTTGGCTGTGTTTGGTTCTTCATACGCTGAGTGCAGATCGTATTGTTTCTCTCATACCTCGACGGTCACAGCGGTTTCATTGAACAATAGTAAAATCCCAGCGGTGGTTCATGCGTTCACTAAACACACCGTAGAAGATCCGCTCTGGTTATAATGGCACGGAGGAGAGATGCTCTTGTCCTTATTTTTGACACATTTGATGTGTTTTGGCTTTTTTGTACATTTTATAGGGATGTTCCAGGTGGATGTGGACAAGGTTTATTTGATACTGCAGTGGCTTCATCTCTGTGCATTTCCCTAGTGTTGCGCATGTTTTTGGGACATTAGATTATCATATAGTTTTACTATGCTTACAAAAGTATACTTCAAGTTCATTATATTAAGTAACGTTTAAGCACATTTTAGGCATACTTCATGAAATAAGTATTGTGAGTGTACTAAAGGTGCTGTGTGTAATATTAAGGAGGATCTACTGACAAAAATGCAATATAATACATAACTATTTCTATTTACATATACCGTGGGTCCTCTTACATAGAATACTACATGTTGTTTCTACAGTAGCTCTAAACGGACAAAGCATTTCATAAATATGTTACCTTCATCGCGAAAACGCCACCATAGTGCTTCAAAAAGGAGCTTTGAGTGGTGGAGTGAGCCGTTGGTTGCAATTCGCAACTTCACCACTAGATGCCGCTAAACTCTCCCCATTGCTATTTAAATGCTATTAGGACTAAACTGGTCCACTTTTAAGTTTGTAAAAATGATATTTTTTATTTTTCTTTTGTACTAAAACTAGGAGTGAACTTGAAGTATACTAATATTTTACTAATTCAATACTTGTCACACATTTCTCTTAGTTTATGAATTATAAGTATATAATGAAGTATACTCTACTAGTTTATTTGTGTTTATACTTGTATGCTTTATTCAAGTATACTTGCAAGGTTTCTTCAAGACAGCTTAAGCCATACTATTTATTTATGGCTAATCTGTGGTTACCATGGTTTAACTGTAGTAAGCATGTTTTATTTTTGAGGTTAAACTATGGTAAATTATTTATTTAGTTTTGCAATATGAAAATGTTTCACCGTTAGTTGTTAGAGAGCGGGTATTTCGATATCATTAAAAACACATTTCATGCAGTGTGTAATGTTGTTGTGTGTGTACATGTATGTAAGCAGTCTTTCAAGATGTAAAGCCGCAAGTGCACGAATAACAAAGTTATTGGCTTGGAAAAAAGAAATCGACTCTGATTCACTTGAACGAGTCGTTCTAGTTTCATTTCCGTGACTCGGTGCGAAGCCCGCCTACGTTTCGCCAAACTGAGCTACAAGAACACCACACAAATAATATTTCATGTGTAAAATATCTACATTTGTAGGACTATGGATCATATCCATACAGCGACTGGAGTTCATGTGAAGTCACAGAGGAATAATTGAAGTAAACGCTTTTGGTTTCCATCTCTCGTGGTCTGGAGCTGAGATCCAGCAGCATATGGACTCCGGGAGGAATCAAAGACTTTGTGATAAAGATCTCTGGAAGCTTCAACTAGTAAACAGCACCATAAAAGTGGCTTTTGGGGTGGAGCGCAAGAGAGAAATCTGAAGCTGTGCCCATCACCAATAAAGCCACAGCTTCTACAACAACTCTCTCTCCCTCACTTCTGTCTCGCTGTCGATCGCTCACTGTTTTCTCTTCTCTTGTTGTCTTCGCTGCGGATTGACAGGTGTGAAACCTTCACAGCAGTGACACAGATGAATACAGGAGCGTGTAAAATAGCGTGTGGATGTGTGCCAGTCAGTGTAAGGAAATCATGCATGACTGTACTAATATAGAGCCAGAAGGCCTCACATAATGCCACGAGGAAACCTCAGGGTCTTTGTTGGTGGTATTAAGCTTTCCACAGTTTCCAGGACTTTCGGAGCGGTTTACTGTACTGTCAGATATGTACTGGCACTCCTATGAAGTCTCACTCAACATCGCCCCCTAGTGTCTGCTGGTAAAACCACCCACTGGTTTAGATTAGATTAGATTCAACTTTATTGTCATTACACATGTACAAGTACAAGGCAACGAAATGCAGTTTAGGTCTAACCAGAAGTGCAATAGCAGAAAGTGCAGGATATACAATGGCTGCATAAGTTACATAAATAAATATTACAGAAGTGATTTACAGATGGATATATACTATGAACATAATATACAGATGTCTCTTACTATAAGATTTACAGAGTTTAAGAGGGGACTGCAGTTCTAACCGGTGATGTGTCGGGTCATTTCTGCTGCACTGTATGTTTTCATGTATCATAATGTGTTTATATTGTTTAGTCAAAAATAAACTTGAATTATTTTACATGGTTGATGATTATTTCAAGGGGTTTTAAACTAAGCTTGATAACACTTTTCTTACTGTTTTCTAATCTCTCCCCTAGTTGCATCCTCCTACAGGAAATGACATCATTTTGGGGAAAACAATATACAACACAAATTAGTAAGTATTCAGTATATGAATTTGCTTCATGTAGTAAATAAGTGATGTCATTTGGCATTAGTTTGTTTATTTAACATGTGTAAAATTACTTAAATGTACAGTGCAACACTCTTAATAAGTCTCTTTTTTCCCCTCCAGCTGTTATAATGGTCTTTTAACTAACACTTAATGTATTTTTAAACATCACAGAGTTTAAAAGATACAATATGCCATACCAGAAGTGACCCTCTGTATGATTTATTCATTTGTATTTTTATGTATCTTAATGTATATATGTGCTTATGCTTCACGTCTAACAGACTTACTTGAATAACTTACTGTTCTGAATTCAATATAGTTTAATAATGATTTTACGGACTTTAAATTGATGAATCAAAACTGTTTATATTTAATTTGCTCGGGTGACAAATTTGTAAACACTAAACAGAAGTGTAAAATAAGATTATATTTAATTATTTTTAATAAGATTATATTATATTTAATGAGTAAAGCTAATGGCACAGCCCTTATAACGGCACATAAAATGGTCCATCAATGTCTCTAGCATCTTGTTCTTTGGTTGAACTTTGGTGAAAGTTTATGTTCATCTAGATTTGAAGAACACTATGAAGTCTAGATCACATGACCACTCCATCAGTTTTTTTCATTATGACATCAGCATCTTCAGATTCATCCCCTGGTTCATGTCCTGTATACTTCCATACTTATAGCCATTGCATTTGTTGAAAGAGGCATCTTCCCATAAATAAGGGTGATATATCACTTTTGCTCAAATCTAGATAATAGCTTGACTTGATTTTATCAGCACTTTTACATTTTTAATAGACAAAAACAACATTACCTTTATATTCTTAAAGATGCCTTCATTAGGCCTCAGTTCTTTCGTCAGTCGTTTTCAGCAGCAATTTTAAGCATGCGGATTGTATTTATTTACTGTATCTTGTCTATCCAGACGGTCAACAGGCTCAGCTAGACCGAAATCCTGAAGTTACTGCGTTGCTGTCAGATGGAAGTTCTTTCCTTGTTCAAATGTCTTGAGGAATAACTTTTAACAATGACATCTTCAAACTGGGTGAATTGAAATGAAAATCTTATGTAATCTGTACACATAAAACCTGCATGTGTGTATATAATGTATATAGAATGAAATATTTTGATTATTATTGTTGCATAAAATGCCGTTTTGTGTGAATCTTTTCTAAATCTGATGAATTTGAGTGCAAAACCTTTACAACTGATTTACACAGAATCAGAATTAGATTTTAATAGATTAGAGATCTAAGAATTGAAATCATATCAAACACAAGAAAGCATATTTTTTATGCACGTGTTGTGTGTTAGTTGGTGAGAGGAAGGACGAGAGGAGCGCACACACGCGCGTGGTTTCAGGTAACCCTTCCCACCTCCGCACGTGCAGTTTTATTTATTTCAGTCGGCAACTCCGGATTTCTGGTTTGCGCGTGTAAATTACATGTCGCCAACATTAAATATTAAGCCTAATCAGTGCTTAATTATTGATGCCATTGCTTTTTATACAGGAGTGCCATTGGTACTCGAGACATCCAGCAAAGAGCCTTTCTGCATTACTGTATGTTTGAGGTTAAGGTCTCTGGCCACCATTCCCACTCACTTCTCCTTGGTTTTCTTGATTGATGATCGCAGGAAGTCTGTAAAAGAGAGGCGAGGAACGGCGAACTGGATCAGGTTGGGCAGTTACGACTGCTCAGAGGAGCTCACGGGGCGACTAAGTGCCCGAGTAAACCACAACTGAGTGTTTGATGCGCTCGCGTGTGTGTTTGGAGAGCGCTCTCTCCGGGTCTGAGCATCTGTAATGATCACCCAGGAGTGGTTGGTGATAGAGAAGATGGTTACCCACAATGCTCTGCAGTGGCTCTTCCTACCTCAGGTGGAGATGTATGCACTGTGTCTCTGATATTAGATGTTAATCAATAAACTCATTAGTCGGGCAGGAACGGGCCGTATAGTCAGTTAGAGGTTTGCAGAAACGTTATTTAGCACGTTTCTCTCTAGAGCAAATTGGAGATTGGAATTTCAAAACTATGTGAATTTGTGGCATTTTCGTATTAAATCGTACAATATGAATCATACGAATATGTATGATTATTTGAAAGAACCTAATTCTGTAAAAGAAATGACATCGTCTGTCAGCTGAAGCCACAGAAATATACCGTAAAATATTTTTTCCACTGTATAATTACATGATATAAGAATATAAATTGTTTCCCCCATTTTTCTGTTTCTGAGCGTATTTCAAAAATCTTAATAAACTGTAAAATAACAGTTTTCCCTGTAAAATTACACGTTTTTCTTGTAAATTTGTGGTCTTTTTTTTGTTTTTAAGTTTTTGGACCGTATTTAAAAAATACATGAAAAATCTTTAAAGCAAAACAGTACAATTCCTTTTTTTACAGTAATGTCACATGGATGAAAGCAGATCGAACACACACACACACACACACACACACACACACACATTGTAGACGTACAAATTCATGTGAATAGCCGTGATAGTCCCTATTCACTCCCATTGCATTTTTCTGTCATGCAATGAAAGTAAAATGTGGCTGAATTTGTATTTATTTCATTTATTATCATTTTTTGTTTATGGTTTCAAATTGATGCATTGGTGCATTTGTTGGGACATAAACCTCTTCAGAGTGAAGCAAAACAAATCTGTCATTGTTTAGTTTGTGATACTGAAGAAAGTCTTTATTCATCTTTAAACTGAATATGGTGTTGACCCCCCCCAAAAGTCTTTCTAGTGCTTTTTCGGTCCTTCATACCAAATGCATGTTTTTACATCTTGACAAAATCTCAAAAATATTTATGTAACGTCATTTTTTTCAAGTCGGAAACTCGTCCACATCCCTGTTTAGACTGTCGCCTGTTCCTGTGAGGAAAAAATGAGGCGAGAAAATCAAGTTGAAAACATCAGAGGGTCGTCCAGGTTTCTGAAGCCGCTCTGTAATGTAACCGTGAGTGACCTTCAACATACAGACACACAGCCGCATCAGAGAGACACAAATATTAACACAACACTCATCACGTGTGTGTGTGTCGAGGAGATGCGGATTTAGAATCTGCGTGTCTGTGTGCGTGTTGTGTTAGTTTGTGTATGTGTGTGTTTGTCAGTTCATACGGGAGGTATAGACCACCCATACAGAGAGTACTTCACTATTCACAGCTACAGTCCAGTCTCACCACAGTGGCGCCCCCAAAACCAGTGCTGACATACTGTGTGTGTGTGTGTGTGTGTGTGTGTGTGTGTGTGTGTGTGTGTGTGTGTGTGTGTGTGTGTGTGTGTGTGTGTGTGTGTGTGTGTGTGTGTGTGTGTGTGTGTACTGGCTGAGCTTTCATAACCATCCTCAGAGTAATGGCGTTCAAGTAATTTATAGAAAATAAAACATTTCAGTTTAAAATTAAAACTGAATGTAAGAAGCATTTTCAATCACGATGTTATTAGTCTCACAGTCAAACTTTTCACTATTGACGTTTTATTTTGAAGCTTCTTTTGCCCACTAAGACAGGAAGAGATTGTCGACCAATCACAGTTCATTAAAAACAGAAATTGATCATCCACATGAAAAATACTGTTTTTGTACTGAAGTAAACTGTAGTAATTTTGACTAATTTTAAAGAAAAAAATGATTATTTAAAATGTAATTATAATATATTTAAGTTGAAATTATTTGATCACTTTAAAAAGCTTGAAAAATACTTAAATATACTTAAAAAGTACAGTGTTTTACCAAAGTAAATATTAAAGTATACTACATTATTTACCACAGTTAATCAATTTGCTGTAGTTTACTGCAGAATACTGTAGTATGCATTAACAGTGTACTTACTAAACACTTTACTACACTTTACTATAGTAAATTCTAAAGTAGGATATTTTTTCATGTGAGCAGCAGAAGGACTTTCATTCAATTGATTTTAAGGGCAAATTCTCTTTTCATGCACGCACTAGCTGAAGAATTCACCGTGGTGTGTTTATTTCAGGATATCTGTGGATATCGTCTCTTTGTAATAATCTGTTAAGAATGATGATGAATGTGTATTTATGCGTATACGTTTTTCTGCCGAGTTTGGCAACACAGATAAATGTTTCATGCAGCGCCGTGTCGTGCATTACGTCCCTCAGAACATGTGCTTCTGCTGACAGCGACTCGAGTCTTTCGGGTCTGGCAAACATACAGTCATTCCAGGGAGGGCTGCCATGCACCTCAATTCATAAAATCCCAAATCTGAGTGTGTGGAGAGACCCCAGAGGAGCTTTACAGTGTAACTGTTACACCTCCGGATGTCGACTGGGTGGTCTCACCTATACGGCTAATAAAGCTAATGTGGCCGTGACGCTGTCGCCATCTGTGTGTTATGTACTGCCGGGTTCCCCTTGAAACCTCTGCAGAGAGTTTGATGTTCTCAGAAGTGCATTAACACTGGTTCATGTGTATATTGGTTAAAAAATATTAATGTAAAATATTGAGTTTTACATCAAAGCCAGTTCATAGTGGCTTTGCATGACCTTTCATTTATGTACCAATTTAGTCTCGAAGTAGTTTCTTCTAAATTGCTTAAAATAGAAACAAATAAGATGAAAATACGTGATGGAGGTGTAAAATGAATGTAGATTGTATCATCTGGATTTGAGTACATTTGATGAGAAATGTTCGAGTTCATATCGAGATGTTCAATAATATTGACTTTTGACTTGACAAACCTGAGCTCAGTTTGAGAAGATGTTGACATCTCTTCTTAAGCTCAAATGGAGACATTTTTCTTAGCAGAAATATCTGAAACGCCATTAATCTCATTGATGATAACTGAGATCTCATCTGTGATTTTTCTTGAGCGTATGTCAATATCACTGTATGAATGAATTCATGAATGACGTTCTCATCGACAACTAACACACTGTGTGATTTATACACACCATTAAATCTGCTCATGAATCTCGTCCTATATCATTCTCCCTCTCTCTCTCTCTCTCTCTCTCTCTCTCTCTCTCTCTCTCTCTCTCTCTCTCTCTCTCTCTCTCTTGAGGATGGTTTATTCAGGACTGTGCCGCCACCAAACAAGTGTTAAATTCAAACGGCTAATTAGAGGAGATGGTCGGATCAATGAGATGTATCGTAACAGGAATCTGAAATGAATCTGTTGAGGATCAATGAGTGCAGGAGAAAGAGGAAAGGAAGAGAGGAAAACAAAGAAGTGGATGCTCGGGGTGCACCGGGGTGGAGGGCGGTCATCATTAGGCCCTAAAAATGAGAATTCTGTCATTATTTACTCGCCTCATTGTTCCGAACCTGTTTGTTGTTATTTTGCACAAAAGAATCTTCATAGATCTTTTTCATGACGGTTCATAGTGAGCACAGATGTCAAGATCCGGAAAAACAGCTGTGAACAATGAGCACTTATCCTGTTGTGTTCCACACTAAAAATAACAGCGTACGGATTTGGAAAGATATGAGAGGGAGTCAATGATGATTTTTTTATGAATTTTGCATTTCTTGAAGAAGGTTTTTGTGTGCATGCTCATGTAAGACTTAATGAAATATCCCAGAGGATCAGATGTTGCTCTTTTATAGTTCAGGAGATCTGATGGAGTCTTATAGTCTCAGATGTTTCTCCTAAAATGTTCGTAATTTAGGAGAAATAAAAATAGAAACAATTGAGACGTTTGGTGTAAAATAAATGTGGATTGTAGAGGTAAATAATCAGGATTTTAGTCAATTTAATGAGAAATGTTCGAGTTTATATTGAGATCTTCAATAATATCGACTTTTGATTACTTGGCAAATCTGAGCTCAGTTTGAGACATTGTTGAGATCTCTTCTGAAACTCGACGTTTGTGAGACTCTTTTTCTCAGACACTTTATTTATAGGAATGCTTCTGTATTTTTGTAAACAGCCCAAATGCTATCAATGTAATATCAATAATGTAATATATATCCAAGCAGTCTCACAAATCTCACAAATCATCGCTCTTTATATAACGCTTTCCATTTTTGGGAACTATTTCTTTCACATCCATCTTCTTTGGACACACAGCCAACATCAGAAACCGTCGAGAACATTAGCACATGTGCTTGTTATAAATGTTGCTAATATCATTTTAATGATATTGGGTTATTTTCTGTGTACTGTGTACTTGAATTTCCTGCTTTTATTTTGCTTTGATGTCTGCGTGCGTCTCGTATATTCGCCTGCTTCATTTCAGTGAGCTTCTTCTCTTTATAGTTCATAAAATGAGCATATTGAACATGTTAGAGGTTGAGCCCTATTTTCCTGTAAGGGAAGCTGACAGACCAAAACATATTTTTGAAATTAAGTGCTAATTATGTGGGTCAGTCAATGTGAGGCTTGTGTTTTTGAGTTCTTGAGCAAGACTGACTCAGGACACCTATATGAATTTATATTTGTGAACCACGTTAGAAAAATGTATTTTTTCAGGTTGGTTTGGTGATGCTTGCACGCTTTACCTTTGATGAATGAATACGTAAAGGTTGGAAAATTGGGGAAATTATGAAAAATGGTTGACGTTCGACATAATGTGTGTATAATCAGTAAAGTACAGGAGAGTTTTATTGCTCATCGGTTGTATATTTTTCGGCATCTCAATAAAAATATATAAATGAACCAGAAGACTATGGAGGTATAAATTGAATGATATAAGTATAGGTCAAATAATCTGGATTTGTGTCAATTTGTTGAGAAATGTTCATATTGAAATCTTTAAAATATTAGCTTGCTTTATCACATTGTTAAGATCTCTTCTGAAACTCTGTTGTGGGATTTCTGGGTCTTTTTCGTTTGTTCTCCATTTAATCTAATTTCTGTCTTGGAAAAACAATTAAGATATTAAAGATCTCTTCCCTGCGATCTTTCCGTCTGGGCGCACCATTTTCGAGGTACACATCACATTACCATCTCTTCACTTTCCGATTCCTTACGTTCGCGTCAGTCTGAGGTTAGAGCCGTTCGCAAGTTTCTTTACATCCTGCATTACAGCCGGCTCAAATCCAAACATCAAACGGCCAGCGTAACCATAATGAAGCCAAACATCGGGACGCGGTGGAGTCGCTGCTTATCCTTTCATGCGGTAGGTTAACCATGATTTCAAATCAGGTTTGTTATTGCAATCTCAGACCAAAGGCAGGCCAGAAATGAAAGGCTTGTTTGAGATGTGGTGTGATAGTTTAATTGGCTCGGCCTGAATTGTGTTAGCAGACAGGCCTGTGGACCGAAGTGTGGGTATATATATAACCAGAGACAATAAATGGCCTTGTTAGGGCAGAGCCACCGGCCACCAGCGACCACAGACAGGGTCCCTTCAGATATGTCTGATGTTGACGCACACTCACATTTTCGCCCCGAATGCATGAGATAATTCTGGAAGTACACACAGACACATTCATACTCGGCTTCATGCACACAAACCTTTCTTTCTGTCAAATGTACGTAAATACAGATTTGCTTTCAGCCGGAGTGTCTGCAAGTCAACATTTAGGAATCATTATACGAAATATTTTTTCTTGAAATCAAAGTCAAACCTGCTCTCCACAGAAACCATTTAGATGATTTTGTGAAATATTTCACGTCCGATATGTGATGTGTTTCCAGATGAAACAGCCGAATGGAGCCAGACTTGAATGCAGGTCATCACGAAGAATTACTCGACTGAAGAGGAACGTGGAGTTTACCGTCATGAGTATTTCACCATATCCAACTGATCTGAAATGTTTTATATTATTATTGCTGTGCATACATTAAAGGAAAAGTTCACCCAAAAATTACATTTAAACTGTTTGACTTTCGCAAAAGAAAATTTTTTGAAGAATGTTGGTATGGCGGCACCCATTCACTTCTATTGTATGGACCGATGCAAGTTAACATTTTTCAAAATATCTTTTTTTGTGTTCTGCAGAAGAAACAAAGTCAAAGAGGTTTGAAATGACATGATGATGACAGAATGTTCATTTTGGGGTGAACTGTCTCTTTAACCGACATTGAAATACAGCATTACGACACCCCAAGAAAGACCCCAATACTTACAAAAGCATTCTGAAACAATGCCTAAACAGTTAGTTAATATTAAACAGTAGTGTGACCTTGGTGATGTCATTGTAATCGAAAGTTTTTATTATTATTTTTTAGGATCTTTCTTAATGAATTGTTCACCAGTTTTACGAAAGAAAATAATGTCCCTTTTTCTTAAAAATATTTTTCCTTCATTTTAGTGATTGTGCCGATTTCTGTGTAATGAAGATACAGTATTCAAGCTCTAATTTTGCATGAATAATTAACCATCTTTTAGCGTGTATGTGTGTGTGCTGGAAGTATACGGTGACGCTGCGCACTGCAGGCCTGTCACAGAGGAGAGGATTCTGGCTCATTTTAAGATCCGAGGTGCGGTTGAACCACACATCGCTCCGTAGTCATTTTATCCCGGCCACCTGTAGCCCGGCGCAAAGCAACAGTAAATCACGTGACCGCTTCCCCGAGACGAAACCCTAATCCCGAGCCCGAGCGGGCCGGACCGCGGCACGCCGGAGAGATAGAGGGCACGGTGAAACTCGAGGCGACAGTTTCACCGATGAAGAAGCGGAAAAGTGGTCCCTGCGCTCGCCTTGTTGTGTCAGCACGGGCCCATTAATGTCACTTTAGTGCCAGCGGCCCCTCCCTCCGCACGCGCTCCGAGTGTGTGCGAGCGAGAGGGCAGGAGCGGGAATGAGGGGTGTGTTCCGGCCCATGTGGATATCCTACACCCTCTTCACGCCTGACGGGCTGTCAGAGGTTATTACAGTGACCCAAATGGTTCTCCTCAGAGAGAACACGAGATCTCGCTGATGCGCTCAGAAATAAGCACGCTTCGCATCCTTCTTTACACAAATATATTTATAAGTCATAGGCTGCGTTCCAAAACCTGGTGAGCGGCCTACATAGACAACATTTCAAGGCATCATAGAATCTAAAACTGGACTACGACCATAATACGGCTCAGTAAATCTTATTTACTTTAGAGATTATTTGGATTATAAATATTTTATTCAGTTGCAAAACCGTAAAACCAGTTTTTTACAGATAGGGATACATGTTTGTGCTAAGGGTACAAAGGGAATCACACAAAAATGTATGATTGTTAGAAAAAAGCAATTATGAATGTACGAATTCATAACAATTTGCCATCTTAGTAATTTAGACCGATATGAGATTGCATTGCGAAACCTGTTTTTTGTGGTATATTACTGACCATCGAGAGCATTTTTCTATAAAAAAAAAATAGTAATAAAACAAAGAAACTTTCGATAATTTGTTTGACCGATGGAGTTTATTCATTTATTACATTTTGGTATTTTGGTAGTGTTAGATCATTGTTTGACATCAAATGTAAAATTCGGGTTTTAAAGCAAAAATGCAGAAATATCATGCATCATGTGAGGGTTTTGATGCTTTTACATGTGACAACAGGGTCCCACGTGTTATTTTCATGTGATGTCATCTCTCTCTCTCTCTCTCTCTCTCTCTCTCTCTCTCTCTCTCTCTCTCTCTCTCTCTCTCTCTCTCTCTCTCTCGGTTAGAGCGGTATGGCAGGCCTGTGTGTTGTTGATGTGTGGCCCGGTCAGGTGGTCTACCAAGTGCCCACATTTGCCACAGATCTATACCCACTCCCAGCTCAGAATCACCCCTCACCAGACTGGTGTAGTGCAGCTGGTCCCTGAAACACCAGCCCCTGATGCTAACCACCCGTTTAAACTGCTCATCTCATTACCAGCCCAGAATCACTTGGGGTATTTGGCAGCTGGTGAATTACACTTCTCTATTGATATTACTCAAATATTCGGATGCGTTCGGATACCGAACTAAACCTATACAATTTATTCACATACAGGCTCAATGGAAACTTGGCCCTCAAAAATGTACCCTCAGGTCGATCCATGTTACTAAACTTGATTTTTATAATAGATTAAGGTTTGAAAGAATCCTGTACGAAAACTCAAAAATATACTGACAGAAGATTATATTTGACCTCAATCTTTTGATACTTTACATCTACTTAAAGTTTAGTTAAATTTCAAGTATAGAAAGGAATGCTAAAATGGTGTATTTAAGTATATGAAGTATAGTATAAATAATAAACTGTATGATGTTAAGTTCACTTAAAGAGCACTTTGAAGTATACTTGCAGTATAGTACTATTCTGAGAGCAAAGCGTAAAGAATGTGATTTAAGTATTGACGTAGTTTACTTGAAAATGTAGTTGAACTCAAGGTTTACTACTAACTACTATTACAAGTAGTAAAGTATACTTTTATAAACTCCCAAGTATTTAAAGTGTACACTTATGTACTACATAAAGTATACTTAACAATATGCCTTAACTTTGTCTGTAAGTACTAAAATGAACTTGAAGTATTTTTGTAAGGGATTATTTTACAGACGTTCCAACATAACAAACAAACAAACAGTTATGAGTAAAATTGATCGGGATGTGTCTTATTTACAGTATATACTGAATAATACTCTAAATATTGTCAAGAGGCTGATAATGATGGAGATATCATTTTTTATCTCGATTTCCCAGCACCATTTCGCAGCGATTCCATGAAATAGGATTTCCATTATACGAACGCACGCATATGGAGATATAAACACGGCAACACATTTACACTTATCTATTTATCAGATAAGGACCCTCATACACATACACGTCTATTCTTTGAATACAAAACACTCTCTGCCTCCCTCAGTGCATCAATAAATAAAGCAAACAGCATTAAGCATAACTTGAACTATATGATCGAGACTCTAATTTAATAGCAATAGTATTAGTGTTTTAAGGTTTGGCCATTTAGGTGAAACTCTAAGCCGATGTGGGAGTAATTTGGCCGTAAGGAAATTGATTCTGCCCATCAGGCAGTTTCTCATGTTCAAACAGGGGCTGCAGTTAAACAGGATCATTGCTGTTAAACACATTACCCAGGTTCCCCCTCTCCTCCCGGCCAATGATTATGTGTCCGCACTGAGGGATTGAAATTCTGTGCGAATATGAAAATGATCATGAACCATGACAGGGAAGACGAATGACGGACGACCACCACGCCGCAGAGATTGGGACGCACATATTTCTTGTAAGATTGAGTGTGTGTGAGCACTTTTCAGTTCTTTTTCAGGTGCGGCGTGTACCTGTTGAACTTTTATTGTTATTTCAAACTGTACTTTTCAAGTGAGGGCACTATAAGTAAAACATGATTTTCACTTCTGCAATGTAAAAGTTGATTCTTAAAAAACATTTTTTGTTGATTTAACGTAAAAATATTCTATTTGATGCAAAATTGTTATGTTAACTAATATTGAATAAGTTGAATTAACTAAAAATATTAAGGCAGCTGGGTAACTTCATTTGGTAACACTTTACAATAAGGTGCTATTTATTAACAATTAGTTCATGAATGAGCTAAAATGAACTAACAATACAGCATTTATTAATGTTAGTTCATGTTCATTTCAGCATTTACTAATACATTATTAAAATCAAACTCTGTCACCGTTAACGTGAAAAACTGTATTGACGTATTTAACAAGGATTAATAAATGCTGATAAACTAAATTGTTCATTGATATTTAATGTTTGCATTTACTAATTGTAACTAATAGCACCTTATTGTAAAGTGTTACCCATCATTTTTTAAAAGTTGAAACATCCCATTTTCACAGTGTGTTGTTCGTGCATACCCTAGATTCAAATGTTAAGAAAAAGCATCAAAAGTAAAGATTAAAAGACCTTTGAATCTGGACTGAATGATGCAGTTACGCACGTAAAAATGCTCTCAAATGCATTCTCTCTCTCTCTCTCTCTCTCTCTCTCTCTCTCTCTCTCTCTCTCTCTCTCTCTCTCTCTCTCTCTCTCTCTCTCTCTCTCTCTCTCTCTCTCTCTCTCTCTCTCTCTCTAACAGAATGAAATGCACCTCATCTTTACTCGCACATCTCCAGGGTTTCTGTGGCAATCCGACAGAAGGCATTTACCGTACACTCCACCCTTCCATAAGCACAAACAATCACAGAAGCTCTGATGGCAGTAAACAGGAGCAAAGCCACAAACCCACTTCCAGCTCCTTCAGTAATGCAGTTGACCACAGTCACAGAAACTCATCAGGAGTGCTGCGTCAGGTACATCTGCAAAACAAAATTCACTTCCACACGTTTCATTGCTCAGATGCGCCTTTTTGATGCTCAAGCGAATTAAAGGAGCGGTTCACCTAAAAATGACATTTCAGTTTTCTTTCTCTTGTGTCATGTCAGGGATGTACGACTTTACTTCTGCTGTGAAACACAGACATTGAAATTGCACTGCAATTTTAAGAAATACGTTTTTAGTTTTTTTATGCATTTACCAATGAAGGGGGAATGGAGCTTTCTAGCTGCAAAATGATCAAACAAAAGATTAGATTAGATTAGATTCAACTTTATTGTCATTACACATGTACAAGTACAAGGCAACGAAATGCAGTTTAGGTCTAACCAGAAGTGCAATAAGCAAGTACAGGGTATACAGTTGTGCATAAATACAGAATAAAGCAACAATTATGAAGAATTTACAAGTGGGAATGTACTATGAACATTATATACAGATGGTTATTTACTAAAAACAGAAATTTACTGATGGATATGTACAATATAAATTAGACTATGCAGAACAGTGCAAGTGAATATAAAGTGTGCATAAATGATGGACAGCAGCTATTAAGTTAAAGTAAACAGTGCAGTAGATGAGAAAAATCAAGCCATTCTCAAGATTTACGTATACAGCCATGAAAAAAATGTCCATTCCAGTCCAGTGTTCAGCAAAATCAAACCTCAGGAGTGACATGTGAAAGACTAACAGCATGAAAACTGATAAAAATCCAGGTTATAAAAAATAATTTTGTAACTTTTCCTAAATAGGCTACATGTACTAATATTATTGTTGTACTGCTTAAGAGTAAATATTAATGTTTCTCCAGGTCTCATTTTCTGCAAATAAATGCAAATAGAAACCGTAATTGTGTTTGCAATTTGGGAGAATAGTCTTTGAAATGGTCTCTACTTATATAAAAGTATAGTTGAGAATAAATAGGCCTAAATAAACAACAAAAAAAGTTGGGATTATTTAATAAAGACTGGTATTTCTGTTTGAACTGATGGCCAGGCACTGTTTTGGGTTTCTTTTGTTTTCTTTTTGATGGAAATTCTGCTATGATCTCCACCTGTGTTGAATGCTTCTCATTTACAGCGATTTAAGCTGTTCTGTGGCACAGTTTTGCTTACAGTAGTTTTGCAGCCTTCCTCTGAGTTTCATTTATTTTCATTTTTCTTAGAGATTTACATTGAACATTAAATTCATTTTTTCAGGTTTCAAGGAGCCAGTACCCATTTACTGCCATTATATGAATTATAAGAATAGACAAAGACATGAGGGTAAGAACTGTATTTATTTTGTAGTGAACTGTTCCTTTATGTTCTTTAAGACTAAATTATGGTAAATGTTGCCAAGCACAGCACGTTTAAATCTAACTCACCGAATCCCAAGCAAGTTTTCTCTCTCTCTGGTCGTGTTATTGCACATTTTTTCTCTTCTAAACTAAATGTACTTTCTCATTTTCTGTGCGACTCTTTTCCGTTCCTGGACTCATTCATGGGTAACATTGGCGTGTCTACAGAGAGCTGACATTAAAGTGACTGGCTGTAATAAGATATAAAGACTGAAATGATTGGTTTTTATTGAAACCACAGTGACTGGCAGGGGTTAGTTGTCATGGTGCAGTAAAGCAATGCCACTCGACTGTGAAAACACGAGAGAAGAGCCAAGACGACGAGATATGGCCCTGATTATACTGCGCCAACACACCGCAAATATACAACAACTCCCCACACACAGACCACCAAACTCAAAGCTAAGAAACGTTTGAATACATCAAATCATGGTGTGAATGATGGGGGGGGGTTGAGATGATCGAAAAACTTAAACCCGTATCATTCTGTTTTCAGATGTCTGCTTTTGAAATGACATAAGCGATGGCGTCTTGATCTGTGTAAATATCACTCTTGATACATTTCAACACTTATGTAGCTGCAAGCTAGCAAATGTTGAGTTTTATAATTGTGACTATCATGCACAGTATTTGCTTAGTTGTCAATGAATATAAAATATAATATATATGATATAATATTTATATTAATGTGTCGATTAATGTGTGTTTGTTTGTCGGGTTTGATGGATTTCTCAGCTCGCCATTATAAGGGTGCACGTCATGATGCTTGCTTTACAATCTTTATGTTGTTAAGTTTAAAATCAATTTTCATTTAATGGGATAGTTCACCGTTTAGTTATTTGGTCACCCTCATGTCATTCCAAGCCTTTATAACTTTCTTTCCTCAAAATAGAATATTTACCAAATAACATTGGCCCCTGTTGACTTCTATTGTATGCACATGAAATCACGAAGACATTTCTCAAAATATCTTCTTTTGTGTTCTACAGAAGAAACAGTCATATACAGGTTTTGATCGACATGAGGGTGAATAAATGATGGTAGAATTTCAAAATATATGCCTTGAATGCATTTTAAGAGCTGGTGTTTTACTGTGTGGTTTATTTTGTCAGATTAGCATCTGAGAGGAAACTGAGTCAATCTGTACAACCAACATGTGACCGTGACAACATATGAGATGATGATGCTGAGATATGGATGAGTGTGATCACTTATAAAGCGCTGATCAATAAGAGCTACTGAAATGAATCACACACACACACACACACACACACACACACACACACACACACACACACACACACACACGCTCTTAGTTTTGGCTTCAGGTGAGAGTTGGTTCAGTTAGCAGGTGTGTGAGAGCCGGACAAAACTCACGCTTTTCCAGTGTGTGACTGCCAACCCTCCCAAAACTTCCTCTCCTGTCGATCATCAGCCGCCACACACAAATACTCTATATACACACACATATAGGATTAAAAAGTATTGACATTATTTTTTTGTATGTTTTCCCTGTTGCTTAATCAAACCCAGTGGGCTCAAGTCACAGAGACACAACAAACACAACTGTTCTGCATCCACTTGACCATAACTTTACACTGTTTACTTTTGTTAAAAAAAATTTTGTCTTTCTCTAGCTTCACTTTTATTCCTACTTGTAAATGCAGATTTGTGGACTATCCCACAGACTGGAAAAATCCCAGATCTCTTTAATGTGTCAATTATTTCTCCTATCATGAACTTTTTAAAATCTAAATAGACTATATTACATTTAAACTAGGCATTACACACTTGCAGACTTTTGATCGTTTGCAGAGAAAACAATACATGATAAAATCCGCAGACAGACTCCAGACTAAAAATCTGAGCAAGTGTATTCCAGCCTAAAGTCTCATTTGTGTCTCAGATATTTCTCCTGAGAAAAAAAAGGCCAGAAATCTCACAAATGTCTGCATTAGAGTTTCAGTCGAAATCTAAACAATGTCTCAAACTGAGCTCAGATTTGTCAAATCTGCACGTTTAAAATCAATATTATTGAAGATCTCGATATAAACAAATTTGAGGACTGCAGCGATACTCAAGTAAAACACAACTGAGATCTCCTGAGCTATGAAAGAGCAACATCCGAGCAAACACATTTTCCTTTTGAGTATGTTGAATGCTCTCTCATTTTTAAGTGTCTTTGGATACAAGCGTCTGCTAAATGTAAACGTAAGTCATGTAAATACAAAGAGGAAAAATCTAGTTAAAGAAGGAAGAAGGTTCAGACCGCAGGCAGGCGTCAGGCTTCATACTCAGACGCAGGCCTTCAAAGTCGCTGGCTTCCTATTGGGCCGCAAATCGTCACAGCAACCGGTGGCCGTTCCTAAACCGCTGTGACCGCGCGGGGAAGTGAGATCATAAGCCACAGCTTGGCACGGCACTGGGGGCATCCGAACACCCGTCGCCTCACACATGCTGAACACGGTGGGCGGGTCAGGGTCCTTCATCCAACCGAAGCGCTTCTTAATGTATCCCAGAAACCCCTGGGCTTGTACGGAGCCTTTTAAAAACGTCTGTCGCTCTCAGTTACGGCTGCTTACTTGCTGTGGTTAAATACTGTGATCTAACTCCAGTGAGCTCTGATTCACAAATGGCAAGACTTTCGGAAGCTTGATTTTTTTCATCATGCCGGTCGGACGGATTCAAGCTGTTTCCACACAGATGAAAGAGCGCGAGATGATCAAATCGTTCCCAGAGCAGCGTGGAAGAATATTCTGTGATCAGATCGAGGGGAGGAAGAGAGAAATTAACAGTGAGCGTTAAAACAAACAAGTACACGATTCATTACATCTTACATGTGACGGTGATTGAAACATCTTCCATCATGTGACCTTGACCCGTTCAGAGAGATCCAATGGCACGAATATTATGCAAACTGATTGTTTAACTTTTATTTTACAATATATATTTAAATATATATAGCCATAAATAAAAGTCAATTTTTGACATTTGCTGATGAAGTATAATACTTTATTTTTCGTAACTTTAGATCCACTTTGGTTGTGGCATCATGAGAACACTTCATCTGATGTTTGTTATCTGTGATGATGATGAAGGAACAATTTCTGGCTTTCTTGATATTTTTCCTTGTATTTCAGTACAAATGTCTAACAATTCTTGAATCAAGATGCATTTACTTGATGAGCAAAATGACCTAAGAAAATAAGTCTTGTTTTTAGACAAAAAATATGAAATGTAAGTAAATTTGTGCTTAAAACAAGCAAAAATAATCTGCCAATGGGGTAAGAAAAATCATCTTGAATTTAATGACTAAGAAAAATGTTTATTTTTTTTCTTACACCATTGGCAGATTTTTTTTTTTGCTTGTTTTAAGCACAAATTTACTTACATTTCATATTTTTTTGCCTAAAAACAAGACTTATTTTTTCATGTAATTTTGCTTATGAAGAAACTGCATCTGGATTCAAGAATTTTTTGACATTTGTACTGAAAATCAAGACAAAAATACTAAGTAAGAAAGCCATTTTTTTGCAGTGTGTTGTTTGATGTAATCTGTGATCTG
This sequence comes from Oreonectes daqikongensis, assembly GCA_026939265.1. Lineage (NCBI taxonomy): Eukaryota > Metazoa > Chordata > Actinopteri > Cypriniformes > Nemacheilidae > Oreonectes > Oreonectes daqikongensis. The sequence continues at coordinate 28,784 of JAOTQM010000500.1, forward strand.
AACGATGGATCGATAGAGAGGTCTATTTCCACACAGCTGTTTGTCCGGAGGCTGTTGGCACAACGACTTATTTGTGTAGCGGTGGAAGACGAGCATCAAAGTTAAGATCAGTCTGTAGGAGAGAAAAGAAATTGAGGAGCACATGTTCTGAAAAGCGTGTCTTTCGGGACTATTTTGAGAAGAACGGTGTGTTTGTGTAGATTGCTCAAAATGTGTGCGAGTGCATGCGTTGGCATGGGGAAACAGAGACCAAAATAGAGACAGTAAACCCTTAAACTTTCTTAAAAGGCGTTTTCTTCTGCAGAACACAAAAGAGGATGTCATGAAGAATGTTGGAAAACCGTTGGTCCCCATAGACTTGCATTGGTTTTGTGTCCATGTAATAGAAGTGAATTGGGATCAATGGTTTTTATTTACCAACATTCTTCAAAATATCTTTTTTGTGTTCTTCAGAAGAACAAAAGTCACACAGGTTTTAAATCTTCATTTTGGGTGAACTAATTGAGAAAAGAGTAATTAAATATTTCAATTATATTTTCTAAAACTTGCTAAAGTCATCTTTGGAGATTCATGAATCTCACACATATGCTTCTTTTCAAGACACTGTGTTTGCATGTTCTGTTTTCCTTTTAGTGCTGCAGCTCATTTTATGTCAATATAAGACAGAGCTCATGCATGTTTGTTAAGGATTAAGGATTCTTCAAATATTTTCCAGCTGATGAGCGAAGCATCACAAGCAGAAACCAAAGCCAACACTGATGCTTTTAACTGATAGAAATACATTCACTCGTGATCAGACATCACATCTCAAAAACTGTCATCTACATGGCCCCAGACAGTCTTGTTATTAATGACACATGGCGCCCCCTATTGACAAGCACCTGTTATTGTTGTTAAGAGGGCATCATTATTTTTTTTTATAATGTAAAAGCATCAGGTACAGTTGTTCTTCCATATCTGCAGAATTTTTTTTTTCATTATTTTGATCTTGTCTGATTCTTTATGTCTGTAAACTTTATATTCTTTATTCTCTAAACCTGTGATCGAATCATCGTCCTGTAAGCTTCCTGGGAACGGCTTGTTCTGTATTTATGCTGGCCTCTATATATGTCAAATATATTATATATATGTAAATATTTGTCATATTTAATGTATAAACAACAATATTATACAGTAATATATTTAATATTGCCTTTAATAGTTTGTGTTTATCAACTGAGATTAATTTAGCACGTCATATGGAATTACAAGATCATTTAATTGTGCTTTTTATTATTTTAGGAGCTATATTAGTACATTTTTGTCTCCTTTGGTGTTCCTCTGAAGAACGATGAACGTGTTGGTAAGTAAACAGAATTGTTTTATTTGTGTGTACTGTTTCTTTAAGAGTGTGATTTTTTTGCATGGTGTCAAAGCACATCAGGAAAGCTGGTTGATTTGTCAATCCCATGAGAGACAAAAGCAGAAAGTTGTTGTTACCCATAATGCCGTGTGCTTGTGGAACAACTGTAATGGCTCTTAATCATGATTTTTATTGTCGGTGGTTTTTTAAGACGATGATATCAGAAAGCAAACGCTCTCTGTGGCTTCCTTTTAGAAATATATGGACACGCTGGTCTTTGCATATTAACTTTGACGGCACAAACACCCACATGTGACAGGGATGGCGGCAATTTCCATACATTACATAAACACTTTTTGGAGTTACAGATTTATAGGGATAATTATGAAAATATCCATAAGCCTCTTCATCTCATGAATGCCCCTGGGATACGACCAAGGACGGTTTACTTCCGAGGCATAAAATCAGCTCTTACGTCTGATCTGATAAGTTTCATATATTTACTGAAGCTTATAGCCTTGAGTTAGCAGCTGACATGAGATTTGCGTGTGATGCTGATCACACACAGATTTCTGTTGTGTCATGATGGCCTGTGTGTTTTTGCAGGGCCTTCAACAAGGTGTGAAATTTGGGGAGGTTTAAAGAGGCCTGGCTTTCCTAAATGGGTTCAAACCTTGAAAGAAAGCCACAATAAATGTTTGGGTACTTAAAAAGTACATAGTAGTTGTGATAGTAGCACGGGTATAGCCAACATACATAGTATGTGTCAAAATTATTGATTTTTCTTTTATGCCAAAACTCATTAGGATATTAAGTAAAGATCCTTTTCCATAAAGATATTTTGTACATTTCCCACCGTAAATATATCAAAACTTTTTTTTGTGGATGCAGCAAAATCGCTAACAAAAATGCCCAGAAACACGTCTACAAACTTCACTCACTGCTGCCGCTCTTTGAGAATTACTCACTCAAGTTTGGTATCTATGTAAAGTTTAGATTTTCAGCTTTCAGGTTCATCTATTCTCCACAACGTCATTACAGCGGTAAGACAATAGAGAGCGTTAAAACAAACCTGTTTCTTCTTAGCAGCGGCCTGCTACAGCGCCTCTGATGGACAACGATTTTCTCGATATTTCGATTATTTTTCAACCCCAGATTCCAGATATTTTAATAGTTATTATATTTATATTTATAGTGTATATTGTCCTATCCTAGCAAAAGAGTTCAGATGATGTATTAATCTCAATTTCAAAAAATGTGGCTGGTTTTGTGGACCAGGGTCACAAATGTAAACCAGAGGTATTGCACCATACTGGTATTGACAATAATAATTAATAAGAAACTTGATTATCAACATTTTAACATTTTGCCGTAAGAGACGCAATGGTTAAAAACTTCCATTGTGTGATTTTTTGGCAAAAAATACATATAATTAAAGATGAAAATCGTATTATTATTATTATTAAGTTAATTAAGTCTATTGATACCGTGAATTTATGTACTTCATTGATTCTATACGTACAGTATAAAAATAACTGTAAGGCAATATTTTATATGTTGTTTCATTATTCTTAATAGAAATATTTAATATCTACAGTATATATAATGAATATTGATTTTGTTGGTTGATTCGGTTCATGGCTTGGAAGTCTACACAGAAAATAAAACAGGAAAAGTAGCACCAGATTCAAAGCTGCTGCTGCTGCTCAAGCTCGAACTGAACAACCACTAACAGTTAATATTTATTCTCCTAAACATTCACAAATGTCATCATAAAACATGTTTTGTTGTTTTTCACGCTTAATAAGAAGTGCAGCTGACAATAATAACAATGAGTGTTCGTGTTTAGCCCCTCAGTGAGTGACTGACAGATGCTGCCGCAGCGAGGCCTTTGTTTGGATTGGCCCGTTTCAGTTCCTGCTCATGGGCAGCAGAAATAAAAGAAACAGTAATTAGGGAAATGGAATGATTTTATTGGCTGTGTTTTCTATACGAGTAAAGGCCCAGATGTCAGGCAGCTGAACGTGTCGCCAGCTTTAGTCTGAGCGCTGTGTGTGTCAAATTAATCGAGGAAGATCAATCCATGAATCCTGAATACTGCGACTGTATTCACTGTTATTGAACAGAAATTTGCTTCAGACAGTATTGTCATGTGACCTCATCATTTTTTGGCAGTCTGGTCAAATTAGAGAGTCAACAGAGATTGTAATTATATTCATGCTTATATAATGGACACGCATCCTATGCTGGGAGACGATTGGCACGGTTCATTTAAGGTAATGCACATCTATAACTCAAAGTACTTCACAGATCATTTTTTCCCCTTTAGCCTTGACATACAGCACAGCCTTTCGTACTTTTGCCTTAAATGCCCTTTAAGACTTTGTAAGCTGTTCACTCTGAGCACTTTTATGGTTGATTCTTAATGTATTTATTCAGTTCACTTACAGAATAGCAAACATAAAGTGGCATGAAAAGCTCTGTAGTTCGGAGGCTGAAGATGCTTTGGTTTTTAATTCCATCTGGTTTGCAGAAGCACATTAGTGTGGCTTCTGATCTGCAGTTTTCTTTAATCTTAAACTGTAAACTCAAGTTCATTACATCCTCCTAAATAGAAGTTAATTATACAGGAGTGACTTCCTGTTAGTGGCACATCACAGATGAACTGAGAATCAATGTTTTGAACTCTGTTAGCCATCAAAACAGTTGTCCCATTCATCTTAAACATTTTTTTGCTGCTTTTTTTTTTTTTTTTGAGTTTGCTTTATTGTGATGTTTGTATGCTATTCAAAGAGATTTCAAGACATTAGAGGGCTTAAAAATTTACAAAAATGAGTCAATTGATATATATGTTTTTAAAAAGTTTTCAAAACTCAAAAACATTCAAAATGTCTAAAATACATTTTTGGGCTAATGTCACAGCACCACTCATTTTCGTTGTTCTTCATATATATATATATATATATATATATATATATATATATATATTACTCACGCTGTTTATTGATTTTGTCCTGACATAGTATCGTGTTTTTATTATTTAAATACTAATATTTTACTGGTTTATCCTTTTGTGTAATTTACTTTATGTTTTTTTTATTTTAATAAATGTTGTTAATCCGGTTGAACCATCAGGAAGCAAAGAAATAGGAACTCCTTATTAGGTAATTTAAATTTCAACCGGACTGAAATCCGTGACGCCTTTCCTGTTTCAGAGAGAGCGAGAAGAACATGGCGTCTGGCACAGAGGTAAACAAATACGCGAGATGAAAATACTTTAACTACTAACTGAACTGGCATCTTTATTTATTGATTTTGTTGCTTCAATCAGTATTGTTAGTAAAATTGGCAAATAAAGAGAAGCAATACGCGAGAATACTTTACAAACGTTATTATTATCGTCTCGGGTAACAATGCTACAGCATAACAGTAGCTTCTGAAATTATTAACGAAACACGCAATACGTTCAAAACGTTTTGTCATTCATTGGAATAATTCACGCGTTTTATGAGCCATTGATGTTATGATTGATATTTGATATTATTGTGATAATGGTTATTTCGTGTAAATCTATTGTTCTGAGGATGAGATGATGTGATTTATTTGTGCAGGTTGTTGCTGCCAGTGGTCAAGAGGAGATCACCGAGACTCCAGGGACACAGAGGAGAGAGGAGAGGCTCAGAAAGTTCAGAGAACTTCATTTCAAGAGGGTAAAACAATTGTGTTCAAGAAGTGAACATCTTGTGTACTTCGGTCCTAGCAGCAGTGCAGTTTAAAGACTGATGTACAATTTGAATGCACTAAAATTTATAAACAATTGATTAAAAACTGGAATTTGATTAACTGTCTGTTTCACTAAAATGTTCATAAACAAAACATTCATCATATCACATTCATGGGACAAGGAATTATTCTGTGATACATTTGGAAAGCAAGAAATTCGTGTAATGGCAGACTCTTCATGAAAATATAGAACAAATATGGCAGAAAAGTCATCACAAACATGTTGTATGTGTTATATAGCCCAACTAAAATCAGTATGTGTGTTTGTAGAATGAGGCTCGTAAGCTGAACCATCAGGAGGTGGTGGAGGAGGACAAGAGACTGAAGCTGCCATCTAACTGGGAGGCCAAGAAAGCTCGTCTGGAGTATGAGCTCTTGGTGGACCAGAAGAAGAAGGTACAGCACCCGAGTTATGTTCGAGTTCACTCGTAGCCCATAGAGTACACACTATAGCTAACATTCAATAGATGTGCCATTTATAACATTTACTCACAGCCTTATTAATAGCACACTTTCAGTTTGAAATGTTTTTTACTGTTTGTTTAAAAGAGCACTCTATGAGAGGTGTGTAAAGGCAATGTGTGTGTGTCAGGAATGTGCAGAGCGTGGGGAGGACTATAACCGCGTGAAGCTCTTGGAGATCAGCGCAGAAGATGCTGAGAGATGGGAGAGAAAGAAAAGGAAGAAGAACCCTGATCCAGGATTTTCAGGTAGGAAGTGCTTGGCTGATTTCATGGTTGTTTGGCTGTTTTCTATTGGCTGAAAGTGAGGGTTATGATGATTATGTGCTGGGAAATTGAAGAAATAAGCAAGCGGTAGAGATTTTTTCTATACTAAACTTTTAGTACTAAGTCTAGATTCAAACAAGTGGATCTTGAATGTATATTTGTTTTTAAATCTTTGGATTATCCAAATAAAGGCATTAACACATGTAATGTATAAACTTCTTAAAAATGTTCTACTTGATTGCTCATTACTGTAATATTAAACTACATACCTCCAGATTTGATATCTTTCGCCCAGCCTTAAATTGAAACGATTTATATCATAATTGATTTAAATGAAGGGCCCAATCAATTGGCTGCTTTCTATTGGCTGAGAGTGAGAGGAAATATGGCTGCCATGTGTGACATTAAAGATGTGAAACTAAAAACATGCAGGGCTTGTGTTTCACGCCTGTTTAGCTTCGGTTCTGGTCATTATTATCATTTTCTTCTGCTTCTCCCTTGAAGAGCCCTTTTCCCTTCCCGGACCCCCACGGCTTGATGTGTGTTCATTTATCTGTGTTTGTGTGTGTGTAGGGTATGCTGAGGCCCAGTTGAGACAGTACCAGAGACTGACAAAGCAGATCAAGCCTGATATGGAGAACTATGAGAAACAGAGAGAAGAGTGGTAAGATATTCATTATACTTCACTGAACTTTTTGAATTGAAAGGTTTAAATTCATTATGGTTGCATCTATGGAAAATCATCAGGGAATTTTAAAATTATAATTACCATACCTGGAAAAGTCATGGAGATTATTAACATTTTAAAAAGTCATGGAAATATCTAAACCAAATGCACATTTTTCTATGCCTAATAAAGGTCTCTTTGAAGTAAGTAGTGGTTATGTAATACCAAACCCGATGACTTTCCTCCTCCTGCGGAACACAAATGTGGTTTTCATATCATGAAAGTCAGTGAGGTTGGACTTTGATAATCAAAATATATCACCCAGGACAGCAAACTGTCATTTTTGCATTAACTAACCCTTTAATCTTAATATCTCAGACGATAACATTTCTGATCTTAACCGATTTGTACAACTCTTGTCTGCTTGTAGTGGTGAAGATTTCCACCCGACCTCAAATAGTCTGATTCACGGCACTCACGTCCCATCTAAAGACAGCATCGACCGTATGGTGGACGACGTCGAGAAACAGTAAGTGTGTGTGTGTGTGTGTGTGTGTGTGTGTGTGTGTGTGTGTGTGTGTGTGTGTGTGTGTGTGTGTGTGTGTGTGTGTGTGTGTGTGTGTGTGTGTGGTGTGGTGTGTGTGTGTGTGTGTGGTGTGTGTGTGTGTGTGTGTGTGTGTGTGTGTGTGTGTGTGTGTGTGTGTGTGTGTGTGTGTGTGTGTGTGTGTGTGTGTTTACAAGGGGAAGATTTCCGAACTCTCTACCACCTGAGTTTGCCAAACGGACCTTTAAACGACACCCGATCAACAGGTTTTGACTTCACCGTGTGTATATATTAACATGTCTGTTGTCTTTTCTTTCACGCCTCTGTGTGGTTCTCTATCAGAATATGAAATGCTTTCACCCGATCTGTTTGTTTGAGATCTGGGCCTCGTGTGTGCGTTTCTCGCTCCAGATGTGTTCGCGCTGTTGCGTGCCTGTGTTGAAGAGGATTTGTTTATGTGCGAGATGGCATTCTTCTGTTGTGGAGTTGCTTTTAGCTTCTGAGAGACATTAGACAGGGTTACGGCTGCCAGATCATGACGCACATACACTTTGAAGATGTTTGAAGACACGTCTGTGTGTGCGTGGGGGGGATGTGAGTCTCTTCGATGGACTTTGAAAACTGACATTGTTACAATATCAAACATCTACTGTCGCATATGAATGGCTTTAAAAAGGGCTTGGCCATTTATCAGATGTTTGCTTTGTATTCTCTGATTTTGCTGGCAATATAAAATAAAGTAACATTGAGAGCAACACGATTTATATTCGGCCATTAAATCTGTCGCTAGAGGCGACTTCCGTTACACCTGTATTGTTTCTTTTGTGTGAAAACAACAATTTCTTTGGTTATTTGAACTTGATTTTACTGTTTTTCTGTTTTCAGTATGTTTTGACATTAGTTGGGTACAATGACTATTTAAAATGGTTTCTCTGACCTAAAAATCGATTCATTGGATATTGTCATAAGCTTCAAATATATATTAATGACTGAGATATTATTGTTATTGTTATTATTATATATATTATTGATATAAAGACTATTGAGTATAGTCTTTGTATGTCTATAAACATGTTCTTTCGTGTGTTTGTTTAGGATTGAAAAGCGCGCGAAATACAGTCGTCGCCGAGCCTACAACGATGATTCCGACATCGATTATATCAACGAGAGGAACGCCAAGTTCAACAAGAAGGCCGAGCGGTTCTATGGCAAATACACAGCAGAGATCAAACAGAACCTGGAGAGAGGAACAGCCGTGTAACTATGAAAACCGTTGCTCTGAGTGTCACTTTTCCATCTGCCGAGCAACCATACCGAAGTCATACACAACTGTTTTATTTTTATGTAAAAGCTTCAGCTTCAAACTCCTTTATAAGAAGGAGGTCTCTGTGGTGGTCGTATAAGACAAACCTAAGCTGTCTCTGAAAGTTTTATTGATATAAATACTTTTACCTGCATATTTTCTGTCAGTGTTTTTGCTTTTGTGTGTAAATTAATTCAGTTTCCACAGTAGTTGACTTGAGTTGGAATAAAAACTATTTCATATAAAACACAATTTATTGTACTTTGTGTTTTTAACATCGGTTTATATTTTGACTACTATAAGTTGTTCAATTGGCTTTAGTAATAGTGATTTAGACTTGTTTCTGCGTGTTTTAAAAAGCATGATTATTCTCCACAAAGTAGTTCTGCACACAAATCTATTACAATTCACTTTATAGATCAAACATATTGAGATTTCCTAATATTTGTGTGTAGGAGACCATAATTAAACAAGAAAAAAGCAAGCGTAAGATTTGTGATCATTTCTTTTTTGGCAGTCCTGGCCTCTGGAAATTATTCCATATCTTCATCATTTGCTGCCAGGTCTTGTTGCCCTTAAGCATTGGGACATAAGATATTATGTGACCTGAGCTGACTTCAAAGTAGATCAGAGATCTTTCTAGAGCGTTGTAATTTATTTGTGCTTGTGAACAAATTTCTTATAAAGCGACACTTTACTTTTTGATCAGATGTGCAGTTTTTTCAGTCTTTTCTCCTGCGTTGAGCTATATACATTACATTTTTATAGTCATTCTCTACTGAGACCATTGAGATTTTGTACAATACATTGTTGTATAAAATGAGTATGACACTCATTGAAGTGTACAGGGCTAAACTGAGAATTGAGATCTCTGGTGTCTATATAAATAAATATGTTAAGAATGATCCTGGAGGAGAATTAAAGTCATGCCATGTTTATCATTTCCTGCTTTTGTTCTCAGTGGCACTGTTCGCTGCAAAAGGGTCCACGAAATCAAACCCTTTGATATTGGAGCTGCTCAAGTCGAGCTCTTGTGTGTCGGTCTTCATATGGACGAAAACCCAAAAGCTCTTTTTGCAAATAAGGAGAAAGAAGGCTACCATTGAGAGCTCGAGCTGAGAAAGAATGTCATTCAACAGTTTTCCCTCAAATCCACGAGCCATAACTGCTGTAGTCATGAATGAAATACTGCTCAGGGTGTTTTTACTGGTTAGCAATGAGTGACAAACATCTGCCACAGACTCTGAGGCATCTGACTAATGCCTGTTTACAATCCCAGTGGCCTTACAAATAATTGAAACAATATCTCAAACCTGGTTACTAGGAATGGAAAGAAAAACCAAAGATTTTATCAGTAATAGTTTGGCTTTCTGGGTTTAAACATGATCAAGCCTAATATAATTAACAGAAAAACCCTTTAAAATGTATTTCAGTGTTCTTTACTTTCTTCTGCACAATACACAACCGAACCCCATTGACTTTCATTGTTTGAATCAAAACCACTGAGACATTTCTCAAAATATATTTTGTGTTTTCGCATGCAGTTTTAAACCGCATTAATAAATCTTTTTTATTTTTGGGTGGAAAGATTTCATGTTGACTCATAGCATTGATCAGATTAATTCTACTTAAATTGCAAACTTTTGTGATGACAATGAGTGTTTGGGGGGGAAATGTAGACATCGCAAGATTACCGTCATGTGATGAGCTCAAACAACCGCCTGGCATCCGGAGCATCACAGACATCAAATTAAACATCAAATAGATTTTTGCCTGTGAGCGGTTACATGTGCCATTTTTCTCAAGCTGTAATGAAAAGACGTCTTGTGTGTGGCAAACAATGCCTTTCTTTATCTGCCCGTCTTTATACGTGTTTTTTTTTCACTTAGTCTTCTGGATTTCTCTGTGGTTGTGCCAGGCTCTCCAGACGTGGGCCTGTGGTGTCTCCCATTGGCAAAACAGGAGCATCATGACGGGCTCTGGAAAATGTGTGTGAATTGAAAAAACATGTGCACCGATCTGTGTTTGTGCACCTTTGATATTCGTGTAGGCATCTCTTATTAAACCAGCTGTACTGGAGGGTTTGGAAGCAGACGAAACTAAACATTTTCACTTTAAACTGAAAGATTTACAGCAGTAAAACTATTATCAAAAATCATGTGACCATAAATCGTATTACAGAGATTTCGGGTATTCTGTTTTCTTTCATTTGCATGTATATTAGCTAGACGCCGCTGGAACGTCATGTTGAAAACAGCCGTGCGTCAGTAAATGTCTGAGCGATCTTATCATCGCAGCAAAAACAAAAGACAAAGATCCCCAGAACGATAACATCTCTACCTGTGCTACAAAAACAAGCTTCATCTGAAACTCTGGTGAGTTGCACAACACAGTCACAATATTACTGCCAGTGAGAGAAATATTTCTTATTCTTTTATATATGTGTCTGCATAAGGGAAAAGAAAAGAAAGTAAATCCTCATTGTCAATAGTGTGTTTCATTTGTGGCACTGAATCTCATAGGGTTAGAGACTTCTACCCTTCTGTGTCTTCGTCCCACATTTGTCATGAGCATAAATGATATTGTGTATGTATACTTTCATATGAAATCCTGTGATCATTAACCCACGTTTTGTTGTTTCAATTTTCAGAATCTTAATTTCTGAGTGAACTTTTCATGTAATATTTGATAGTCTGCTTAAATCTAATAGGCTATGTTGTATATTTTTAGGCATAACCCACCCTCTTTTATTGTGATCATTATTACACAAGAAGTCTTCCAAAGAAAGACTAGAGCATGTCAAGCATGAACATGTTAGAAAACGCAGCAGAACAACAGACATTTTGGCACGAGCTCTGAAAAGATGCTAAAAACAGAGAGAAAGACTATTGGAGCATAAACAAAGACCTTTACTTGTGCCCAAGCCAAACCAACCCCTGTAGACAGCATCTCATGCTCAATACCAGATCATGTGTAGTGGTCTTATTACACAGCTGTTTATCAGACTAAAATTATTCATTAAAACCACCAAATGCCCGAGAGAAGCACATGGACAAGAATGAGCCAGGTGTCATAAGATGAGAAGGAATATTCTTTAGTCTTGAGACAGCATGTTGGCACATCACACCAAACGGCAGAATTAGAAAATGATTCTTCATGCCAGCAGCTGACAGCTTCATTAACTCATCTAATGTGTGATTTATAACAACACTAGTATGCCAATACATTTCAAATTCAATAAAATGTTATTTTTTTACTATATTCATTTTAAAAAATGTATTATATGTTAAGCTTGTAAACCTGGTTTGTAAAGTAACTTGTAAAATTTGATGTGTGGTAATTCCTTGCTGTTTGCCCTTCTGACAAACACGGTGCAACAGCGCCACCAAGAGTTCAGACCTTGAAACCCAGTTCCAAAATAACGTTTCGAGAGGTTTGTGGCAACTCCTTTTGCATTAAATACGTGTAAAATCTAATATTTGAATGTTCAGTGATAATTAAAAAAAAACTTGCAATGAAATGTTAATCTGGTATATAGAGGAGAATATAAAAATATATAGAATATATTAATAAAAAGGAAATAATAACAATGTATTTACATAAAGAAGTCAATGTTGTTCGCTTTTGATAAGATCGGATTTAAATGAGAGATCAGTGTTGAGGTGTTATAAAAATGTTATATTTACTTTAAGGTTTCATTATTAAACCACCTATAAAATTGTATTTATTGAAAACCAAACTTTATGATATGTGCTAGTTTCTGAATTCAATACCTTATGAGTAATCGAATGATTAATGATCTGGTTATGGCACAAATGCACTTGTGAAGTGTCAAGAAATCATGAGAGATTAAAATTTAAGCACATTTGTATTGTAGCCTCTGCATTTATTGAACTCAAAATCTACTAAATTGGAAATAATGAGGGAAACTTTGGTACACAACCACAATAAAGAGCATACACACAAGATTCTTTTAGTGCTCTTTATTTGAAATATCCACAGTGCAATCCCAAAAACAACACCATATATACAACATTTCCCACCTGTTTGACATCCTCTTGCCTTCATCCAACAGAACCCACTTTATATCTAAAAGAAAACACTTATGATGAATTCACAGTTTCTTCCCCCCACCTTAAGTGATTACTACAAGAACTATGTACATTATTTACAGTCTTTTAACATCACTGTTCTAGTGGCTGTCAGTGTTTGTTTTTAGATGATTTGCCGATGGGGATCCACTTGCCATACGGCTTCCTGTCAGCCACACTGTCGGCTCTCGATGTTACCTTCCTCTCATTGAGCGTTGGACTGTTTGAAGGTTTGGCGACAGCATTCTGTGAACATAAAGAGGTCAAATATACTTTAAGTATCGATTTCAATACAATCATTATGTTTGACTAATGTTTCTGAAGAGCTTACATTCATGCTGAAGGTGATTGGCTTTGTTTTGGGTGATGTGTGAGAAGTCCCTTCGCCACCTTCATCATCATTACCATTTACCTAGAAACAGAGACAAAGAGGAAAAACGTGATCACATTTAATGTAAACCTCACTGCAGTATAAATGGCTTTTAATTTTAAACCCGTTTTATTTTTCCATTTGCTATAGTCTAATCTTGAGGTTTTCACCATTGAGTAAAACCACACAACGCAAAAAAGCATAAAACAATCACATCCCAAATCAGGGAAAATTTATTTTATAATCCTATAGGACCTTTTGGACTAAATAGGGTTGATGTGCCAAAATGATCAGATTTCTGCTGCCTGTCTGAACAAATCAAAAAAGGGGGAAAAAACTTGGCCGAGCGAAATAAAGAAATTGTGTTTCCAAACCCCATCCATCATGAGTGGAGTAAGCTCTCTCTGGTCTTCACAAACACTGAACAGAGGAAAACTCGTAAATGACAATACAAACCAGTTCAACCATCAGCAAACATGTTCTGCCATTCTAACATTCACAGTGTTGTTGTGTAGAAGTGGCTGAGAATGAGAAGATCATCTGGATGTGAGATGAACAGACATATGCGTTTATATTTCTGTTACAAGTGTTACTCTACCGCCGACATCATACGCATTTACTTAACCTTTGCAGTAGTGCATTTAAGATTTAAAGTTGGCGTCTCAAGTCATGTGACCACCCCCTCTTTCCCTCTTTGTCCAAAGGGTGAAGAAGTTGAGCTCTACAGGAACAGAAACGATACAAACAAAAGAAATGAAGCTAATGCCGCTCCTCATCACAGTGAGAGGATTAATAACCACGTTCTTGCACACACACACACATGTATACATACACACTCACTCTCTCCGACACACAGTAGTACAGCGTTACCTAATCCGAATACGAGCTGTTCATCATTCCATTAAATGCATCAGGCAAAATCATTCATGTCTGAGGAGACAAATTACATGGTGACCCAAATTGGGGCGCATTCATATTTAAGTCGCGTTTTATCGAGTTAGTCAACGTCCCAAGATCACAGATACATCCAAAGAAAATTCTCACTTAATGAGAATTGTAATGCTACATAGAGCTCACTTATGATGGCAGGCAGGTGTGTGTTAGGCTCACCTGTGCTGGTGTGTTCTGTGATGTTGGGTCATCTCTGAACCTTTCCTCTTTAACTTATGAAGAGCTCTTCTCCTCCTCCATCAAATCTTTCAAGCTAGCCGGCAGTTTTGCACTCCTAGAATCCTGGCAGCATTTGCTTTGGCAATGTCCAATAGATTCTTTTTCTCTGTGGAAAGTTTTAAGACACCTATTAATAAACTTCCACAATTGGTCATTGTAAATGATTCTTTAATGAAATAACAGCTTAAAGATTAAGAATGACGCAAAACAATGACAGAATTTTCACATATGAGTGGATGGTTTTATTAATATTACTTAAATAAAAAAGTCTGAACAGGGTACCTGCTTGACTGAGATGGATGGCATTACGCTCCTGGCTCCGAGACCGGCTTCTGTAAGAGCTGTACCTGTCGGGTGAAGGGGAAAACCGGCACCGATACCTCCCCACGAACCTACCGGCCCTCCAATGGACAGGAGAGCGGGATGAACGTCGGGAGTAGCCGCGGGGACTCGGAGAGCGACTGCGCCGACGGAAACGTCTGCGATGAGATGAGCGGTCAGGAGACGGACTGTAGGAGAAAGAGTGAGCACGGTAGCGGCGTGGGGGAGAATAGTGGCGGTAGCGTGAATGGCTGGAAACCTGGTGGCAGCGTGGGTGAGAACGAGAGCGTGAGGAAGAGGACGAGGAGGAGCGTGATCTACGGCTGTCCCGTGATGATCCCGATGATCCCCGTGACCTGCGGGAGGAGTGGCTCCCTCTGCTGCTGGAGACGGAGCTGTTACTACTGCTGCTGGAGCGTGAGGAGCTGCGAGCTGATGGAGCTTTCTGATCAAAGATGATCATCTCCTCCATAATCAAACCTACATGAACAGTAATATTTAGTACAAATTATGGCTGTCACAATTATTAAATAATCTGCAGTATCTGCTGCATTTTACATCCACTGCACTTACTGTTACATTCAAATAACTGTTAATTCTCCATCATTTGAGCTGTATTAGCATTGTAGATTTGTTTTTGTTGATCTACTTGCCGCATCTACACAGCAAGACCCTCATATCTAGTTTTATTGCTCAAGTCTACTCTTTTAAAGTCACTCTACTGTAAATAATATATATAATAGTTATTTTCACATTTCTAAAGTATATATTTTCTTCATTGAATAAATTATTTGCCATTAATAGTTATATTGTCAAAGCCTTAAAACAGACAATTAATCGCCATAATCGCAATTATTTAATAGACAATTAATCGAATTTTATAATCGTGACAGCCCTTAAAATTGGTACAAGGATAACAAAGATAGTTGTTTTTGTTATTAAAATTGTAATATGTAATAGTTCTTATAAACACTGAGAAAAAAAGTGGACAATAATCATAATATGAAAACAATTAGGATTAAAAAAGTGAGAATGTGTTGGAACTAAAAACAGGTCAGCTGACGTAACGGAGACTCCGCCCCCTCCTGTCAAACAAGTTACACAAGCGTCTCTAGGACATTCCGCTGAACAGATAACACACTAACTAACTAATTGTTTTATCGCAATAAAATAATTCAAAGGTCAAACTACATACGTAATAATCTAAAAATCCGTCCTTAGTTTTACACTATTTGGTGTTAGCTTCTCTCGTTATTGGGTGATTTTCGTTTTTGAGAAACCAAGTAACGTTACTAAAACCTAAAGCCTAAAAATAAACTATGCGCCTAAAACGATATTTTTTTACCTCTAATAAATTCATAAAATAATATTAACAACATTAACTTACCGTCACTAACTTGATCCAACTGTAAGGTGATCGAATGAGAGAAAACGTGACAATTTTACTTTAGCACAGAAAAATCTTTTAAAATACACTGCTTTCCACCGAAAATGAAGTTTATTTGTGTGAAGAAGTTGAAGTTAAGTAAGAGATGGCTTCTCAAATTGAAAGACGAGTTTTGTTTAATCAACAGCCATCTGAAGCAAACGATTGCGTCTCATCAACGTCATAGCCTGGCTGATGACTTCTGCGCAGCCGCAGACCGTGAAATAAAAAACAGCTGACGTCATACCATCTGGAAAATTCATCAACAGTTTGATAACCTTTTTTATTTATTTTGGAAAGATTTGGTTTCATCAATACAGAGAAAAACCTTGAAAATGAATATTACTTGATACATTTGTTTATTCTCCTGGCAAAATTTAACATACATAAATGTACATTTTCAAATCGTAAGCCTTTGTTAAAGGTTTTTTTGAACGAATTTAAAGTTTCAAAGAACACTAAAGCAAGGAAAACGTTTTCTTGTTGTGTTCTTCTTAAAATCCCCATTTAACCTTATTTATTATGTATTTCTTTTTTTATTATTATCATTATCATTATTGTTATTGTTATTATTTTTTGTAACTTCTTCATTTGAATTTTATTTTAATAATTTATTTATGTGTCTCCCGTGGCTCTTGTTATTGTATAGCTTGTTCTATTCTATATGTTTCTCTTTTCCTCCTTATTACTACATTAATACTTGTATATTATTTATTGTTGTAAAGTATACTTTGTTCAATAAAAAAGAGTTTGATAACCTGAATTTAAGTCAATTAAGTCAATCTACAACAATCACTATCCTTATGATGATTTATTTTCAGATAAGACTTTAAGAGATTATTACAATTGTAATGGTATTAAGAATTCTTCTCTGATCTTGTATGTATGTATGTATGTATGTATGTATGTTGTATGTATTCAAGTAAAATAATAAAAAATAAATAAAAAAGAATCAAAGACAAAAAACAGTTTGATAACATAAACGTAATTGTAGTTCATTTAAAGCATGTTTTATTATTTCAAAATGAAGTTCGTGTCGTTAAGATCTAGTTTAAATTAATTACAAAAAAAGTTTTCCTCTCCATTAAGGTGATTTTATCATCTTTAATCGTTTCATTCAGTTATTTTACGTAATTGCTTCATTCATACTCCCCACCCACGTTAAATGCAAGCAATGCCTTTAAACATTTACCACTTCATTTGGTTATTTAAACACTTTATTACATAATACCAAGTAGACGATTGGCTGTGGATAAACAGTAGTCTCGAGATCTCGTTCGTGGTTATCGCGAGATTCTACCTCGGTCACCAGTAAACACCCTTTTACACAAATAAGTGTCCGTGCCGTGCGTGATTTTGCATTTTTGCCTGCATATAGAAGAGGAATATCCTGTACTGGATAATAGACAGAACAGAAGACAGATCCCAAGCGGTGCATTTCAAAATGGCGATTGAGAGCATGCTCCCGGCTAACTTTGGATATGCAATTTTTGTATATCTGTATAGTTTTGTCATGTTGATGTTTCTCGGGTTGAAAGTTGGTGGCGCAAGGAAGAAGTTTGGCATAAAGGTGCGGTAAATCTTAACATGCAGTGTGTGCATTTCATACGTTTTGTGTGGCTTGTTTTAAGGCACTTTATTAATGTGGTTTTCTGCTGGATTGTTGTGTTTAGTATCCCACCATGTACAGCGATAAGGAGCAAATATTCAATTGTATCCAACGAGCCCATCAAAACACGCTGGAGGTGTATCCACAGTGGCTTGTGTTCCAGACCATCGCTGCATTGGAGTATCCTGTAAGTACATCTGAAAATATTACCTGGAATTTTAACCTTTATGCCCATATTTTGAATGAAGACATTTACACTTTGATCCTGTACATCAGAAATTGTACAATGGTCGCTGTGAGCATATACTGACTTGTTTTGGGGTAAACAATTCCTTAATGATCTAGGCTTGTAATTTTATGAAAATGTCTTTACTTATTCATAAACACCCTTTGTCCCACTTGACATCTGTTTAACTTGAACTTTAATCTCCCACGTCAGGTTGCTGCTTCTGTGTTAGGGGTCATCTGGGTGACAAGCAGGTTTTCTTATGCCTGGGGTTACTACACTGGCGGTAAGTTCTTTTGTACAAGCTTTTAGCTTCAATCAATTAGCTTTTTAAAGTTTGGTGGTTAGTATATGCAAATCAATATTACAGTATAAATAATGTTATATTGCCACAGTTAAAGCATGTCACTAAAATGATTTGTAGAGAGGTTCAGCGATATTTAATTTCTCCACCGAAACCAATAGCAGATTATTCCGAGTATATGGTATTCAGTAAGTTTGGTGGTTATATTAACTCGCTTTTACTGAACTCTGAAGATTTAATTGATATTTTGTTTTACTTTCTGAATGTTATTAATTCATATAATGACTATTATTGTTTTTAAACAATTTTAAAAATAGCTTTTATTGACCGATACAGATTTTTGGCCAATATATCGGTCCATCTGTAATTGTTAGTACTTTTATAACCATGTGGTAACAGTAATTGTCGCTCATTTGATTATTTCCTCCTTTTTAAAAACTGAATGGACACAAACCAAAAGATTACATTATTAACAAATGAGTCAAACTCAGTACCAAAACAGAGTTACACAATGTAACACTTGTACAGTAAAGAAGTAAACAATATTTTACTTAACAGGATAGTTATGTAAAATATTTCTGTTAATTGAATAAGCCACATTCAAAGCCATTGTAAAACCGCTAAAATGCACACCTGTGACCAACATCATTTAAAAAAGTGTAACGCTCCGGATATATATGCGTCTATATATGGTGATCTCAATTTAAAAAATCAAGGTTCAGGTTGTTCTTTAATGTGTGTTTGAGAGTGAGTCTCATCATCAGTGTTGTCTCTCTTTGTTTTAGACCCCGCTAAGAGGATGCGTGGTGCATATGGATACATCGGGCTGTTCGGAGTCCTAATTCTCTCCATCTCTGTGGCTCTCAAGCTTATTGGAGTCTTGTAAAGGCACTCACAAATTAGAAATACCACATATAACCAAAACTTGACAGAGTAAAGATTTCAATTTTTCATTATGATTAAACCTTTCTATAATTTTTCAATTGCATTGTTTTCTATCTTGTAATTTTACATAGTGATGAATATGTAATCAACTTTTTTTTGTTGTTTGTAGACTTTCATATACTCATGCTATTGTTTTTTCTTGCTTTTTCATGCCCTTGTTGAATAGCAATGAATTCAGATAATAAATTTGTGAGCTTTATGTGAGCGCTTGTAAGTTTGCCTCATAAACATTCCCTATAGTTGTGTAGCATGTTTTGTTCTGCATTTTTGATCTCATTGTGACACCTGCAGTGGAGATTTGAAAGCTTACAGAACTTGGATTTTTTTATGGACGTAAAAGTAATTACATGATTCTGAAAAAAACCAATGATAATTTTTGAAGAGTATGCCAAATTTTAGGACAAACTCTAGGGCTAAACAATTTATCAACAATTTTTCTAATGTCCACCTTTAGACTATGATAATCTTGCCCTTAGATAAGGCTTCCTTCTTTAATACGGCATTAGTCTGTTATTTTATTTGTCATGTTATTAGATACCAGGCACAAATCCTTTTTTATGGTATAAATTCTGTTTTATGGTATCATAAATGTCTGCAGCACAAACGGTGCCAGTATCATCCCTTGTAGGTTAATAATGATACACAAACAAACTCTATTGCAACTTAAAATCTTAACATTTCTCATCATTTTAACCATACCATTTTTTTTTTCAAATTTAGCTTTAGCTCCATATTGTTATATTTTAGTTATGAGATGTAAAAAATATTTAAAAAATATATGACAAATGTAAAATTATGTAGATATTGTAAAAAATAAAGACACAGCCACAAAAATGAACAAGTTCAACTCATTTCAAGGGTGACAAAAATGTAGACCATATTTCAGTAGTTACATTGGTCATAGGTTTGATCTCAGGGATTACAAAACAAAGAAATGCATTGTATAGATTGAGGGCACTATAAATAGCTTGGAACAAAATCACATGTCAAATGTGTACATGTATAAGTATACACCAAAGATGCAGTGCATTTAAATTGCTTTCTATTAGTGCTGAAGAGATGCTGTGAAACAGAAATATATTATTTTTACAGTGACAGCTGTCATTACATTGACAACATCCAAGCATTGTTTGTCTATCAATATTATTGACATTTACAGTGCCATGTTTCAGGTGTCAGCTCAAGGGCCCTGACAGTCAAAGCTGTAGGTATCTGAAACCATTAGCTTGTGCAATCCGGGTTTGTATGAAATAATATATTTATTATTTATGTATGACAGTGTCTGAATAATTTTCTATCGAGAACGATGCGTTTTAAATGATTTTGTTTAACAAGGAAATAATGTTGTTAATGCATTAGATTGAGCGCACAACATAGGATGAACTGCGCATGCGCGACTTAAAGCCACTGTTTAGACGGAAGACTGCGGAGAGTATCTGCACTTAACTACGAACCACGAGAAAAACTCAAGAAAAGTGCAGGTAAGAAATCTGTGAACTATAGCGCGAGACCAATAATAACGATTCATAATGTATTCACCTGTTTTCCAACGTTTTTGTTCACGCGTTGGGCTTAACATAGGAGTGATGAAGCAGATATGCATTAGAAACGCAACCGACCGGACATGAGAGATCAAGCGTTTACATCTTTAACATTCGACGCTTTCGCACGATATTGAGGGGAACTGTAGTTTTAAGCCGTTATGTTATATACTAAAAGTGTTTGTATTTATACATTCGTCGTAAACAAGACAGACGAAAATCCTTTGTGTGTTATTCTTGTTTGTTTCAGGCAGTTCATGAGTGCGCTGCATGTGCGCAGTCTGCAATGTTGCGTTGCAATTGCGCAGACAAAGTGCAGCCTGCTTTATAATATATGTTAGAGAGGTCAAATGTGTTTTCGGTATTTAACAGAAATAAAGGGTGTGTCGGTTTGGCAAACTCTAGATGTGGATAGGTGGTTTATTTTATTAGTAAATGATCTGGGCTGCTGACCATTTACATTTATCTGTTTGGCAGACACTTATAAAGAGCAACGTACAGTCATTAACACTATACATTTTTTTTTATCTGTGTGTATGTGTTTACTGGGAATCAAACCCACAACCTCTGTGTTCATTTTGCTTTTCCAAATGATCCTGACCAACACATTCAGGCATCACAAATGAAAAATGAACCGTCACACTGGAAGTAAATGTCTAATATTTAACCTATAACATGTAAACATTTGGTTTTAGGTCAGATCAGAAGAATGTCGGGCTTTCTGGATGGGATCAGGTGTGGAGATTGTGAGTGTAATGTGGACTGGGGTGAGAAAAGAAACACCATTGCTTCCATCGCAGCTGGAGTTCTGGTATGTTTTCATGATGGTGTATAATACCGTGTTCTCCACTTTAGGATATCAACCGTCTCTAGTTTACTTTACAGTCAAAGAAAAACATTTATTATTTTCTTTCTGTTTCACTTTCACCTGATTTTACATTGGCAAAAACGTTTATGCAAGGAGACATGGCGATATTCAAGCTATACTTTTTTTTATCAGTGTGATGACAGTGTTATTAACACAGTGATTTACTAAATGAGCAATAGGAATAAGACTGAAGATTTGTGTTCTCAGCTTTAATTCACCATGTTAGCACTATAAAACACTTTTCCATTTCTCTTGCAAATGCAGTTCTTTACAGGCTGGTGGATCATCATTGACGCAGCGATAATGTACCCTAAAGAGGAACAGTTTCACCATGCATACCACACGTGTGGCGTCATAGCAACAATAGCCTTTCTCATGTGAGTTACACCTGTTTTGATTCTCTCTTGCTTCCTCAAAGGAAGAAAACAAAGTCTTTGTTCCTACTGTATTTACACAGAAGATCTTTGTGAGCGTGATACACATTTCGCTGTTATCTTTGAGGTCTGGCCTAGATTTTTCACCATGTTTGATAGTGTTATGGCTACTGTCACCATGAGAACATTGTTAAACTTGCTATGAATTTGATTGCAGGATCAATGCTGTGTCAAATGGTCAGGTGAGAGGGGACAGTTACAGCGAGGGCTGTTTGGGCCAAACAGGTGTGTGTTTTCAACGTGTTGTGACTTGTGTGCATCATAAAGGCAGCGTAGTGTTGACTCAACAACATATTTCCAGATTAGGCATGGGCATGATTTATTAAACCAAATGTTTACAATATATTTGCACTCATTTTGCTTGGGATATACAAAGGAATGTTTTTGTAACAGCCTATTTGCATAAAGTTCAACACTTCTGCACAGTTACGTTTGCTGCTGCTGTTGTAGATCTTTTTGCATTTTTAAGCAAATACGTAAATATCAAGATGAACTGTATATTGACTTTTGTCAAAAAGCCGGCAAATATTAAGATGCCAATAAAATGTGTTTTTAATGTGTTTATTTGTGTGTAGGTGCCAGAGTTTGGCTCTTTATTGGGTTCATGTTGGCGTTTGGGTCTCTCATTGCCTCTATGTGGATTCTGTTTGGAGGTTTTGTTGTTACTGGTAAGATTCCTTTTTTTACCTTGTGCTTGTGGAACAATCTAAATATGTCTTTTATGTAGGTCCATATAATGTTTTTTTTCAATATTTTTTATGATAAACAGAACAAAAGGATCTTTCAGTGTACCCTGGTATTGCTGTTTTCTTCCAGAATGCATTCATCTTTTTTGGGTAAGATTGAAAATTGCAAACAATACATGTCACTTCATCACCTACCTCTGTAATCTGTAAAGCAAATGTTCACAAACTCACTTAAATGCAGTTTATTATTTCCAGCACTGGCCCTGTTTACATCTCATATAAATCCATTTCAGTACAGATACATATCATCCACACAAAACGCACAAAACTCTGTCGTGCATTATGTTTTTGAATTTATTCCATAAATACTGGATAAATGAGAAACACTAATATTTTGTGGTCTTTTATGCAGTGGTCTGGTGTTCAAGTTCGGACGAACTGAAGACCTCTGGCAGTGATGATACATCCATCAAATCCCACAGTCCATCAAAACATAATTCCTCTGTAATTTGACATATTGCTGCTTATTGGCTGCTCTTTTTACTCCTTTTCTTAAATATGTTCTTTTTCTTTCTTTGTCTAATTTCCTGTGTGGCCACAGCGAGTGCACAGTGAAAGAGAAATGCATCAAGCCCACGCTCTCCTGTCAATAGCTACGCACTCACCTCAGCTTTAAAGTGTACAATAAAAATCCCAATAAGATTCGATTTAGCACCCAACAGACTTTTTGCATTGTGTGTGCTGATTCTGAGAAAATAATCTGAATTCTTGCAGTATAGATTGACACGTGGTCAAATATGCTAAACAGAGCTGATAGAATGAGTCTCACTTCATAACCCATATTACATTATCGAAATACTCTCGCTTTTACACAAAGATCTATAGTAGCCAAGATGTGTGTCCAAATACCCTGTTGTTGTTTTTTTAACATGTCATTTGCATGTAAATCTGTCTTTTATTAATACACCAAATTTGTGTAATATAAATGCTGAACATTATAAGTGTGGATTTGAAAACACCCATATTTGTCTACATTTTTGAGTCTCGTTTTAAAAATATATTTTTTTTTATACAGGTATCCCACAATTAATACATTTCCATGAAATTTGTGATTACCAAAAAAGTTATTTTATAGACATTGCACTCACAAAGAGCTTTTATGGCCGATATATTATTTTATGGAAACTTGGAAACTGTACATTCACTGTTGATATTTCTTTAACTTTTCCTAGTGTTTTCCACGGCCCTGGTTATATATTTTGTGTTGTGGAGATTTAAGGTGGGGGCTGTATGAAAATGTCAATGTTTTTAAAAAAGCACAATTGTTTATTATTTCAGTGGTTATGGGAGAATAATTTTTATCAGTAGACTCATCTTTCAACACTAACAAAATATTTTTTTGTTTCTACGCATTAAAAGAATGTAAATTATGTAATCCATGTATCTTTTTCTGACAAAAAATAGCTAAACTATTCAACTGTGGGTTCAAAACAAATTAAATGACTGTAAATATGTATAAAGCTTGTGTTTCTTTTCTATCTAGACTCATACACAGATAAACAAAATGAATTTGGCAAAAAAAAAGCTCCTCTGTGTGTCCGCTAAAGTAATTGAATTGAACATCAACTTCCCGTGGCTTTGTCATTTTCCCTGCCGTTTAAATGATGTATTCAGCTCAGCTGAAAAAATTGTATTTAGGTAACATCACCTTATCTCTCTCACACACACACACAAACATTTTGTGTCTGCAGCTGTCTGTCAATGTGTCCTGTTCTTCATTTCTCCACCACCAAATTTGGGAACTACAGAAGAAAGAAATTCATTAATAATCATAAACAGAATGTACAATTTGAATGCTAATGAAGATAAGAGGAATAAACGGCCAATCACCTCCCAGAATGCCTGGTCATCAAAGCACTTCCTGTTTTGTTGAGGTCTCCAGAAGCTCCATTTAAGAAACAGTCCTGCAGATCATCATTAGATTGTATTTGAAGCATAAATGTGAGTATTAATCCTCAAATAAGAGTTTGAACTCTGATATATAAATTGACTTTTTATCCTTAACAGATTTGTTGGAGGACTATGAGTGAATGAACAAGTGAATGCATCAGTGGTGTCATACCTGTGGCCATTCCCATCACCAGACTCATGCACAGTGTTATAAAGAGAACACAGATGTGAAGCACAGCAAACTGCAAAGCTCTGAAAACAGGTGACAGACAGTCAACATCAATAAAACACAGTATTTTTACTGCTATGCCATGATGACCTTAATGACGTTTTTGAACACACTTTTTCACATTTATAATGAAATACAGTGAGATAAAGTTTACATTGTGCTTTCAGTACTGGCCACACGTAGAAATAAAAGAGCGAGCCATCCGAGGATTCCAGGTATGGCATGAACGTTGAGGACACCACAGGTGTCATGACACTCAAAAGCAAACAGCATGTGACCCTGATTGAAAAAATAAAATATTTAGGTCATTGACCATGTTAAAGAGATCAACCAATATCATTTGTTTCATCTGTGGAACACAAAAAACGATATTTGGAGAAATGTTGCAGTGGTGTTAGTTTTTTCAATGACCAGTGTTCTTCAAAATATTTTCTATTGTGTTTCACAGAATTATACCAATTTTCCAAGCACAACACAGTGAGACTAACTTTACAACTTCACCTTAAACACATTATGAAAAAATAAATAATGTGATGTGCTTGTCACAAACTTTAAATGCACAAATTTTAGTCAGTTATGAGGTATCGGTGTACTTTTACGAGTACATGAGCTTAGTATCGGTGCATTCCTACTTTTAACTTCTCTCTACGAAAAGATTTTTCAGCTCACGTTGAAGCACAAAGAATGCAAGAATTTGGGGGTTGATTATTAAACATATTTTGATTCGTGTGCCTTTACCTTCATGTACCGAAATCCCAAAGATGATAAGAGACTGGCACATAGGCCAATCGTCATGGCAATCCATGGAGCGTGGACTGCTGTCATGGCAACTCCAATAGCAACACCGCCAGAGAGGACAGAGCCCTGGACATGCACCTGGTCAGAAGATGTGACGTGGTCACTATTGGTCTCTTACATAAATGAAACAGTGTGGTCAACATTTCTGCATTCCTCACCCTTTCTACAGACACTCACCATGTTCATTTTTCCTTTCGAGCTAGTGAGCATAGAGACCGTCATCCCCACGACAACACTGACAGCCAGAGACAGATACGTCCCGTATATCACACTGAGCTTCAGTCCTCTATCCCACTTCTGATACACAAGTGCTGAGTTAAAACTGGGCCAGAACATCCACAAGAAAAGTGTTCCTGTGTGGAGAGACAGAGAGAGAAAGCACATTTGTTTTATTGTACACTCTTAAAAATAAAGGTGCATGCTTTAAAAGGTTCTTTGATGCCATAGAAGAACCTTTTGGTTCTATAAAGAACCTTTAACATCTGAAGAACCTTTCTGTTTCACAAAAGGTTCTCTGTGAAGAAAAAAGGTTCTTCAGATTATAAAAGAGTAAGAAAGAGATGGTTCTTTAAAGAACCTTAGGCTGAATGGTTCTTTGTGGAACCGAAAAAGGTTCTTCTATGGCATCGCTGTGAAGAACCTTTTAAGCACCTTTATTTTTAAGAGTGTATCCCATAATGCAATGCATTTGTATTTTGTCAAGCCATTTTCTGCCAGTTCTCTAATTGATGTTATCTACTACTGACCTAACATAGAGAATAAGCCAGTCTTGCGGTCTGCTTTCTCTTTCTCGTGTTTCGGTTTGAGTCGGTCTCTGTGCAGAACCCATGACACCATCACGCCAAAAAAGCCTCCGAAGACATGCAACAGCATGATGCTGTACAATAGATCTGCCTAACACATGAACGCTGTATAAATTGTTGCCCACACTCAATCTTTCTGTACAAAATAGTACATACATTCAATCTTAGTTGGTGCTTGAATTTGGAGTTTTACATTGAAAATGTTCTTTCTGAATTTCAGTTCTGCTTTAGCTTGTGTACTAATTCAAACGTAGCGTTATATTTTTTCACCAATATAACATTCAAATTTGTACGCTTTTAATGCTTTGCTATAAAGTAATCTGGTTTGGGTAGCATGGGCGATTTTGTCTTTGGCACTGTGTGTTGAGGTGAGAACAAAATAGGAAGAAGAAATTCCCCTGAAATCCCTGAGATGGTAATACTTCTCCTACACGGAGCAGAGTTCGCAGGATCCACTGGTTGACCACAAATCCTGTGACCTCCAAAAGGGCCATAAGCAAAAGCTGGACCGGATTTGTTTTTCCATGGACCGCTCCCATCGCAATCAGGGCCGAAGCTGCACAGAGCTCGGCCTCAATCACACTATAAAAAGGACACAAATAACATTTATAAACCTGATATTACAAAGATCTTAAAAAGAAGATTAATCTTGACAAGTCTAAAACTCACATAGTAAAGTGTTTTCAAATAATTTGCCATTCTCAATAATCAACACACTTTGTGTTTATCTCCTGTGCATTCTTTAAAGTGTATCCGACAATACAGTCACTGAATGTCTGGAAAGTCTTTCCTCAGCACTGTGGTAAGATAACATTTGCTTGTGTTTTTACCTCTTTATATTGATGTAGATCTCTCTGTAGTAGTGACGTTGTGGCAGCAGAAAGCCGTTCATCAGGACGGCCCACTGAATGGCCATCGCAGCCACTAGAATGTTGAACCCTGATCCACTAAAACCGTATCGTACGAGGAACGTGGCCAAGAATCCGAAGCCCAGGAATATCATCACATGGATATCTTGGAATTCTGTCAAGAGGATTTTCAATATTGGCAATGTGTCACTTTTAAGAAGGGATAAAAGCAGTCACAATAACTTGCGTCTTGTGAGATATTTTAAATGCGTCTTATCTACCAAAAACAGAGATGTCAAGGCTCCCCACCCCAAGAGCAAGTTGACAATTGCAAACATTTCAACTTCAGTTAATATTTAACATTTTCAATCCTACATTTCTTGAGTTTGTCATTCTAAGGTTCTATGAAGCAGAGATATTTACTAAGAAAATATTTGTAAACCATCTTTGTGTTATATTATCATTAGCATATGAGCTAAACATAGCAAGCTCAATAAAGTGCTCAGTTTGTTTCTGTTTTTGTACAAAACAACAGACCTATCCCTGAGCTGAACATTACAATGAATGCAAGTTGAAATTCTCGAAGGATTCGTAAAACACATCAGCCCTGATGTAAAGCAGACTTACTGACCTGCATATAAGTGGATGAAAGTCTTTTTGTCAAACTCTCTGTGAACCTGATCCTGACGCTCTATTTTCACAAAAAAGACAAATAGTAGGAGAAAGATGATTTCCAGAAGCAAAGCCACAAACGGAAGTCTTGAGCGAAGACTGGGGGCGTACCGAGGAGCCATTGTTACTGTGACAAACTCTGAATGTCTGTAATCTTCCCCAGCTGGGATGAGCCTTCAGACAGCTGAGAATATTGTAACGTCACATAAAAGGGGCATAGAGGTGTTTGTCCAAAAAAGCCAATTGTGTGAAGTGTATATAAAACTATACACACGTATTAGAAATTTTAGAAAGTGGATTTATTATTTGTGTTATATGACCAAAGTGTTGAGACATCCATTAAAAAGCAAAAAAAAAATCATTATGTCACAGCAACAAATACATTTTGATGGGAGTAGGCTATATATGTTTTATTTATTTTTATACAAAAGTATTACAATTAGAGATATGATACAAATATAAAACATTTGGAAGTTCTGACGTGCAGTAAAATGTACTTTTTATTAGTGCATAATACTCATAGACACAGCAAAATATGGCACCGTTCATTTTAACCAAACCTGAAAACTGGTTAAAAAAATCACATTTACACACACACACCTATATGATTATTTCCCGTTTTACACATTGTGATAGTAATATTTTTTGCTTTTAACAAGGACATGATAATTTACACTAATCATAATATTGATGATTCAATCATCGTTTGGTCTGTGAGGTAAAAAAAACATTTAGATCCCAATAGCGTTTGACAATCACAGAATGTGAAAAATTCAGTTTGTGGCTGGTAATAAAACAGCGCGACGCTTCTATAAACGTCAGTTCTCAGCGTACGTCAAACGTAACGTTAAGTCCCGCCCAGATTCATCCTATTGGTTGGTGAGCACTACCTGATTTGTCCACAAAATCAGCAATTGGTCGGACTCAAACCTGTCAGACGCCCCGTTTCCCTTTCTTTGGTACCACGACAAAACAGAGCGCTGCCTATTGGCTATTTGCTATGGCAATAAAAATGACAGCCGAAACACGGGGTTCTCATTGGTTCAGTCGCCTGTCTGTCACACCTGTCTAGGTCAACCACTGCGCGTGTCTGTGCGTCTGCGCTGAGAGAAGGAGGAGGGTCTTCCACTCAGTCTTTTTATTTATTTCTTTGTTACCAGCGGAAAAAAAATAACCACAGCGGTGTATTCTTACGAGGGACCGCCAATGTTTCCCGTCCGAATAAGACAGAACCCTGGACCATACTGTTGAAGGTATTAAAAAGCCCGATTTAAGGGGGCGAGGATGAAGCGGCGCAATGCGGACTGCAGCAAGCTCCGACGGCCCTTAAAACGGAACCGAATCACCGAGGGGATCTACGGCAGGTACGACCCAGACCCTCCGCTGGAACCGTTATAGGTCCCGAACTAAACAAAATGCTCCGATTTCGTTCTTTTACTCGCATGAGATCTCGCAGCGAGGCTGTATATCATCTGTTTGAGCCAAGCTACCGTCAACAAAGCTGGTTAGAGGTAGACAGTCGTCTCCGTTGAAATGAATAAGCTGCCGTAGGCCTCTTTTTGAGGACCGTACAGACGTACAGCGATGCGCTTTTTAAGAAAGAAACCCGCGAAAGTGGCCCGGAGACCTCGCCGTTAACGTCAGTAGCTGTCAATCATCAGTTTCATTAACGTGACAGGACCGCTAGTTGGTTAGGAACCGACACAAACGCAATGGTCGATCGGTATTTGACTTCACAAGACTGGAATTAAAGCGTAATTTTGTTTGCAAATCGTATATGTAAAAGTGCAACATATAACTTGTGAGCCTTATTCAAATGTTAGTGCTGAAATTTGTTATACTTTTCCTCAGAAGTGAAATTGTACTCGGAAGGTACCGCAACAAATTTTCATGTTTTGGTATGAAGTGCATATTACCAGTAACGTTACCACAACAAACTTGTATTGAGAGACTAGATGATAAAATCCAAGTCGGTTTTATGATCAAACAATATGGGGAAACATTAACACACTGTATTTCAAAGTAAAATATTTATCCTGTGTGGTTTAATTTAACACTTATTAACATATTGGTTTTGTCTTCTCCTGTCAGATAATGTCACTGAAGTTAATATTCGGAAGGAGTAAAATTTGTTATATTTAATGTGACAAGCATCTTGAACTGAAGTCTTCAATTACTCCTTTAGTTGTTATTTTATGCAATAATAATTTTAAAGCCATGCAATATACATTTTCTGACTAATGTTTAATGCTATTGCTGCTGAACGCATTGTCAGGAAAGTTTTGTTTTTGGTAGCTGTCAGATGCAGTCGGTCAGTCATGTAAACGTGTAACCAACAAAGTAAATATGACATGCATAAGTTTAGGTGGTTTTACTTTAAGTATTTCACTTTATTAGTCTTCTTACATATTTCATATTCCATATTTCAGATCTTTCTGTACATCCTGTCATGAGAGATGTATGGAGCACGTGACCTGTCAACCAGTGTGCTGTTATGAAGGGATTTTACGCCACTGTTTTCTTTGATATTTTCTTACCTGTATAAAGCAGCATTAAAATCTGTGTCTGTTCATACGACATCAGTGTGTTGCAGGTCACACAAAGTCTGTTTTCAGCTCATCTGTTGAACGCTATGGGGCAGGTAGATAGTCAATGCTCAGGTTGTCCTGTAACAGGTGAATCAAGATAAGCTGGAAACAATTACAGATTATTATTTTAAACATGTCACTGCTTGTTCTGGGAAATCTGGGGTTTGTATTAAATCTTTTAGCCTTGCTTTTTTATTGTAGCGGAAGTGTATTATACCTACAAACTCAAAGACCGTTTTGCTACTGAATGTAAATCGGAGGCACTGTTAGTTCACCCAAAAATGAAACTTCTTTCATCATTTACATAATTTACTTAAAAACCGTACGACTTCTGCAGAACACAAATTATGCTATTTTGAAGAATGTTGGAAACCAAACAACATTCGCATCCGTTGATTTTCATTGTATGGACAAAACTTTGCTCACGTAGGGTAACTGTCTGGCAATGTTCTGCCATTTAAAACAGGTTGTTGAGGCCCTTCTGCTGTCATTTTGCTTGACGTTCTGCATGTTTGCTTCTTTAAATTAGTGTCTCTAGAATTCAGTTCCTATCACCACATTGACTACATTTCAAATGTTGACACAATATTTCATGTGATTGCAAGTTTGCATTTGGGAAATATGTAAATTGGCAAAGTTTTAGCCTCAAACTTTTATCAGCAGTTTTAAAGAACAAATTTTGGCCTTACTATGTTCATATATATTTTTAACAGGTTACATGGTATATGAGATGGGGATACTAGATATGTGAATTCGATGTTGTTTCTGTAAGATCATGCAATTTGGTGGTATGAAATGAAAAACCACATGTTCCTTGTACTGTTGTTCTCTATTGAGAGCACACTTTTCTGAAGAGATCTGTGTATTCAACCAAATGTTATAACTTGTTCTGCCTTTGAAATGACTACTTTTCAGTTAATGTGGACTATTGACACTTGATTCATTTTGAAATGCACATGTTTGTGCAGAATTCCAGTTAAGTTCTACATGTAAAGTGCCCCTTTTTTCCCTGATGGATTAAATCTTATACCCTACCTTTTTTTTTCTGTTTCATATTTAGTTTTCTTTGGAAAATTACAGAATTGAAATAGGTTAAATACTATTTATAACTATTTATGACTGCTCCCAGTGTATGTGTGTTCACGACTTAAAGTGTGTGTGTTCACTATTCACTGGTTGGGTTAAATGCAGAGGTCACATGCATTTCAGGTATGGGTCACCATATCTGACAAATAGGTCACTTTCATATTGTATGTATGGCATGCAGAAAAGTGTTTATCACAATAAATTTGTACAAACTGCGCAGTGATGTTTCACTTTATGAAGTCATTGTTCTTTAGTGAGTGTTGTGGTGACAGAATGACAAAGCTAAACTATTATGAAATGTCATGTTTAAGAAGCCATTGTACTGAAATGAAAGCTGGAAAGCATCAAAGTGCCATTTGTGTCTTATTTTTAATGGGCAACCCAATTTTACATTTATTTATTTACGTGTGTAATATCACATGGTGGTAATAGCATCTAGTTTTGGATTCATCCATTGTGAACATTGATGATTGATTTTGAGTTACATAACAGTAACAGTATCTCGTGTTAGATGTTTGTTTTGTGTTTTTCACTTTTTTAGTGAGCTGGGATTGAGCAAGTGTGACATCAGCCCAGATACCAGTCCAGTAACTGTGTGTTTTTTTTCTTTGTTACCGCACAATAATCAGGTCTGTCATCAGATGCTATTAATAGTGTCTTCAGCACCTGTCGGAGCTGCAGTACACCTGTGCTAGACAAATTTAGAGCTTTTTAGATGGATAAATAATCCTGTTGAGCATATGAGCTGTAATGTGTGCTTATGTTCTGAAACACAAAAACTCATCATTGTGTGATGTCTTTTTTAAATACTCCGTTTATATATCCACATCTTTCATGCCCACATAAAACTAATCCACTTTATTCAAAACATGGTGCATTGGAGAAGATGAAGTTTATAAACGCATTGGTGATTACTGTCCCCAATTTTTCAGTGGGTTACCATGTGTGCCTATTTATAAAGATCTAGAATAAAAAATCTTGAAATGGACCAAACATTGAAGTGTGGCTCATAATCTCTCTGTTTTTTTTCAGTACGTTCTTGTACCTGAAGTTTCTGGTGGTCTGGGCGCTGGTGCTGCTTGCAGACTTTGTTCTGGAGTTTCGCTTCGAGTACCTCTGGCCCTTCTGGCTCTTCATACGTAGCGTTTACGACTCCTTCAGATATCAGGGCCTGGTGAGTGTCATCACTTTACATTGGCACTAAATAACTGAAGAGAGAGATCACCCAAAAACAAATATTTTGTTATTTACTCCCCTTTCATGTTTGTTTATTTATTATATCGGTGAAACACTAAATGAGATCTCTTTACCATACAACAAGGACAAAAAGCACCATAATAGTCTATGTGATGACTATTATGTGTGCTGACTTTCAAGTCATGTAATAGCTTTGTGTTAGAAACAGACTAAAATTTGGCTTTAGAAGAATTTTATGGTGCTTTTTGAACAAAACCTGTTCTCACTAAAAACATCTCTCATGTCTTCCAGGGGAAAAGGGAAGTCATGGGCTTGTGGGTTTTTATTTTGTGTTGATGACCTCTTCGGTTATTTGTCACACTATAGGACAATTCTGGCATTTTACATTAAAACATATTTAATACTTTTTTTTTAAATTAAAATGCTTAGCTTTTAAATGGGCAAAAGTCTATATGATGTTAAACACTAATGTGTGTGTCTGTGTGCGTTTCAGGCCTTCTCAGTGTTCTTCGTGTGTGTGGCGTTCACATCAGATATTATATGTCTGCTCTTCATCCCCGTGCAGTGGCTGTTCTTTGCGGCCAGCACATACGTTTGGGTGCAGTACGTATGGCACACAGGTAAGAGCAGCACACCTGTTCACAACATTTTCATCCTGTCGTCAGCACGCAGAGGTTAAATTATCATTTTACTCAGCTGTACGACAGAAATATTTAATTTCCTTTCTGAAATCACCATGGTTACCACACGGATAAGATCGTGTTCTAAATGAATCACGGGCCAACATGCTTTACTTGTTGGCGTGTTCATTTCTATCTCTGGTTTTTCTAGTCCGCTTTGTGAAGATGGAAGAGAGTTCATAGTGTTTACAGTTGACAGCTAATTTTGGGCTCCAATCTAAACTTCTACAGCACTTGTCCATTGGCAGACCTCTCGAGAGGTCCATTCTCATGGCGTCGACAAGCTTTATTATTTTCTATCTTCATAATGCACACAGACTGTGAGCTTGCAGCTGTACGCGTGGTTATTTCTGCTGCTGTGACAGAGCAGCTCTGGATCTTGGTGTCAACAAAAGGATTTGCCTCTAATGGCTCGTTCACTACTTTATTCAAAGCTTTATTCACTTGTGTAGGGTGAATCTCACCAAAATATGCCTCAAACTCAAAAGAACTAAATATAAGAAATATTGCGAGACTTAACATTTTAATGTTCTCAATACATTTCCTGCTGCAGTACAGCAAATACATTTGTGATGTATCAATTCTTGAAACGCAAAGATATCTTACTTGATATGTATATTATGTGTGCTATATTGTGAGCCCATGTTTATTTCTACTCTCTCATCTCTTTACAGAAAGAGGGGTCTGCCTCCCCACTGTGTCGCTGTGGATTCTTTTTGTTTATATTGAGGCAGCTATCAGATTTAAAGATTTGAAACACTTCCACGTGGACCTGTGTCGTCCGTTTGCAGCACACTGGTATGTCAGTTCCCTTTTACACTGACATGTCAAACACAGACGTAGAGTTTAAAATCATTTCTGCTTAATCTGTCCAGTTCCCACTAAAAGTATTTGTGTACGTGTATAAAAGCACTGTATGGGTGTGTCACCAGTAAAACGTGGCAGTGCCTGAAGTGTGTTGTTTTTGCAATGAGTTATGATGTGACTAATAACTAATAAACCTGCTTTGCCTTTTATGGAGCAGATCATATCATTTGTTAGTTTGTAATTGTAATTGTCCAGGGACTGCACATTTGTCATGATCAGAGAACACTAAACAGCTTTAAACTAGGCCCATCATATTTAAAGATCGTATTCCCTCACATTTGCTCTTAACTACATCAAAAATCAACATGTTTTCAAATGACAAATTATGTGGCTCTGTAAGATTCAGAGAGTAAATTGTTAGGCTAGTTAACTGGTAAGTTAGTGAGTCTTTGTGAGCCGATTCTATTAATGAATTATTTAAAAAGAGTCATTAGTTTGTGAATCTGGTCACACTGGTAGTGCTGTATGTTTGTTTTAGTTGCAAATGAGGCGTTTGCATTTCTTAAATACACAAGCATCATTCCTGTCATGCATCAATGCAAATCACCTCTCTTGTGTTCATACATGCAGTATTGGCTACCCCGTTGTGACGCTGGGCTTCGGTTTTAAGAGTTATGTCAGTTATAAGATGCGTCTGCGGAAACAGAAGGAAGTGCAGAAAGAAAACGAGTTTTACATGCAGCTGCTACAGCAGGCACTACCTCCAGAACAACAGCTCATACAGAGACAGGAGAGAGAGGCAGAGGAGGGTAAGATTGAAACACCATAAGGAATAAAATATAAATGATGGATTCACTGCTGTCATTGGAACTTAGATTGGCTGAACTTTTTAAAATGCTTTCTTTTTCATAAACAGCAGCATCTAAAAGCCTGAATGACACAGACTCGCCAGCTGTGGCACAGAACGGCTCGGCGGGTGGGAAAAAATCCTCATCCAACACTTTACCAGAGCTGGAATACAGAGGGGAAGGACGAGGCAAGAACGAGTCCAAAAAACAACACAACCACAATCAGAACCATCACAGCAGCACCAGCAGCATCTTGCCGTCAGTGGACAGTAAAGCTCAGGAGATGGAGTACATGGAAAACCACGTCAACAGTAAGAGACTGAGTAGCTCAGATCTGCTGGGCAGCACTGAGAACCTGCTGAAGGAGGAACACTCTTCATCTTCCTCTTCTTCCTCATCCTCCAACTCCAACAAAAATTACAAAAATGTCAGCGGAGGAAGCTCCTCGCCCCGAGGGCACGGAACAGCCAACGGCAGCGTGCCGTCCTCCTCCGGGCCCTCGTCGTCCTCAAGTAAGGGGGACAGGAAACAGAAGTGCGGAGGAGGGAAGAATTCTGCTTCTCACAGAGACCCTGTGGAGAACTGCATTCCCAACAATCAGCTGAGCAAACCTGAAGCGCTCATCAGGTTAGAGTCGCATATTCTCATGTCACACTTGGTCACAAATCTGTGGCAGCTGGCATGTGCAAAAAACAACAAACTTGCAAATGTTTGTCTCCATATTAGGTCCAGTTTTACCCAGTTGACCCATGAGTGAATTACATTGCTTTCACAGGAGTAACAGTGTGTCATCTTTCACAAACCCTCTGCAGATTATATATTTATGTAATGAAATTGCAGCTTTTAGCAGTTTAATAATCATGCTTGCCCATGGGGCAATATTGATTTTAATTTATTAATTAAGCAGTTTACCTAGACTGCATTTTTGGTGCAGGTTGGATGCCCAGACATGCTGTTCCGGTAGAGTTTTTACACACAACCCTTTTCACTTTAATCCAAATGACCCATATTGACCAAAGGTGTGCGTTTTTGTGTCAGGCTGGAACAGGACATTAAGAAGCTTAAAGCAGACCTGCAGGCAAGCAGACAGACAGAACAGGAACTGCGCAGCCAGCTGGGTTCTCTGGGCAGCTCTGAACGCAGCATACGCTCTGAGCTCGGACAGCTGCGACAGGAGAATGAGCTACTTCAGAATAAGTGAGATATTATAACAGATTGCAGCGCAGGCAAGGAATCATACCTGTGTTTATGAAAACTGTGTGTGGGTGCGCAGGCTTCATAACGCCGTGCAGGCAAAGCAGAAGGATAAGCAGACGGTGGGGCAGTTGGAAAAGCGCCTAAAGGCAGAACAGGAGGCTCGGGCGGCAGCAGAGAAACTGTTAGCGGAGGAGAAGAAACGCAAGAAGCTCGAGGAGGCCACAGCGGCCCGTGCAGTCGCCCTCGCCGCTGCAACCAGGTGCTTTGACATTTCATTACAAACTATGCATTTCATTCTGTTTTATTATATATCGTGCACAACTCTTCTCTCCTGTCTTTCCATTGATAGTTGCAGTTTTACGAGCTGTTTTGCATGACTTGTTGACCGTTTCCTTTTCGTATCACTTATTCAAATGTTTCTGCATGTGACCGAATCTGTTTGTGTGTCTAATAGAGGTGAGTGCACAGAGTCTCTGAGGAGGAGGATTTCAGAGCTGGAGACCGAGTGTAAGAAGCTCACGCTGGACATCAAGGTGAAAGAGGATCAAATCAGAGAGCTGGAGCTCAAAGTTCAAGTAAGGAGATCATGCCCATGTTCACTCATCATCATCATCTCGAACATACGGTAAATCATTGCTTTCTGCTTCCTTTTACTGTCACGCTTCTCTAGGAGCTGCATAAATATAAGGAAAATGAGAAGGACACAGAGGTTCTGATGTCAGCGCTGTCTGCGATGCAGGATAAAACCCAGCATCTGGAAAACAGCCTCAGCGCCGAGACCCGGATCAAGCTGGACCTGTTCTCTGCGCTCGGAGATGCTAAGAGACAGCTGGAGATCGCACAAGGTCTTACGTCCATCTTAATATAATAAATTTGTTAAAAAATTTGTTTATTTAATAATAAAAAAAAAAAACTATTATGTCTACTGGTCACTGATATGGTATGCCTTCATTGTTCATGTTCATGCTTTTGTGTCTCTCTTTTTGTTAAAAAGAAGAGAAAGCTCTTTAGGGTTTAATTTAAGGGTTAACTATTTCCTTTAAACATAAAAAAAAAAATGTTTCCTTTAAATGGCAAATCTAACTCTGTTTTATGGTTTCAACTGCACTGAAGGCGTTTGTGTTTGTTCTTTTCAGGTCAGATCCTGCAGAAAGACCAGGAGATTAAAGATCTGAAGCAGAAGATAGCAGAGGTGATGGCCGTCATGCCCAGCGTTGTGTATTCAGCAGATACGGGCAGCATGACCCCAGTTACGCCCCATTACTCCTCCAAGTTCATGGACACCAGTCCATCAGGACTGGACCCAAACGCGTCTGTTTACCAGCCCCTGAAAAAATGAATGCTTGTTTTCCACCACAACAGACCTCCACTCTTTCTCTCATACATACACACATACAGACAGACACACACAAACACGCACACACAGTGTTCTCTGGTTGTTTTTTTCCTCCATAGGCCCAGATTCATCTTGGCATGTCTGTGGCTCAGATTGTTTTTTTCGTCTCTTCTATTACTACAGCTTCTTGCCTGGGCAGAAGGATGTTGTATTGTGTGACTGTATTTGTTGTAGTAAAAAAACAAAAGACAAAAAAAGAAGGCTTTTAAGGGACATCACACGTCGAGTAGGAAACTGCTGTTTCTTTTCTCTTGTAAATGTCTAGAAACCTCACAGAAGTTGGTGAGAATCCTTCCCTCAGTCAAAGTCAGAGACCACTTCGCTTCCATTTTGCTCTCCGTTGGATTTTGGCCTTTTGCTTTTCCGGGGGGATGAAAAGCAGGACAAGTGTAAGATCTGTTGTCCCGGGTGCTCTACCCTATACCAGAGATGAAGATTTTTCCTCGAGAATGTTACCATCCAAGATTACAAGAATGTAAAGCCGGACCCTTCTCAAAAACAAAACTCTGCATAATTTAACCAAATTGTGTGCAAATTATTTTTGATGAATATCTCAGGATGGGACAATTCACGTTCTTTCATGCGGCGGAAGCTTTGTGTGCGGATTGCCCTCCGTTTGCTCCACGTGTTGCAAACTCTCAGACGCCCCCTGACAAGTCCTACAGCGTTATTCACCAATAACAGATAATCAGTGCCTTCATACGGGACCTCATTGGTGTAACTGAAAGATCTCTTCCCCTCTGCCATGCCTCAACTACATCCTTTTTGGTCACCATGGTAACAGCCAACCTTTTGCAGTCACATCACCAGCCATCGGTGTGACGACTCCGCTCCCATTTTGCTCCTCTTACAAACCGTGCTTGTTATTTCGGTCATTTGTTTACATTTATTTATTTATCCAACGTTGCACTATTGGGCTGTTGACTTAAAGCTCGTAAGGGAATATGTTAAGTATGAAAACGCGCGGCACTCTTCTTTCCCTTCTTTTCTTATTGTATTGACCATCTTTCAGTATCAGAAAGCTACAGCAGTGTAGTCCAGTGCCAACGATGTAGAACGGCTGTAATTTTGTTGAATGAGAAAAGTGTTTCGGGCCCATCGGGATACTGGCTGGTCCAATGATTGAAGCTAGAGGAGCGTATTATTACTACACAAATGTATATTTCATTGGCAGAGAAATACTTGGTTGTGCCAATTGATGGCGCTATTGTGTTCAGAAAGTATTGACATTTAACACTCAACCTATCAGACTGTAGTCCGAAACTTGGAAGTGTTTTCATGGGAATATTATGATCACTGTGTGGATACAGATCTAGACTTTATGTCTGCTAAACATGAAGTATTACTGAGCGAATGGACAATATCTTGACCAAAACTAAGATATTGGCTACAGGCTACAGATTTGTGTTAGAGGTTAAAAAAAACACAATTTTGCCTTCTGCCAACCAGAGGAAGCACTTCTGAACTCACACCAGTTTCTCGAATGGTCTCAACCCGGTCAGCTGAGCGGTTCTGATGTGGATAGTATCGGTTTGGGGGGGGGTTACAGTGTTAATATTTCATTTGATTTATGATGGGTGGGAGGGAAGGGGGGTATGTGATATTGTAGTGCTCCGAGATGGTCGTTGTTTTTGGTGTCTGTGTTTCTTAAACTATGATGTGATGAGGACGTGGAAAAGTTTGCGATGTCCAAGTGGTTAAAATGAAAGAGGAAAAAAGAAAGTTTCTGTTTATTTGCCCACTGTCATTTCTCTCTTCTTCTCTCTTCTGTCTGTTTGTCAGCCAGACCTTTGGCTGCGCTCTCGGTCTCTGTGAGGTTTCAAGTAATAAAACGTTTTTTTCTGGCATTTTTGTTTTGTGTGGTCTTTTTTTATTATTGTGAGAAAATGCTTGCATAAAGGGCTTTAGTGTTATGGAGCTCTGCAATGTACCTGGATTTGATTTGTTCTGAAACCAGATTTTATATTAGGCACCAATACTATAGAGATATTACCAAAATTACTGATTATTGTTTGTCATACGAGACTTAAAACACATTTATCTGTAAATTAAAAATGCTTTCGCTGTGTTTTTACATTTTGAGAGTGACGTGTTGAAATTTTCAGTTTTAAGGTGCTTTATTGGCGTGATTGTGTGTACTTGCAGTAATGCCAAAACATTAAACAAAAAACAAATGACACAAACATTAATGTGGAAATAAAATAAGGAAAGGGGAAAAAATAAGACTGAAAACTGACTGAAATATAGGCCATAAAAATATATAAATGCTTACATTTTTGGCAGAAGCATGCAGGGTTGCCAACTCCACGGTTTTCTTGAACTAAATCGGACAATAAATCTGTAAATACTTTATTAAAATAGTTCTCAAAAAAGGATAACCACCTTTCCTAAAGGACTTTGTTCATTGGCTGTAAATGTCGGGGTACAATTATTTCATTTGTGTGTCAGTGATTACTACTATACAATTATTTTCATTGATTGACGTGTCTAATGCATAACAGTGGCTGTAAGATATGTATTTTATGTATAAGAGTGGCATATTTTGAGTTGTGGTGTTTAGGCTATTTTTTGGGCGTGTTTGATTGGCCATTTGGGTGGGTTTTGTTACAAAAACCCGACAACCCTGGAGGCATGTGAAAGTAATAAAATGTTGTTTTCTGTAGTGGTTATATATACGTGTACACAAGAAGTGATCGTCCACTTTAGCGACCTCTGTGTGTGAAAGTTTTTTTTTTTACTGTGACACCACTGCCAATGACCCAATTCATTATAATAAACATAAAGTGTTTTATTCTTTTTTAGATGAGCAACCAAAGGTAAGGAAATGCCTTTGCGGATTCCTCAAGAAAAAATGGTGCCTCCAAGGCTACAGAGGGGCGACCACCAAGAGTCCGATCCCCAGATGGCCCCATCTTGCTCGAGGCTTGTGGCTCACGGTCCATCCCATATGGACAAGCCCGAGCAGGCCGAACCCCAGCCGTCCCAGATCCATGTTATCCAGAATGGTCTGGGGATCATTACAACAAGCATTCTAGAGGTGAGACTATACTCTTAGATCAGCATTCAATAAAAAAAATCAGGACAAACAAACATTAGTATTATAAGACAGCTATATTGTTGCTTACATATCCTGTTTCTTTGCAGGTCACCATCTAAGTTTTGGAAAAGCATCCAAAGCGAAGAGACATTCATTGTGTAAGTTGAAAAGACTTAACAGTGTCTTAATAATTGTCATGAAGTCCAAAAGTCACATTAAATATCTGTAAAAACCTACTGAAAATTATTTCATTAGTGAAAATATGAGCATGTAATGTCCCAATCATAAAAGACAATTATTCAACAGAATAGTAATAGTAATATAAATATTTCTGCAATAACATTGATTCTATGATTACAAATATTCGGAACAAGAAATTCTGCAACACATGCACTTGTTTATTTATCTCAAATGATACGATTACATTTTCCTCCATTAAATTATATGAAATGATTTTTATTAGTGTTCTGAGACGTTTGGACCCCACTGTATCTCATGCAAATGAAAGATTGTCTGTAGTGTGATAACTGTTGAAAATTTTTCTAGCCCAGATTCTGGAATATTGGTCTAAACTGGCTACTTTTACAAAGCCAGCATGTACTCCAGTTGTATTGGAGGATCCCCATTCCTGCAAGAGTTTGGAGACATTTGTTGAGAAAAAGAAAGGTATTCTGGGTGAAAACCTGACTCGTCACCTTATGAGGCAAGCAGTTGTGGGAGCGAAACGCTGCCTTGACCGGGGCCTTACTCAGCAAGAGGATCAACACAAACCCTGGAGCTGAAAATGCAGCACGACGGACATGAGAAAATAGTCGACGCAGAGTATATAGTGTGAAGATGTGAAGATGTGTCATCTTTTCACAAAGTTGTCAACTCTTGGCACATCATGTATGTATGTTTTAAACGTAGACTGATATCTCACCAATGATTTTAGCAAATGACATGTCAGCTAAACTGTGAAAATCTCTTGCCTTCATTCGTTTTTTTTACATTTAGATTTTTTTGTTTTCATGTATCATTCAGAGGGCACCTGAGGCCGACAGATGTTTGATCAAGCTCCAATGCACCCTGATGTTTCATTTTTGCACTTATT
Source organism: Oreonectes daqikongensis (assembly GCA_026939265.1). NCBI lineage: Eukaryota > Metazoa > Chordata > Actinopteri > Cypriniformes > Nemacheilidae > Oreonectes > Oreonectes daqikongensis. Next base: position 70,371 of record JAOTQM010000500.1, read on the forward strand.
TTGTGTATAATATAGAATGTATACATGTACTATTGTGTATAATACATAAGTGTATATTTTTATACAGTTAACGGTTTTCCCATTTCATGACTAGATCCTCCAAGCGGTCTAAAGCATCTGAGCGTGATGCCTGCATCTCTTATGCATAAGAGGTTAATAAGTACATGAATAAATAAGCAGATCATTCATATTAATCTCCTTTTATAACCATGCTGATATAGGCACACAAGTAACTGTCCTATAAACTCACTCTTTACATATCTCGATATATTCAGGCACAAGGATCTTACAAATCCTTCTCTATCAATATCATTTTTTATATCACTTTTTAACTTAACATTGTCCTAATAGTTGTGTTGAGATCTGATCCAGACTGTTGCTCTAGTTTGCGTATGGATGCATTAATAATCCAAAGGATCTGTGATTAATATTACACACAATTTCCAGTCGTGCAGGATGAACTGGGAGTGAATTATTCCCACAGACTTTATGGATGTTTAGCCATGCAAAACGGTGAAACAAAATGTGTCATATACATAATATATGCTTATATTTGTTATGTTTTTGACTACCTCAACGTTCTGTCTGTCTGTGTTATAATAAAATTGATTATATGTGTCACTGATGGGCCTTTTTTTTTATGATCTTGCCTATGGCTCCACGAACCCGATACCAGCCCATCACACACAACATCTATGTCACATGCTCGCTCAGGAATGCTAAACGTCTAGATTTTTCTCTCTGAGTGACAGCACATTACATCATATACCAATCCTTCCTCGCTTATCCTCTCCATCTATAGTGATGTTTTCTGTGTGCGATGACGTGAAACTAAACAGGTTTCGGTGGGTCACTGTGGTGGTCAGAAGAACCTGATGATCCAGTCTCTATTTGCCCATAGGGAATCAGTACATTTAGGTGGCACCCTTAAACTCACAAAAAGCCAAATGACAAACACCTTGGCTTTTACATCTCCCCTTTATTGACATTTCAGTTTTTCATGATGTCGTGAAGTGCTGTCACAGTAAAAGCATTCATGCTAGTGAGTTATACAACAGGGCTGGGTGGAGAGACACAACTTTCAAAATGGTTGATTCAATCATAAAGTGGCCCAAAAGTAAATGGACACAAATCCACGCTTAAGTTAAAATGTTTGAATATCATGTGGCACAAGAGAACACATAATGGCCTTTTTCTCATAACTATGATTTTAGTCAGTGTTAGCAGAACAATTGCGAGTTTATCACATTAACTTTGACTTTTTTTCTTCAATTTTTCCTGATATTAGTCTTGCAGAAATACTATAATACTCATAGAGCACATATTATAATGCCTAATTCCATGTTAATTTATTTCTACATGCACATAACACTACTTCTGCACACAACATTATGCATTTTTACAAGTGTACATATCATCTGTAAATATGTAAATTCAACAATATACCATGTACAAAGTCTCTAATCTGTACTCATTTACATTTATGCATTTGGCAGACGCTTTTATCCAAAGTGACTACATTGCATTATACTATACATTTTGTTTCTAAACAATGTGCAGGATCGAACCCATGACCTAACACCATGCTTTAACCACTGAGCTACAGGAAAGCTTTGAGAGCTATTACTCCCATTTTCTGTACAATAGTCTTTATTTTCTATATGCATATTTTCTCTATTATATCTTTTTACACTGTTTTGTACAAATTTATTATAATTTGTCTTGTCATTGGTTTGAATGTGTGTAAGTTGCTTCCAACACCAAAGAAAATTCCTTGTGTGTGTGCAAGCACACTTGGCAATAAAGCTCTTCTGATTCTAAATGTTAATAAATAAGGTAAAATGATTAGCTATAAATATATATATTCAAATAAAGGACAACTTTTCCGTGTTGGTATTTTGTTTTCCTTCTAGTGCAACTCAATCCACTATTATCAACAGGTTACGCACCCGTTCTGTTTATACATACGCCACGCCACGCGCCAAGCCCCGCCCACTCGCGGCCGGCGTCATGACGAAATATTATCCGTTTAATTTACATACTCGATCCCGCCCTTCGCGGCGAGCATGTTCGTACATCATCCACCCGGGATCGTCCGCAAAAAAAGAGGAAAATCACAGGCTTCCAGAAAAGTTTTCCTGCCGTGAGAGAATCGAGCGCGCGGACGATCACCCCCTCAGGATTACACGTTGTTTTATATTGTCGACATAGAATTATTACAGATTATGGACGCGTTGAAATCAGCCGGGCGCGCGATCATTCGCAGTCCCAGTCTGGCGAAACAGTCGTGGATCTCCGGAAAACATAAAAGTAAGTTTACAGCTGTCAGTGTGTCTGAAAGCACCATTGAAGTTCGTGTTTATATCTGCTGATTTGTTATGAAGCTCTAAGTTAGTTGATGTGGGCTAAGTTCAACCTGTAAAAGTTTACATTTGTGTTGCGTTGCGTTTATGACTCATTTCACAATTTGAAAGTCTGATATGACCTATTACTCGGCACCATCTCTGGGACAGGCTAAAAACGAAATAGCTATTCAGGAAGAACCCTTATGAAAATGAGCCATGGTGTTTTTGTAGTAAAAAAACGTTTCAATTACCATTGGTGTTAGTTTTACTTCAAATGCATGGTTGAAGTTTGATGATGTAGTGAGACCATGTTCAATTTGTGGTTACCATAGGAAAAAAGCCATAGTTAAACTAAGGTTACTGTGGTTCATTTTCGTAAAAGTAGCTCTGTCAGTTGGCACGACATCAAATGAAAGCGCATCTCTGACTGTAACATTGTAACGTGAAGTGTTCTCTCTCAGTGACGTCAACGCGCAAAAAGTATTTTCGTATCCGACAGCCCTGCTGTCACATAGAAAGGAAATCGTATTTGTAATGGTCTGTACACATCACGTTCATCTTCATATCATCGCATTACAGATCGATGATCTCCTCTCAGGTCTTCTTGAAGTTCTCGCTTCAGTCAGGAGGTGATCTCGGCAACCCGGTGTTGCTAGGCAATCCATTTCAGGTGTGGATGGTATGACATGGATTTTCTTTATTTGGTGAAAGCAGGCATGTGTAGGTAGGGAGTCCCTGGTGTGTTCTCGACCCCAATTAAACCCCAGTTAAACACACCTGTGTGTTCGCATGCACAAATGTCAACAGATGTTAGCGTGGGTCTATAGAGGTTTGGTTGCTGGTGTCGGTCTCACTGGATCCAGTGGCGTCTTTGATCTGAGATGATGTGCAGGAGTTCAGTCCATCTGTTTGGTTTTGATATAAAGAGGCCGTTTATAAACACGCCTAGCTGTCAGATTGTTGTCACCGTACTGTGATGTTTGGGTTTCATGGATTCCCAGTGTGTTGGTGACAACATTAGCCAGTTTGTCATTTTACAAGGGGTCCACTTATAATGTTAGTCAGATTTTTATGAAGTGTCATAATCTATTTTATAATATGGAGTATCCTGGTTTTGACAGATGGTTTTGGTTAAAAAAATATCTAAATAGTCTGTTGGAGCCGACATGTGGCACGGTTCCTTCGGGAGACTCGGGATTCCCGATCCCCACCACTTCGCTTTCTTTCACTTCTCACTGTTCTGTACAAATAAAGGCAAAAAAAATGCAGAAAATGAAAAAAAGTCTTAATATTCTGTACATATTGAGCAATTTATAATAGACAAAGCAAGCAGAAGCAGTCCATCATCTCACTAAAAACATGATATTGAAGCAAAATCTATGAAGCATTTTGGTAGCTCGCTTGTTTTCATTCATCTCTCTTTTGAGGGACTTCTAAATTTTTTTCTTAGGTCTATTTACAATATCAGTATTTTGCTCAAAAGCAGTCATAACTATTTTTAGCACCTGCTCCTTTAAGATTTTAAGATCTCACATGTGAAATAAGATGCCACATAGCGTGTAGCTTTGTCTTTTGGTCAGATATATATTTTGCACTGCTCATTCTTCAACAGCGGCCTCTTTGCGAAGCCTACGTTACATTGTGACACAGTCCATGCTTTCAGTACAAGCATTTGAATATTATTGCTTCCCTAATGGGTTCTGTCAGTCGTTTTACTTGTGACTAAGCGAACAAGAGTTGTTTGCATTGGAGCGTTGCGTGCTGAGGAACTGTTTTGGAATTAAACACACAAACAGTGACTAATGCGGTCTTTCTGCAAAGCTCCTAGTTAGAAGATCTGAAGTTGTCATTACAATATGATGTGGTTTGGGTGGGAATGAAGCAGACATGTTGGGCAAATTTCTTTCATTTTTTCACTTCCTGTCAAGCACAGAAAGATTCTGGTACATGAGAATGAAGTGCAAAGCATAAGAGGGTGTTTACAGAGACACATTCTTGCATTGAAAAACATGTATTAGGGGCCCAAAAGTCTCCATCCTTCTTGATATCTATTGTGACATTATGATGGACTGGGACACTTTTTATTTCTAATGGCCAATGTTCTTAACCCGTCATCGTCTATAAGCTTAGTTTATCCTCGTGACATTATTCATTGACATGTATTCTTTTCAGCTATGAGTGTACAAACTTACAGTAATAGAAATTGAGGACTAGACAGTTTTTTTTCATGTTTGATCCTGTCATAACAGGAAATGCTACCACAGCACCCTCAGTGTGTGATCTCATGCTTACAATCAATATTACAGTTACACTACATCCAAACTAAACCATTTTGTCCACACAGTAGAATTTTCCAAAAGTCCATCACACTGAAATATCTCTAAACACGCTGCCGTACAAAAGCATTTTCAGATGAAAACGTATCAGTGTGAACAAGGTCTTTGTCTTGAGAGCTCAGGTGGATGTTACTTCTGTTGAAGAATTACATTTTTTAAACCACATGACTTTTGTTGAAATATTAAATCTGGAAGACTGTAGTAAGTAGCAACCATCAATTTTCATTTATTATAGTCATTTCAAGACCTTTAACCTAATGTTTCCAAGTGTTTGTTTTCAGTCGATTCTATAAGATATATTTGGGATTTGTTTGAGAATGAGAGATGTCAAGAGCATGGCTTGAACAATATTTTCCTTAAAGGAGGGATAGTTAATCCAAAAATCTAAATTTTGTCATTTGTAAGATTTGAATTTGTGTCTCTTTTACCAAGTCATTGGAGAGAACCGGCAGACAGGATATTCAGTTAATGTTGGTTTTGGTTACAAAATTATTGGGTGGAGTTTTTACTCCCCAAGTACTTAAATGAATGTTTTCATTTCTCAGCATTTCTGTGTACTCGTGTGATGGTGAATTGTGTGTGTAAGGTCGTGCCGAAGGTCTGAGCTGAAGCTGGCATTGTGTAATGGAGATTGCTTCCATTAAAGCTCTCGTTTACAAGCCAGATTTCCCATCTCATCTTCAGTATCTTGGCTTTCGCACGCACGCCTCATTTTCAGTCTTTAAACGTGTGTGTGTGTGTGTGTGTGTGTGTGTTTGTGAGTCCAGAGATTGAAAGCAGATCGGGGTCAGTGTGAGATTAAGAAAGTGGTTTAGTGAAGAAGATGGTGTGTGTTTGACACAATGTTTAAATGTTGATCGACATCGAAGCATCATGTCAGTTTCAATGTTAGAAGTGATAGTCAGTCACAATATATTTGAGATTTTAAAATGATGATCGTGATGATTTAATTCTTTGATAATTCTTTCATTCTTGATGATTTACTCGAGTGGATAAAATAATGGTTTTATTGAGTTTGATTGTTTTTTAGGAATCAGTTCATTTAGCTTGTTTCAGAAAATGATTCAGTGATTCATTTGCAAGTTCTTCATGTTTTTTATACTTGTACTTGTATTCAAGTTTTTAAAGAATTTACGTAGGTAACTATTGGTTTGAATAGACGGTTATATGGCCCAAACTTAACTTCTGGTAGACCTCTGCAAAACAATCATTAACTGTAAATTCAATTAATATACAATAAAATATTAATTTAAAATAATATTAACATAAATCAAATATAAAAATAGTTATATTATAACCGAACACAGGCAGAAAGTTAACTTTAGGCCAGCGTGTGCATCCGATGAAATCGTCTATAGGTGGTTGTTATACTAGTGTAAGTAGCTTTGTGTCTGTGTGAAGAATGATTTGTGTCTCCAAAGCCGTGAGTGTATTTGTTAATCTGTCATTCATAAAAGTAATTTATGAATCCACTTGTTGATTGTGTCCTTCTGTAACCTGCACACGTGTGTGTGTGTGTGTGTGTGTGTGTAACCTCGAGCTAAATACAGCACCTCCGAGCCCTTCAAATCTCTTTAAAGCTTGATGTTATTTATGGAGCCTTTATATAGACACACACACTTCTCAGCAGATCCTCATCGCTTGATTCTCTCAAATTAAAGTCAACAGATAACCACATTAATAACTTGTTTTTTTGCTGTAATGCATCATATTTCTGAGTGAATATTTAAGTCGAAAAATCCAAGATTTGATCCATGGGATTGAGATTGCAAGCTGACTTTTCTCCTAAATCTCACCAGCATCCCTTGGTAAAACTTCATGGCCTTGGTGACAGGGTGAAAAGGCATTTCAGAGGCAAAGCAGATGATTAAAGTTTAATGATTTCCAACTCCAAAGCTGATGTAAGATGAGGAGGCACAGGCTCATGTTGTCGTAAACAGCCTGCAGTTTTAATGAACTGTATTACTCGATGGAAGGATAGTTTGTTCAGATTTATACATGTGTGACTATTAAAAATTGTGTCCTATGATACAGCTTTCTGCTGTTTTTCTGTCCTTGTAACTCACAGCCTCTTATTGCTTGATCATTATTTTGAATATCACACATTATTTTGTTGCACCAATAAAACAAAAATGCAAAGAAACATGTTCATGAATGACACAACTATGTGTGTGTGTGTGCGTATTCGACTGTGTCAGGCGAACATCTTTCTCCTCCAACGTCTTATCTCCTGACTGAATAATGCCTCCATTCTTTCTCTGTCATCCGTTCTACTCCAGTTCACACAGAGATATCCCAGCAGTCTGTGTTTGTCTCGCAGCAGAGCACATAAAAATCACATTCATTTTAGAGAAACTGAAATGGGAAGATTTTTAGAGACACTTCATGACAGACCTGCTGCTATGAGGGTTTAAGATGAGAGTAAATACTTCTGTGATGTCACATGTTAGTGTATATTCAGTTTTGCAAAAGCAATGATCTTTTAAATAATCCTACCCATAATCCTGAATCGCGATCCACCAATCAGAGAAGTAGCTGTGATCATGGAAACTTCTCGTAAGATTTAAATCTACCATCATTTTTTTATTCCGATATGTGCTTATCAAATGCTAAACAAATTGAAGTACACAAATTGAAGTCGAAACCAAAATCTCTGAATGTTAGTTTACAATATGATTGGTTTGGTTTATTATGGCCCACATTATAGGATGCCTTTGGAGAAAGTAAATGTGAAAAATACTATAGATGTGATCCGTGAACGTTTTTCCAAATCGACTGATCTAAAATCACCTCTCCCTCTCTGCAGAAATGACCTTTTTAAGATTTAAAAATGCATTAAATGATCTGAGATCAGCAGTCTGACTCTAAAGCCAGCGCCCTGCTGTCATAAAGCTGCCGGCTCCTGGTGCGAATGCATTTGCGTTCGTATGAAAAATTCAGCAGTCGCTTCAGCTGAGAGTCAGTAAAGGAAAACTTGACACAGAATGTTGCTCTTCCTTTAAATAGTCATGGCTTGTTGCTTGCTGTAGTTTTTGCTGATAAACGCAGTGGTCACGTCACGTGATACAGATTCAGCAGTGATCAGCATTAATGTGAATCTGATTCTCAATCGATGAGCTCTTACACAGCAGTGTGAATCTGTGAATCTCATCAAAGCTGTCAAAATGAGTTTCTTCATCCCAAAATCAAAAGATATTAGATAGGATTCCATCTCACGTGTGTGTCAAACTGATAAACATATGAACATTATTGTCTAGTATAACTTTTTATTATTTGTAATTGATGTACATGGTAATTTTGTAAAAGCAGTGAATGTCTATTGCATTTTGTCTGTCGTCGTAATGCACATTAAGAGCACTTGTATATGCTTTTAAATAATTTGATCAGCCGTCTATTTTTAGTTTTATTTCAGAATTAAGAAAATGTTAGCAGGAAGGTTATGGATCATGTGTCTAATGGACTTTAAGGTCAGGTTGGTGTTCAGAGCCCCGGAGACTTACACTGACACGGACATTTTCCCTCGGTTTATCCTGATGTGAGTCTGTCTCACTGCTATTTCGGGCATTGGTTTAGGTTTCGGTGAATCTGTCCTGATCTGTAATCAGATCAAACTCAGACAGTCCGGATGTTGATTCAGCATGAGTGTGTCTGTGTGGTTGCTTTCCTAAAGAAGCTGCTGGTGGCAGTTTTCGGATGGGTTGGCGCGGTCGGGTTGAAACTGACTCGGATGTTTATGTAAACCAGAATTGAATAAAGTAACTCCCCTCTTTCAGAGACGATGTTCCAAATGTCGCAGACGTTGGAAAATCCAGCAGCAAGTTCTTCCTTAAAACGCTGTTATTGTAGAGGTCTGGTGCCATATAAACACAACTCATACAAACCTGTGAAATCTGAATTTAAACAAGCTATTTAAAAACGCCATTTTTGTGTGAAGCACGCGTCAGATGGTTCATTCTGTGTTTAGATGACTGATCTGAGGCTGAAAGTGCACAAACATTCAGAGATGTCTGCCTGTCTAATCTCAGCCTCAGGTGAACAGGGTACGAGGAGTTTTAGAGAAAGATGCTGATTCTGAACACAGAAAGTGCAGCAGGAAGGGAGGAATCGCTCCGGGGTTTCTGCAGGGTCTCTGTGACTGACAGATCACAGGATAATTCTGTTTGTTTCATCAGATAGGTCCCGCTGTACATTAAGCTCGATCACAATGTGCAGATACGTGCTGAAGGTATTAACTCAAGTATTTACTTTCTTCTGTATTCATACCAATATTTACTCTATTGTTTAGTTTCACTATTATTTACAGTATTTACTCTTATTCACTTGCACTATTATTTACTCCAGTATGTACACCATTGTTTAGTTTCACTATTATTTACAGTATTTACTCTTATTCACTTGCACTATTATTTACTCCAGTATGTACACCATTGTTTAGTTTCACTATTATTTACAGTATTTACTCTTATTTACTTGCACTATTATTTACTCCAGTGTATACTGCAATATTTATTTACACGATTATTTACTCCAGTATTTATTCATGATATTATTTGCTCCAGTATTTATTTACACTATTATTTGCTCCAGTATTTATTTGCACTATTATTTATTTGTTCCATTATTTACTCCAGCAGTTATTTACACTTTAACTTACTACAGTAATTTTTACACTATTTACAACAGTATTTATTTACGCTATATTTTTTATTCCAGTATTTATTCACACTAATATTTACACCAGTATTTATTTGCACTCTATTTATTTGTTCCATTATTTGCTCCAGTATTTATTTACACTATTACTTACGTCAGTATTTATTCTACGTTTTGTTTACTCCATTATTTACTTCAGTGTTACTCTAGTATTTATTTACACCATAATGTATTTTCACTAGTGTTTACTCTGGTATTAGATCCTAACAGACAGCATAACCTCATCTGTGCACTTTGAATGTGGAGGTAGCTGCTTTAAAACCGCAAACTCTGCATAAATTAAAGTGGTTAAGACACCGTCAGGCTTTTGAGAAAAGAAGTTAGCAACACTACAAGCTACAGTTCATTTTACTATGGTGTTTGTGGTTTATCTGACAGCTCAGTTTCAATATATGTTCTGGGTATAAGGGAGTGTTTAAGATGATAGTTTATGAAAGTTAATGTTGCAGATGCATTTAACTGTAAACACAGACGTGTGTTGTGTTCAGAGAGCTGGAATCATCACCTCATGTTCACTTTGAAGGTTGTTTATGTGGAGCTGTAAACATCACAGTCATGATTTCTTTAATTTCACTCCTCTCTGATCCAACCGGCAAATATCTCTCCGTCTCTCCCATTATTTATTCCATCTGCCTCTCCTCCTTCCTGTCAGCAGTGTTAATTTCCTTTCATTAGAGGAAGTGATGTCATTGATGTCGTGCTCTGCATCTTACAGCACTCCATTGTTATTGTGTGCTCTCGTTTCTGTGCGAATCAATGATGGCTTACAGTACATGTGTCTTGCATGGTGTGGCTTTTCATTGATAATGATATTGTCTTTCCCCTGACACCACCCACACACGCATTTCACATGAACCTTCTGTATACTACCGTCTCAAAACAGTATTACTTTGTTTTGTGTTTGCTGATGCGAATCCTTTTTTAGAATAAAACATTCTTAAGTGTGTCTCTGTTGAGGTTTCTGTTCTCTCCTCACTTCTGCATGAAGTTCTTGATATATTCTCAGACTGTCAGATGGTGTTAGGTCTGTGTGTTTGTGGTCTTCAGTGTGTTAAACAGTATCGGTAGCACAAGTAACTAAAATAAAAGAAGATGTGATCATATTTCTACAGCAATACTGAGAACAACACGGCTGTGTGTTTGTGTCACTTTACTGGGTGATTTATTATTTAAATTAGTGTGTTTGTGCCGCGTGTGTGCTCTCTTTATCTCTCTCGCCCTCTCTCTCTCTCTCTCTGGCTCCAGAAACACCTGCTCATTTCTCACCATGTTGTATGTGACTATGTGACATTGTGTTTGTATGAATTTCTGGGTCATAATTTACCACAAAAACAAAAGAAAATGCATTTTTTGCATTAAATGTTGTTGGTAATTAGATCGTCTGTGTTAATGTTTCTGTGTGTTAATGAACCCGGCGGTTCAATGTGTTCAGAAACACACACACACACACACACACCTACACCTGCGGTTTATCATCTCTGTGTCGCTGCTGGATGTGTGAATGTGTGAATGTGTGTGTGATGTGCTCTGAATCCTCACGCTTGACTTTAAAGTTCAGCGGCGCGACAACACGCCTGTGTCTTCCGACAGGCATCCCAGCATGCTTCATGGCAATGCTCTTTCAGTTTACACACAGTGCTGATGAACCGCATGTGTATATGATGCAAAATTAATGGTTTTCTTTTCTCAGTGCAAGAACTCTGAGGCAACACAAGACTGTAGTGTGTTTATTTCCCGTGTGCTAACCTGTGTGGTTCATTGAGACACTTTATATTATATATTATAAAAACACTGAGTTTTACACGCTCAGTGTCATGACAGCTGTTGTTGTTTATAAAACGTGACACTTTCATTGCAAACAAAAATATTGTTGTTGCCCTTCCAAATCCTTGGATATCGCAGTTTTTCAGGAAATAGAGTTGTCAAAGCTGATAAGCACTTTTTAATATTTTTATTGGTTGAATATTTGCAAAACTCTTGCAAACATGAAGGGTGACTAATATTATTACACGGCTCGTAGGAACGCTTGATTCTGATTGGCCAGTCGTGACATTTGCAGGTTTGTTATTCTCAGATAACAACCGCTCAAAACTAATAGCACACAGTAAACCGGATGCTGCAAATCATTTTGACAGGTACAGTTTAATATTACACAAAAAATAAATATAAATGTCTTTTAATAACATATATGAAGCTATATTTACACATTTAAACGTTATTACCTTTAACCCAAACGTAAGCAGCTTTTTCTTACAAAAGGTCTGCATTCAGTAAAAATTAGCTAATAAAATATTTAATAAAATATGTCCATTTTTTTCCTCATGTGGCAAATAGCCGTATAATAAGCGGGATAATGTACAAGGAGATACAAGGTTTGGGAAGGACAGCAGCGTTATGTTTGCGTTAGGCATAATTTTTGTCTGATTCATGATTGAATAAATTATTTTTGTGTGTTTGTGTTTTTAGTAAGACGTACAGATTCATTCACAAATCAGACTGAATCAGACTCAGTGCTTTTTGAATGAACACACACAGTTTTAAGGCGAGTTAAGTGCAGGTTACAGTAATAAAACCTGTGAATGTGATGGAGCTGTTGAGAGGTGTTTTATATATAAACACATTTAATGAGTTACATCAGGGGGCGGCATTTTCATTAAGCACATTACAAAGCTGTTTATTCTATAAACATCAGAGCGCTGATGAAAACTGTGTATTGAAAAATGGGTCGAAACTAAATGTTTATTGCAGCGGTAAACGCTTCAGAATATTTCACATCACTTGATTGTCACATGAATAAAATACAAATGACTTGAGACATTTTACTCTTGTAGGCAGAAACAGTGACGTTTATTATATCTGATGGGGGTTTTAGACACCACCTGTCTGCCAGTGATCTATAAATGATTCATGAAATTAGAAATGTTCAATCAGTATTCATTTTCATACATGTACACGCTTAAACCCATCATTAAAAGCACATCTTTCTTTCTTTCAGTAAGGATCAGTATAAATGAGATTATGATGATTTAGTGCGCTCAGATCCATTAAGCATACGAGGTTCTGGTGTAATCGAGCGGCGGTTGTGAGGAACGGGTCAGACGTGTGTCCTTGACCCTAATCCTGACCTCCATCATGCTTCTGCACTGATGCAGGTTAACGCGTGTGTGTGCGCGATTCTGTCTCGTGCAGGTGTCTATCAAACCTGATTGAAGACAGTGTGCTTTAATGATGAATTGTGTGATGCGTTTCATATGTAAATATTGGAGTTGCTAGCATTTAGCAAATATATTTGTTCATAAATTAGCATATAAATCAGTGTGTTTATGTGTATTGAGCGAGGGCTGTGTGTGTATTAGCATATCTCCAGCCATTTCACCCCAAATATCAAAAGATAATGTTATATTTTTCATTAAGCCAAATGAAACCTGCATGATTTTGGTTTTAATAATAAGAGAATAATGAGTGTTTCTTTAAAGAGCTTCCGGAGAACTGGACGGACACACGGGAAACTCTGTTGGAGGGGATGGTCTTTCAACTGAAGTATCTGGGCATGACACTCGTACAGGAACCCAAAGGAGAAGAGCTTTCGGCAGCCGCTGTCAAGAGAATCGTGGCCACAGTAAGACACACAAGCACCATCATCTCTACTGTGTGTCCTGAATGAATCTTTTGAGTTGAATCTTTCATTAAAAGATTCATTCTTAAAACAATAAAATCATTTCGGTGAATCTTTTGCATGTATGTGCATGACTTGAAGGAGGGTGCAGGGCATCATACAGATGTGGGGGTGGGTTGACATGGACTGGTAACCACCTAGTACACCCTAGAAACTGCATAGCAACCATCCAGAACACCCTAGACTCATGGAGACAATATCTGTGCAGTTAAGCACCACTCTCGTATATTCCTCTGCAAATAAAAGCGTAATAGGTTATTTAATTTGTAGTGTTAAACAATACAGATGCACAAAAGCAAATTGAGAATGCGAATACCAGAAAGGTGTGACTTACAGAAAATATGAAATATGAAAAGATTGACTTTAGCACAATATTTATACAAAAATACATTTAGCGCATCCCATAATCGCTGAGTATGTTTGATAATGCATAGTATTGAAAGGATTGTTCTCCGTTATGAAATTCCAGTTTAGTTTATGTGACCCTGAATAACAAAACTTAAGGGTCAATTTTTAGAAATTGAGATTTTTACAATGAATAAATACGCTTTCTATTGATATATTTATATAGTTTGTTAGAATATGAAAATATTTGGCCGAGATATAACTTAGCATAGTATATTACTCACAAAAATAAAGTTTTGATATATTTATGGCAGGAAATTTACTAAATATCTTCATGGAACATGATCTTTACTTCATATCCTAATGATTTTTGGCATAAAAGAAAATCGATAATTTTGACCCATACGATGTTTTTTGGCTATTACTACAAATGTTTCTGCGCTAATTAAGACTGGTTTTGTGGTCCAGGGTCACATATAGACTGTATAGAAAAATAGTACTGTATACTGACCATTATGACTAAGGAAAAAATAAATATAACCAATTTAATTACATATACAGCCACAGAAAAAAATCAAGAGACTATTTCAACGACCATTTTCGGTTTTCCGAATTGACTATTTATAGGAATGTCTTTTGGGTAAAATTATTATTAGTTTACTGTTTTATTCTGTGAATTACTAACAATATTTCCCCCAAATTTCAAACAAAAAGATTTCTTCAGACCTCAAATACTGCAAAGAAAGCAAGTTCATATTCACTTTTAAGCAATACAACAGTAATATTTGTACATGTATTTAGGAAAAGTACCTTGTTTTTACGAGTCTTGTCATGCTGTCAGTCTTTCACATTGCTGTTGGATGATTTAATGTTACTCCTGAGGTTTGATTTTGTTGAAATTTAACAAAAATGAAAATTTGGGATGGTCTCTTAAATTTCTTTCTGTGGCTGTATTTGGTAAATATTTGACATTGTATGTATGTGCATATCAACCTGCCTCTTAAAGAATTACAATTTTATTAAGACTGAAGTGTTTGAAGCATGTTGTGTGTCAGTGCTGTATGTCTTGAGGAAATACAAACACAAGATTCAAATAAATGTGACCTTGAGTAACTCTACAAGTGAACTTTGTGAGGGTAGAAAATAAATTGCTATAAAGGTGTTGAATTTGATGTCCCAGCACTGTTCTGTATCTCATGAAGTAGTGATAATGAGAGAGTGTTTGTGTGTTTGTCTGAGGTTTTGTGTGTGTGTGTGTGTGTGTGTGTGTGTGTTTGGATCTTGGTCCTAAATATGTCTGAAAACTCTGTCCATATTGTAGAGATTAGGCAGTAAAAATCGTTTGCAATGCATTCCAACCATATTGTGTCATTGTGTTAGGTGTGTGTGTGTGTGTGTGTGTGTGTGTGTGTGTGTGTAAGGTGTGTGTGTGTGTGTGTGTGTGTGTTAGATGTGTGTGTGTGTGTGTTAGGTGTGTGTGTGTGTGTGTGTGTAAGGTGTACACCGCAGGTCCTCTTACGTAAAATACTTGATGTTGTTTCTACAGTAGCTCTAAACGGACAAACTGCTCTACAGAGCGCGTTTCATAAAAATATGTTATCTCCTTCAGCAAAGAAGCGAAAATGTGACATCATCGTTGTCCAGTGTCAGCCACCGTAGTACTTCAGAAGGGAGGGGGGAGCGGTGGAGTGAGCCGTTGGTTGCATTTCACAACATCACCACTAGATGCCGCTAGTCGCCACATTGCTCTTTTAAGAAAATAATAATATTTTTTAACCTATAATATTTCATTATAAGAGAACTCTGAAAACAAAATAAAAACGTACTTAAAACATTAAAGATGAGACATTATATACTAGCTACAAACATTTAATAGCTGGTTCTTATACTTTATTTAAAAATTATTTAGTCTCATTATAACAAAGTCTCTAAAACAACACTGATGGATCAAAATCATTTAGGAGATCCAGTCTGAAAGCATCATGTTGATGTGAAGTCTCTCTCTCTCTCTCTCTCTCTCTCTCTCTCTCTCTCTCTCTCTCTCTCTCTCTCTCTCTCTCTCTCAGGCTAAAGCAAGCGGTAAGAAGCTTCAGAAGGTGACGTTAAAGGTTTCTCCTCGAGGAATTGTTCTCTATGATGGTGTATCGAATAAGCTAAAAGAGAACATATCTATATACAGGTGAGTCACCTGCAATCGGCCACCTGTCAAGGTGACATTTCTGCATTTCAACCCTTGTTGCAAATAAAATAAAAATATAAGGCAATAAATCAAATACAGTAGAAATGAAGTGTATAAATTGTAGACTTGCAAATCAAGATTATGGTGAAAGTCTATTGATTCAGAGTCTTAATAATATCAATAATCGGTCAATAATAGCATGTTAAAAGAATTTAATTTTACCACGTTTTTTTTCTTACTTTGTGATAAATTTATGAAGCTTCTTAAAAATCATTCTGTATTTTTATCATTAGAATTATTTTACCGGTTCTGTATTTCCATATCTCGCTCTCTCTAGCAATAAAAAAAAACGAGTCGTCGTTGCCCCTAAAATTCTGCCATCCATCATTTAAAGAGATGCGGTCTGAAGAGACAGGGAGGGATGTTTGTATCAGGAACCTTTATCGATCTGCTTTGGTGTGTCTGAGTCGAAGGCCAGACATGTTGTGACCCTCACGTAAGGCCACGGCTGTTATTGTTAGCACACACATACACACACACACACATACGGTGTGCAGCTCCGTGCCGGTGCTCTCGGGAATAAACATTCAACCGTTCACTCACAGAAAAAACAGTAATGACGAAAATGCAGTCACCCCTTTCCCTGTCAAATCCATTCCCCTCTCAAATTTACAACACAAGATTTTTTTTTTACGTGATTTATGCATGTGCTCGTGTCAGACTGGATTTGGACAAAACATGGTTGTTTTGTGGCAGAAAATGTGTGTGTACGTTTGTTTTTTAACATGAAACAGGGCAGATGGCAGTCATCCATCATTAGCCCCTCCCTGCTGCGGTGGGGCTGTCTTCTGACAGGCTGAGCCAGCTGTCAATCAAGGCTAAAGCAATCAACATGGGAGTTCACGTTTATGCATTTGGCAGGAACGTTTATCACAAGCAACGTGGGCCACAGAAGCAGATGTTTTGAACGTGTTGAAAAAAAATGACACTGCTGCTTTAAATGTGATACGTTTGGTGTAAAGTTTAACTAATGACATCATTTAAGTGTTTATTTTGTTTATCTATTGGTTTGTTTATCTGATCTGGTGTCTGTCTGCAGGATATCGTACTGTACGGCTGATAAAATGCATGATAAAGTGTTCGCCTACATCGTTCAGACTCAAGGCAGCGAGACGCTGGAGTGTCACGCGTACCTCTGTGCCAAGAAGAAAGTGGTGAGTGTTTAATGTGTGTGTGTGGCCATAAATCTGTGTTCAGCGAGACACACCCTGTGCTTCCTTCCTGTTTAAATTTAGCATTATACGTTGAGTCTATACTTCCTCTGAAAGAAAGACGGAAAGTGTACCACTGCTGTTTTCCTCCACATGACTATGACACATTAAACCTCTAATCTCTCTCTCTCTCTCTCTCTCTCTCTCTCTCTCTCTCTCTCTCTCTCTCTCTCTCTCTCTCTCTCTCTCTCTCTCTCTCTCTCTCTCTCTCTCTCTCTCTCTCTCTCTCTCTCTCTCTCTTTCTTCTCTCTCTCTTTCTCTGAAAGGCTCAGGCCGTGACATTAACAGTGGCCCAGGCCTTCCGTGTGGCGTTCGAGTTTTGGCAGACTGCAAAAGAAGGTACTCTCACCCTTTTCTGATATTTTTTCCTCCTTTGGTCTTCTTTGACTTAAGAAACTTTTTTTTATTTGAATTACATTGAGGTGAAGTGTTTGACTTATGTGCCTTTAGCATCACCAAACTGAATGACAAAAACACCCTAACCACAAATCCTGAGCAAAAACTGAGCAAATACATATCGAGTGATATACGGTATTAAATGTCATCAAAAAACATAGTTAAATTTCAACGATGACTTTCATTTGACTTCAGTCATATTTGTGACTTGTGATCAACTGGAATGTCTTAAAGGGATAGTTTACCCAAAAATGAGCCAGTAAACCATTTATGTACCCCTTATGTCATTCCAAACTTGTATGACTCAGCAGAACACAAAAGAAGATATTTTGAAGAATGTTGGTAACCGAACAACAGTGAACCCCATTGACTTCCATTGTATGAAAACAAAACACTGAGACATGCTTATAATATCTTCTTTTTTTGGTGAACTGTCCCTTTAAAGAATACTGCTGTATATTTCCTGTATTTTATTAAGCGCCACAGGAATTTTAAATTATTGTATCGGGTAAGACACTCGCTGAAGGCAACTCCTATTGTACAGCTCAGCAGATGTTATGTGTAATTTTCTGCATGTTTGAACATGCGTGTGTGTGTGTGTTGAGGCTTGTAAAGGTTTTCTTATTTCATCTCTCTGTACCTGACTGCTCACTGCATAAACTGATCATCTAGCAGAAATCAGACTCTCTCTCTCTCTATCTCTCTCTCTCTATGTCTCTTATCGGTCTCTCGCTCAGAGAAAGAGAAGCAGGTGAAGTGTGTATCAGATGAAGAAGCAGCGAGCAGCTCTCAGTCTGATAGTTTGGCGAGTTTGGGCAGCGTGAGAGGAGGAGGTGAGCGCACACACAAATAGATTTTGTCTCATCTGTTTTAATGCAGTCTACTAAGAGCTCACAGGAATGAAAGAGCTTCATGTTAACACAAGAGAGAGAAACAACTGAGTTTCATCTAACTTGAGGTGGTGCACATCATTAAATAATGTTAATTAGACAAATAATTGAAATAAAATTGTGCGCTTGAGGCTAATATTTGTATTCAAGATAAAATGACATTAATGCACAAACTCATCTAATGTTAAACAACCAGAAAACGTTTTTGATGAAACATCAAAATACAAATTTTTATTCTGATTAATCTTATAAATGATTGTTTTATCATTCAAAGCCTCACAAACAACTTTTTGGGAAATGTTTCATTTGAAAAAAAGACTTTTTTTTTTTTACAGTTCAATACAAACACCCAGATCCAACACACGCAGAAGCGACCGTTCTCCAAATAGTTTTTCAGGATGTGCCGAGTGATTATTCTACTTAATCTGCTTTTTTTAAGTCTCTCTTCTGCTGAAACTCGACCACACAACTCCATCAAAAGCTTGTGTTTCATTCACTGGTTCCAGCTGACCAAACTTGACCCTGTTTTCAAGTTTACTCCCTGAACTTAAAATGAACTGTCAAGACTGAATGAAATATCTAAATACCATTTTAATTAATATATATCATAGGATTTATGTGTTCGTAAAATTAAATTAAAAAGGGACAGTTTTATTAAATCAGAAGAACTATAGACCACTTTGTCAAACATAAACACTGGTCCAGAAGCATAACCAGGTTTTATTTATTTACATATTATTTACATATAATAAAATCATATAAATTTTATAAAAGGTTAAATATAATAAAATTAATTTAATTTAATAGGGGGCAGTTTTATTAAATCAAAAGAACTATAGACCACTTTGCCAAACATAAACACTGGTCCAGAAGCATAACCAGGTTTTATTTATTTACATATTATTTACATATAATAAAATCATTTTAATTTAATAAATGGTCAAATATAATAAAATTAAATATAATAAAAAATATTTGTTTAACATTTTGCTTTGGTTATAAATGTTCTTTTGTATTTTGTTCAAACATTTGTGTAGTGTTAAAAAACTGAAACAGGAAGTTCTTCCGGACCAGCGTTGAACCAGCATTGGTTACAGTTTCCGAAGTGGTCTGTAATCCAAAACAAAGTATTTAATTTGAAGTATTGTACGAAATGACTATTAGGAAAAATGCTACACTACAATTCCAGTAAACAAATGTTTGTTTGGTTTTTAAGTGATAAAGGAAATTGATACATTTTGCGTAGATTTATTGAAGCAGGCCGTTCTGATTCACAAAACTAATTCATGGAAATACAACTTTAATCCATGACATGTTTCTTGTACCACTTAAATACTCAAGTATTTATCAAAGTATCATTGTATTACCATATGATACCATCACTATACTACGCCACATTAACTTTTGTGTGCGGGTGCCAAGCGACCCTGACTGGCTTTTGAGATTCTCAGGTTGCCAAGTTACAGAATCTGATCTTGGAAAGCAGATTCAGTGAATGAATCAACTCTTATGGTCCAGTGTTCTGTGTGTCATATGAGAAGAATATGTGTGTGTGTGTGCATGAATAAAGATCTGTGTGTCAGTTAATGCCCATCAGATATCAGACACCGGCAGACATAAGCAGATATCTTAGGTGCATGTGTAAACTCTTAGTGGCTGATGTCCTTTCATGAAAAAGACATGGATTAGATTTGAGACAGAACATGATGGTTCAGATTTGCTCGACGGTGTGTTTGTATGGTTCTGTGACGCGTGTCAGTGCTTAATGTCGAGAAGCTACTACATGCACATCTTTCAGATCTGGAGATATGAGAATAGATGGTTACTGTAGGTGTCACCTCATGTTTACGGACGCTGGTCAATGAGAAGAAATGTGTTTGTGATTTGGAAATCCTGTAATATACGTTGGTCTTATTTATTGTGTGTAGAGGTGGCCACTGGAAATCTTCTGGATCTTGAAGCTGGTGTAAAAGATCACTCAGGACAGAACCACACACACCCTGCACAGAACTTCAGTACAGAGAATAACAACACCGTATGGGTAAGAACACACACACACACACACACACACACACACACGTGTCACGCAACCACGCTATGAACATGTATTGTTTTCATACTATACGCTTTTGAGCATTTAGTCTAATGTACTAAATAGTCGACAAAAGTGAGTTTATCACTACAGCCTGTCAAAATAAAGGTTTAACTTGATGAAATTATTACTATTGTACAATAGAATACACATGTCAAACTTATAATAATACTACTAATAAAATACAATTCATTTAATTTATGTAGTATTTTTGTCTGTGGTTAAATTTTGGTCAACTTAAGTATTTTAAAGAAAGTTGTTAAATTTTCATCTGATAATTTTTTAAAACATCAAAATAATTCCTAAATATTTCCTGACCTCCATATGTATTACATCATATGAAATGCATAAAAACAAAAAATTAAGAAACGACACAAAACGTAAGATATTTCATAGGACTGTTTTATTTTTAAACCTATTAATAGTAAATCCAGAAGAATTCAACAGAAAGAAACATTGTTGAAATATAACAATTTATTTGTTGTCCAAGGGACACTTATATCAAATGGTTGCAGGTCTATTATTATAAACCATTTGTTCAACTAAAGAACTTCTTATTCATTCATTCATTCATTCGTGTCGTTGTCATAAAATGATAATTGTTATGATAGGCTATCCTAAAAAACTCATACCATTACAACTCTAGAACGCACGTACGCACGCTTTTATCTGACTTTTGTTATATTCTTTCCCTACCCCTGAACATAACCCTCACACAAACCTTTCTGCATTTGTACATTTTCAGTAAGTATCATTCTGTATGATTTAAAAGCAGTTTTCCTCAGTTGGTGAAATGAATACAGTACAAACACACACATAGTGTTGCTAAATGATGATGTTTATTTGTTTCATCCTGACCTTTGTCATGTATTTTTTCAGGAACTGGAGGACGGTCTAGATGAAGCATTCTCAAGGTTAGTAACATCTTTACTGTTTCAGGTGTTCAGTATGTGACCACAGTGGTATTCGTCTGCTCTGAGAATAAATGTCTATTTTTATGCTTCGCTCATACGTTAAAACATACGTATTAAGAGGTAACAGGCGCAGAATTTAAAGCGAATATCAGTGGGTGATATTTGTTTAATATTGTATTTATGGAGTTTCTTTACATTTAAATGTGTGGCGTTAAGAAAATCTGACATTTGTAGACGATTCTTTCAAATATAGTTTGCTTTGACCAGCCTTTTTGCACTGCAAAAAATGACTCTCTTACTTATTATTTTTGTCTTGTTTTCTAGTACAAATGTCAAAAAATTCTTGAATCAAGATGCATTTCCTTAATGAGCAAAAGGACCTAAGAAAATAAGTCTGGTTTTTAGACAAAGCATATTAAATTTAAGTAAATTTCTGCTTAAAACAAGCAGAAAAATCTGCCAATGGGGTATGAAATAAAACTTGAATGAAGTTTTATCTTTTTCTTAGTCACTAAATTCAAGATTATTTTTCTTACCGCATTGGCAGCTTGTTTTAACCACAAATTCACTAAAAACTAATTTTTTTTGTCTAAAAACAAGACTTATTTTCTTAGGTCCTTTTGCTCATCGAGAAAATGCATCTGGATTCAATAATTTTTAGACAGTTCTACTGAAAAAAAAAGACAAACATACTAAGAAAGTCATTTTTGCAGTGTGTAAAGCTGCATTACATTGAAAGAAAACCCGTCTGTGCTGAAATGTGCTGTTAGATCAGACAAAAAACACCTTTGGATGCTCATTTGAACTTGAAATGGATTTACACAGTGAGGAACAATTTACTGACTTTTGACTTCTATCATTATTTCTTCTGGTGTTTAAAATAATAGCATCTATCTTCATCGTTACCGTCCTTGGATGAGCTTTTTTGCAACTTAATTTCAGTTTTTTTCTCTTTTTACTGGAAAGAAAGTTTAATAAAATATTACATAGTACAGTGAACTTTTATATAGCAATGTGCCTCATGACCAAATGTCCTGCTTAACAAAACACACACATATTAAATGATGAGGTCATGTTTAAAGTAACTGTGATTTGCATGCTAATGACACCGATTTAAAAATCATTTTAATTGCAATCCAAACAAGAGCTGTTTAATGATTTGTAATGATGGTCATTATTCATATCGACACACATGGAGTCTCGTTTCTCTAGAGATTACCAGACACGAGATGAGCCGTTCAACAGCAGCGACGGGAGGGTTTACTCGTCTCCGCTCAGCGCTGATTATTTGCAACGTGCAATAATTAAACACGCTGGCTTTTAATCAAACGCAGAACTTCATTAATCTCCATTCACAAGCCTGTAAGTGTGAGGAGAGACAGAAGACGAGCACTTTTCTAATCGAGGGGTTTGAACAAATCTTTTCTGCCTAAAGCAGGAAGGATTTTGTGGTCACAATCGTCCTATGTGCATCAAAACCTGTTTATGACTCTTTCATCAAGGAAGATATTTTGAGAAATGTCTCAAAATGTGTATGTCAAAATATTTTTGTCGTACAGGTTTAGATGGACATGAGTGTGAATAAATTATGAAAGAGTTTACATTTTTGTGTGAACTATCCTTTTAATGAAGCATTATTTTTACATCGTCTAAAAGTGTATTTATTTGGTTATTTAACATAAAGATATATTGACCAATCACAGATCAGCTTTCCTAAACCTATAGGTCGAAGGTCACTTTTTATAGGTTAAGGTCCTTTATCATCAGTTCCCACGGGTTCGACCTCATTTCGAACATGAGCATTAACCTTTGACTTTGTTGCTTGCTCAATAACTTCCTTGAAGAATCCTTGAACTTTAAAACGAAGCTAAATGTGGAAGTAACGGTTGCATAAGATATGAGGTCATGTTCACATGAAGTTAATATTCTCTTTGTTTGAGATGTGTTTTCTCATGTTTACCTCTTCAGCCGCAGTCTGGATAGTTTTGAGTCCAACACAGGTAAACCTGAGCTGTAGAGATCTCTAATCTTCATCCGTCATAATCCACCATGATCATCCACTACCTCACATTAGTCCAGTTCTCTCGTGTGTACCGTGTTCTTGGCATGTTCAGAACCCCGTGCTGGATTTTGTCATGATGTATATTCAGGGTTCTTTGCCAGGAGAACGTCATCTTCACGTTTAGTTCCTGTCGTATTTGTAGCTGACTGTTTCATGCCATTTTCATAAAGTTTCCTGTAGAGCCGAAGTGGAGTAGATGCCATATTTAAAGTGATGCAAATGAAACAGAGGCTATTCAGCACAGCTGTGTCTAGTATTTACGTTATTGTTATTGAAGATTTTGACATTCACTGACTCGAGAGTTTTTCACCATTTCACTTGTCATATGAGTTTGAAATGTAATGACAGTACGAAGGTGTTTTAGTGGCACATGAAAAATGATATAAGATTTCGAGAATAAATGACAAAAATAATGAAATATTACCACTTTTTATTTTTGTATTGCAAAGACTTTGTTCTTGAATATTTGAATTGATTCTTACAATATTAAAACTTCAGTCTAGTGTTTATTGTCAAAATTTTGACTTTAACTTTTAAAGCTACATTATTCAGGAAATTTTGACATTATTTAAAAATATATATTATGACTTTATATCTGATATCTACGACTTGATTCTTGAAATATTATGACGTTAATCCCACAGTGCTACAACTTCATTCTTGAAATTTTGACTTTAATTTTGTAATGGTATATTATTCAGGAAATTTTGACATTTTTTTATATTATGACTTAAATCTTGCAATGGTACGACTTCATTCTTGAAATTTTGACTTTAATTTTGTAATGTTACATTATTCAGGTAATTTTTACATTATAATTTTTGTTCTCGAAATTTTGACTTTATTCTTAAAATAATTTTGACTTTTTTATTTCTTTATTCTCAAAATATTAAGACTTTAAATCTCATAATGCTTTGACTTTATTCTCTGAATTTGGGCTTTTACGTGGCACTGAAACACTTTTGTATGACAGGAGCTACATTTACATTTACATTCAGTCATTTAGCAAACGCTTTTATCCAGAGCGACTTACGATAAATGACGATAGAAGCAATTAGATCAAAAATGCACAAGTCCAATAAAACTGGTCTCAGTAAGCCTAGCGCAGTATACGAAGCCAAGTACCTAAAGAAATAGAAACGTAAGTACAGTAAATGATGAAGGAATGAACAATGTTTGGGTGAATATCCCTTTACAACATCACAATCCCACAACCTAATTTCAGGCATTAAATGCAATATGGCATCTGCCCCCACTGAGGTCCATTACAAGACATGACAGGATTTCCCAAATATCGTTTTTGTGTTCGCTATTTTCACCAATTTTAGAGAGAAAAGAATAAGCATTAAATTGAAGGAATCATTTCAATGTCTGTGCTGTTCCCATCCAAATATTATCAATAATACAAGCAGCAACATTATTTTCATGTCTCATACATCATGTTTGTTTTTGAAGTACACATGACCAGAGCAGAGTTTCCATGTATATTCAATTTGTTTCTGTTTGTGTGTTTTTCTCCGAAGACTCGCTCAGTCTCGCACAAACCCCCAGGTGCTGGACATTGGGGTAAACCCTCAAGACTACATCACAGAGGAGTGCTTGTCACCTAGCAACTGGGACAAAGCTGATGCTGATGCTGCCGACGGCGAGGACACGTTCGTATTCGGAGAGACGATTTGAGGGTGAGGGGCGAAGGGGCACAAATGAAACACAAAGGGAATCAACCTCGCTGTCATCTGCGTAGCGCCATCCGGTGGCTGAAGCTGGAACTGCGTCTGGCTTGTTGCGATGAGGTTTAGCCAAGCTAACATGAATTCTGTAAGAGCACAGACCAAAGCAATACAGTATATTTTGTTTGCCACTTGTATTTTTTAGAGATTTTAATTTTGTTGACAAATGCTGTGTTACTTCATATAAATTACTTTTATTTTTGTTCATATGTCCGAGTACATGTATTATATTAGATCATTTATTTTTAGTATTATTATTGAATGGGTTTATTTGATTCTTATTAGGCTAGCTTTGCAGCTCTATGCCAGACATCTATTACTTTGGTTTTTGTTTCGTGTGAAATCGGCACTGATCTGATCTCTGGTTGAGACTCTTTCGGGGTTGTTTGAAGCGCTGAATTGGTGAAGGTTTTGTATGCGACAGTTCTCTGCCCTCAAACATATAAAAAAACAAAAAAGAGACATTGAAATGGTTTAATGACCATGAAAGCGTGACAAACAGGGTATTTATATGAGACAATCTTATTTTTTGCTATTAAACTGTATTTTTGCACTTTCTGTGTCTTTCTAAAGCTCATGATGTCATTACAGGTATATAATGGTTTGTTACGCAGACATGTGTTTGCTTATTGTTAATGTTACATTGTGTCATTTGTACTTCCCATACAAAAAGTACTGTGGCAGTACCACAGTATAGAGATGTCAGATGGTAATATGTTTTTTTTTATATACCATAGTTGTATATTACAATCATTGTCATTTTACTATAAGGTACTCTAAAAACTATGGTATTTATTGTCATAGTAATATCCACTTTACATCTATCTGTAGCCAAAACCTACCTGCAATGAGAACCATAATATATAGTTATATGTCAAGATAACAATAATAATCATGTGAACTGACTGACTTTAATATTGTGGTTTTGCTTTAACTGCTGGCCAAAGTAATGCAGTCGGGTTTTTGTGGTTTACATTGAAGCTTGTTTGCATTTTGTAATTATTTCGCTTGCATTAGAGCTTTTATATCTCTCAACGTTTCCATTAATCATTTCATGTTTATGGTCTTATTTAAAATTAAAGCAATTTAAAAAAAAAAAGTGTGTTGATGACTGTTAACTTAACGCCATCTAGTGGTGAAATGCATGCAGTGCTGTATTAAGAGGTTTATAATTAAATTTTCCCTTTTAGTTGTGTGACTGCAATCCACCATAGCTTTTGTTACTTTACTTTAACTTTTGTCGTAACTTACGTACTTATCTACGTCAAGTCAAATAACGTCAAACTTTCACGAGTAACCTAGTTTACAATGTTTGCTTTTTGTAACCGAAAAAGTTCTTTATAAGTACTTTAAATGTATTGTGAAACTCACTGCCTTCAAAAAAAAATTTTTTTTAATAAAAGTGAATCTTACCAATTCCAATGTTTTATTGGCCCTTGACAGAAAATTGGGTATAATAGTCTACATTTAATTATATGTTATTAATTTCCATTACTCTTCTACTGTGTAAAACTGATTTGTTGTTTTAACTTTAAATTAAAAATTATTTGTGAATTTAACGTAAACATATTCGTTACTGCGTGAAATTGATGCAAAATTGTTATGTTAACTAATATTTTTAAATAATTTTTACAGTGTAGGCCTAATATTTCATAGGCTATGTCACAAACATATTGCAAAGGTTTTGAATTAAATGCGTTGAGCCGTGTTTGCTCGCTGTCAATATCTATTGGAGTATTAGACTTTAATATTTCTTATCATATGAACTAGGCCTTCATATCGTTACCATGAGCTGTTTTTTTTTTACGGCACAATTGAAAGCGATGCAAAAAGTAATGTGTTATGTGTATTTATTGCGTCATCTAGTGGTGAAATTATTACAGCGCGGCTGCGTCAGAATTTAGATGCCATTCAAACCAAGCAAAGAGGAACTTCTCGTAGATGTATAAAATGAAGAGGTTTGTGATGTGATTTATACAGTACAAGAATTCTGTGTCATGTACTAATAAAAGTAAACATTTTGATGAGCTTTTAGAAACTTTTTTGGGACATTTTTACGAGAAATGTACATAACTGAAAATACAGTGACATGGAGTCAGAATTGCCAAGTACAAGTCACATGTATGAAGAATTTGCTTTGGTAGGCTGGTGCATAACATTTAGAAAACTTAAAAAAGACGGACAAATATATACAACATAAAATTAAACTATATCAGTATAACAAGTATAGGCATCTCATGACTTACATTTGTTTCTATGGATCTTATTGCTGGTAATGAGTAAAGTCACATGATCACACAGATAATGTTCATTTGATTTATTCGTTTTCCTGAGAGACTTCAACACAATTAAAGCATTATTAGAGCTCTTACTGAAGACTCTCAGCAGCTATAGAGCATCACACAAAGACAGCACTGTTTGCCCGGGCACTGATGTCTCCAGAGGAAAACAGATCCCAGAAGTGGGTGTATGTCTTGCTTGGGAAAAAGATCTTAATAGTTTTTACTAAAATAGTGAAATGTTTGAGAAGAACCATCATTTTATTTAGACAACCCTGAAAACAGCACATCAGAAATTACTTTTTTTTCAATTTCATTACAGTTACTTCTGATGTATAAACTAAATACTGTGTTTAATGTGTGTGTGTGTGTGTGTGTGTGTGTGCGTGCGTGCGTGTGCGTGCAATAGTGGAATTGATATCAAAATTCAACTTTAAAATTCATGCTTTAATGTATCATTCTCACATTTGTAAGGAATATTTTATGTAGTTTTATATTATTTATTTGAATGAATTAAAAGAGCCGTTTCATGTCTTGAATCACTCAACTAATCAAGATTGATATAAGATATAGAAAGTCATAATACGTAATTAAATACTTTTTGGAGAGAGTAGCTTGTAATCTAATTACACTATTGAATATTAGTAACTAGTAATTCATTACTTTTTCAGAGTAACTTGCCCAACACTGCTCCTCAGTACTCGTCAGAATATTCGATCTTAAAATTGATTTATCTTTAATTTGATTTAATATAGTTTTATTATTTGTTGTAAACCACCATAATAACTTCAGTTTACTGTGCTAAAATTATGGTTCATTTTCGTAAGGGAGGGAGAATGATGCCAGACGCTCTTCAAGCTACACTTCAGGTCAAGGGGATTTTTAGTGAATAAGTGACGTCATTTCCCCTCGTCTCGCGTACAGGTGTGCTAGTAACCGCAGGTTTGTCTGTCGCCAGAAGCCGAAACCACAAACAACCAGATGTTGTAAAAACACCATTTAGATCAGATCGTGCCCGTGCCAGCTATCAGAGAGTAAAGGCCACGCGCGCGCTCTCGTGCGGGATCAGATTCCAGCACACGTCACGGGAACTCCTCCACAGCACAAGCACGGCTTTTCTCCTCTTCCCATCTGCTTTTGTACAGTCGGCTGTATTTTCGCTTTTATTTCGAATGAAACGCAGGAATAAACTTCAGATTCGTGTGGGTGTAGACGCCGCTTTTGCGAATTTACCAACAGCGCGTCCCGTACGCAGGAAATGGACTGTTGAGTCGGTTTCCTTGTAAAAGACAGATTTGTTTTTTATAAGTATCGGTGAGATTAAAAGGTTTGATCAGACAGATTTACATTTTAACAAGCACTTTACATTTAAAGTGAGATTTTTTGGGGGGGATTGGAAGCGACGTTGTGTTGACGCGTAACGGCGCGCCGCCGCACATCAGAGGATGAAAGTTTAACGGAATAAACTAACGTAGTATCACCGGATAACCGGTTAGAAAGAATCATGATGTTCGCGGGAATGATCAGGGTGGACAATAAATCAATAACACACAAGAACGACGCCAAGTGTTACCGGTGCGCCGCGAGATCAGGTAAAAGTCATTTACATTTACTTGAAAAAAGATTTTATTCGACAAGTACTGTGGTATCTTTCATCAGCTGTCTGGCAGTATTCTTAAAAATACTAATGAAAATCATGTAAATACTATGGTTTAATGAATATGCACCATGTTTTATAGCTACTGTATTGCCATCTGGTACCACCCACAGTTCTGTCCTTTATAGGACAAAAACTTTAGTATAGTAACCATGTAGCCAATATAGGAATCTGATATGTGGACATATATGTTAAACACATTTGTTCATATCATATATCAGATTTGTATGAGTTTTTGTATTACGATAGTAGGCCTACCATTAAAATATGTTTTGAGACTTGAGAATTTGTTTCTACTGTGGTTTTACTACAAATACAATAAGACATGTTCAATTTTGTTAAGTTTTCGTAAGGTGAAGTGTGTGCAATATGATGTTTTCTAAACCATGCTATGCTTTTTTCTTACTTTGCTATGTTTTGTGTGTGTGATTTGATTTGTGTTTCGTGATGGAAACTCTATAATTTTCTTCAGCCTTTATCTCTTGATCAAAGCTGACAGTACAGTTTAAAGTACATAAGAGGTCTTGTCTTAGCGCTTTCATTATTTCATAATCCTCATAATAGAGGAAAGATTTCATGAATAACTGGCCTTTTCCAAACACAAGAGTACAGATATTGCTTTTAGACAAAATATTGTCCTACAGCAGGCAGAACTGGGGAACGTGAGACGCTTGACCAAATTGTAACTTAATACTTGCCCTTCATAAATGTGGTCAAATGTTCTCAGTGCAACTTATGGTTTTTTGAGGATGCTGATGATGATTTGTGTGATAATCGGCATGATGGAGATCAGGGTCCATGTCCCGGTACTTGCATACTTTTTTGTTGTGCACTAAAATGTAGGAGTGCATACTTTTAGGACATAGTATAAGCAAGCAAGTCGGGATGCATTCATATTTTTTTCTCCCATTTAACCGGAAGATGTGTTTATGTTTAAAGTTGTTTATGTTCAAATAGTTTTCTACGTCCACGTGATTGTGTGTGTGCGCAGCTGGCTTCTTTCTCGTAGTTGACCGAACAGGAAGTGCACACAGAGCTTTGCCAAAACTTCAACAGAACAGGATCTAAATTTAAACCATTACGGAGGGTTTCTTTTCTTTTTCAGATTCACTCTGCATGAACTAACTGTAATAATAATTGCAAGATTGTAATCGGTTTCTAAAAAGAAATAACTCGATTACACTTGTTTTTACAGATATTATTTAAGAAGTATGGATGTACATCTTATGAAAAGTTTATGCACACGCACGAATGTGCATCTTACTAAAAAGTTTGCTATAATACCATGTTTTCTACATCTTTTTCTGTTTTCTTTTGTCTTTACTATCTGTATGTATTCGCTGTAATTCTGCATCACAACAATGCAAACAAAACACTATAGAAATAAATGAATTTGTAACAGGACGAGATAAGAAATATCTTTATATACATGTATTCGTCTGTATATTGTAGCAGTGGTGCTGACAACATCTACCCAGAATGCTGAGGTGTCTCTCACTTTGCTCTTGGTGAGTCTTGTGTTAAGAAAAGAGGAAAGTCTTGCAGAAATTGCCTGTCAAACTCTCACTTCCTCAAGTTCTGCTGTCACTGGACGCATCACGCCACACACGTGTCGACTGCCGTGAATCGGCTCGACATTTCTGAAGGATGATCTGAAACAGACGAGTGACCTCCTCCAGCGTTCCTTCTCTTTATGAGCTTCTTGACATTCCAGCGCTCCTTTGAGACGTCTGGGAGCAGCCAATGGGAGTTTGAGTCGAGCAGAAGGGAGTTTTGAGAGCCTCCTTAATCCGCTGAGGTAAACGCACATGTTTGTCTCAGGAGGCCGGTTTAGATTGTGTCTTTTCACATGAACATGATGTGCGGTTGTTTGTACGTATAATGTATAAAAGTATATAGAAGTCGTTTATTCGAAATTGTTTGCAACTCCATTTGGACCGGTGATCTGAAGTCGCACAGGCGGTGGATTATTGCATGTCTCGCTTGTATTGTGTTTGTTAACCAGGATAGGTTCAGGTTTGCATTCTGTGGACAAATGTGACATTGTTTGTGTTTAAATATCTACGATAGAAAGCGATTTAATGGTTTTGCAGCTGTTCTCTCTCTCCATTCACTGGGCACATTCAACAGGCTTGCAGCGAGGGCTTATGGGTAATGTGTTTAGATGAAGAGCCAAGCACAGCTGCATACAAAGAGCCAATTTCTGAGTCTCCCCTCCATCCTCAGAGCAACACACAAATGTCTTTTTGTTCATTAAAGCTGTTTTATTTTGGAGTCAATTGTATTCATATTGCATTTTCACAAAACTGCACAGCAGCTTTACATACATTTATAATAAAATAAAAAAAAGTTAAATAAAAATAAAAAAAATACATGAATAAATAAACGTATATGGTATATAGAATTGACAGTATATGGTAACATATGTTTTTCTCTATTCAAATGTGACCCTGGATAACAAAACCTTATGGGTCAATTCTTTTAAATTGAGATTTTAAATCATCTAAAAGCTGAATAAATAAGCTTTCTATTGATGTATGGTTTGTTGGGACAGTACTTGGCCAATATACAACTATTCTGAAATCTGAGTGTGCAAAAAAATCTTAATATTGGGACAATCGTCTTTAAAGTTGTCCAAATGAAGTCCTTAGCATAGCATATTATTCACAAAATAAAGTTTTGATATATTTACGGAACATGATCTTTACTTTATATCCTAATGATTTTTGGTATCAAAGAAAAATGGCAAATTTTGACCCATACGATGTATTTTTGGCTTTTACTACAAATGTTCTTGTGCTACTTAAGACTGGTTTTGTGATCCAGGGGCACAAATATTCAAGAAAGACTGTTGGAGTAAATTACTCATAAGTTATTTTTCTCTTATCTCAGCAAATGTAATGGATTTCTCCATTATGTCTCATTGTTAAAAACTTTATTTTTCTTTAGAAGAACAGGATGAGACAGAAACCTTAGTTTGACCTTCTTGCTTAAGAGAAGCAGTCGATATATTAAAATAAAATGATCCCATAAAATAACTTTCATCATTATGTTCATATCTTTAACATTACCTTACTCAGTCAATATTGAAGATATCAAGATTGTATTTTATTGAATGTTTTTGACATTATGTAGAATTATTTTTTATGTATAAAACAGTAACTCGCATAAAATGATTGAATGAAAATTGTTTTTTTACAGGCAGAGTCACGTCTACTACAGTAATACTGTTATCAAAGATTCGCCCATATATTGTTGTATGCTTATTCTAATCCTTTATATGAGCAATATTCGCTTTCACAATATCATGCATGATCATGCATTTTGGATCAAATCATCTTCTAAATAATAAAATGTAAAAGTTTTTAATTTTGAATCTGATCACAGAAAATGTTATGGCAGAACCACATGGTGATATCTTTCATAAGTCACTTTTTGTTGACAAAACTGTCCTTGTGAAAGTTTACACGATGCCTTGAGAACTCTTTTCACGGTTTGCTGACGAAGCTTTAAGTGTTTAATCGGTAATCTCTGTTTTAACAGATGGTGTGACGGACAGCCGTCACAGGAGGAGTTTCAGACGGCCGGGTTACATGAGGACAGAGACGCTCAGCCAACTGGATGCTGCTGTCAACTTGCCAAGCGACACGTCACGTGATTCCCACCGAAAATCAGAAATGTACAAAA
This sequence comes from Oreonectes daqikongensis, assembly GCA_026939265.1. NCBI lineage: Eukaryota > Metazoa > Chordata > Actinopteri > Cypriniformes > Nemacheilidae > Oreonectes > Oreonectes daqikongensis. The sequence goes on from JAOTQM010000500.1 coordinate 102,943, forward strand.
GTCACCCGTCCACAAACACCAGTTCTTCTGAATTACCCATCAGCCTCGGTGAGAAATGGCTTAGGGAGGTTTTGGAGAGAGATGACTCCTCAAACACTGCATCCAAACCTCACCGTTTGCATGAAAGTCAAGTGGAGGAAACTTCAAGAACCGTCCCGTCATGTGATGTTTTCAACTCCAGCTTTAGTTTCATTCAGCAGTCACTAGAAACAACAACCACAAGCGAGCCGTCTCCATCATTGGACCAAGCAAAATCTGAATCCTTAAACTCGAGTACTTTAAAACCTATTATCCAATCAAAGATTAGCACTGTGCCAGTCAGCCAATCAGGAACGGAGGTTTTCACATTAGGCCAGCTGCCCTGCTCGATTGGTCAGCCAGTGAAATCTAAAGGGCTGTTATTGGATGGAGAGTTGTGGTTGAGGGACTTGGACAAGCGCTGGGACACACAGATCTCGTCCTCCATGACATCAGACTTAAAAGAAAGCGTTTCAGATTGTGGCTTTATGGATGCTGAGGTCACGTCCTCGCTCTCAGTCGATTCGTCGGATTCAACATCAGCATCCTCCGTCACTTCTGGGTACGACAGCGCCACGCCCTCCGCAGATCACAGCCGCAACTGCCCGAGGAAGTGTGAGGATGTTTTACAAGACTGTCTGCAAAACAATCACGCCAACACCAAGGTCAGTATCTTACAATGATTTTTTACATGTTAAAGGACTTTTTAACTTGAATATTAAACTTGCCATCACTTTAAAATAATTGGATTTGGTTCGGCTGGCAGTGAAAAATTCATTTGAAGCAATGCAAACTTTTTTTAAGGGTAATAATGTTGTCGCCGTGGAATTAAAAGGATCTATTTGCATTCTGAGCGGCTTTGAGATATTGAGTTTTAACGTTTTTGCATTCCGTATGACTTTGTAGATAAAACCATTTTGTTTGACCCAAAATGTACACAACGTAAAGAAAACCAATCACTTAATGTAAATTGTACGTTGTCACATGTGAATAACTCAGTTTTGACAAAAATGTCAGATACAACCATATAAATCCAAGGTGATGATTTGAAAACCTCGAATCTGAAACCAGTTCTGCTAACATTTTAATTTTTGTGTTTGGGATCAAACAGGTCTGGCCTCACATGACATCTATACAGAATTTATTTTATGATTATTGATGAAGAAAACCTAGTTTGACTTTGATTGGTCCAGTAAGGGGGAAAGGGGTGGGTCCTTATCATTTGTTTGTTATTTTTACAAAGTATTTTTTTGTGTTTAGATTAAGTCAATGATGCTGAAGCTGCAGAGATTACAGCACAGAGCGGTCCTGGATGACAACTATGATGCAGGTCAGATATTTCACACCATCGGTGTGTGTTTGCTAAAATGAAATTAGATTTATTAGAAGTTTTATCACAGATATGTTATCATCATAAATGTTTCAGTTAATATATATATAGTACTAATATATATATATATATTTATATATATTTGATCCTTGCTGTAGTATGTTTATAGGATGTGTTTACTGTGACTAAACAGCAGTATAAACTCATCTCTCCTGCGTCTCTGTATGTTTCCAGCCGAATGCTTTGGGCAGAAACTAGAGGATCTTCGCAGGGAGCGAGCGACTCTGAAAGCGTCTCTTCCCTCCAGACATCCAGCCGTCTGTGAATATCTGCAGATGCTCAGGACAGCTGTGCAGAGGAGCAGCTCTCAATACAGGTCTGATGACTTTATATACTACATTTTCTCAGTTAAATTCCTGTTTAATCTCTTAGCAGTGAATCTGACAGGCGGGCTCTACCGCAGGTTAATAAATAGCTCATTACAACAGGAAAGAAAGCAGGATGGGCTGAAAGTTGATGGAATGTGGCTGTGCTTTTCTAAGACAATGTCATTTCCTGTTTCCGTGTGTGTGTGTGTGTGTGTGTGTGTGTGTGTGTGTTTATAGTTTGTGTGTGTGTGTGTGTGTGTGTGTGTGTGTGTGAGTGAGTGTGTGTTTATAGTTTGTGTGTTTATCTGAAATGCTTATAGCGTGTGTGTGCGTGCGTGCGTGTGTGCGTACGTGCGTGCGCGTTTATAGTGTGTGTGCGTGTGTGTGTGCGTGCGTGTTTAGTGTGTGTGTGTGTGTGTGTGTGTGTGTGTGTGTGTGTGTGCGCGCGTGCATTTATAGTGTGTGTGTGCGTGCGTGCGTGTTTCTAGATACTATAGTGTTTTTGAGGAAGTTATTGTAAATACTAGTATACTTTAGTGTTTAGTACAGTTTATTAATTTACGCTAGTGTAGTTCATGTAGTTTATGACAAAGTGTTGTACTTGTATTTCTGTCATGTTTTCATGTTGATCATTTGAAGTGCGTGTGTCCACACAGAGAAAAGGATGAACTGTGTGAGGATCAGAAATGTTCAGCTAGCTCCACTGGTCAGCATCAAAGACGGGATAAACTCATCCAGGAAAAGCACAGGATTGAGGTGGACAAAAATACCAAGACATATTTCACGGTAATATTAAAGAACATAGATCTGAATGTTATTGACTGTGTTTACAGAGGGAGATGTGTGATCTTCAGAGGAGGCTGGAGGAGCTTCAGGAGCGGAGCAGAGCCGTGGAGGCGCAGCTGGCGCTGGAGGAGACGAGGCCGGAGGAGGAGGTGCTCGTGCTGAAAGGCTGTGATGTGGCTCAGATGAGACTGATGGGTCGAGCGCTGGAGGACATGATGACATCTGAACATCGCGCTCAGATCAGTGCGTGTCCACCAGCAGACATCATCAGGTGAGGTCAAAGGTTATTTCTTGTTGCTTGAATCTTATCATGTTTGGTGTTATTCTTATAAGTGTTGTTAACTTATTTGGCACTTCTGAAATTCGGGGAGTTTTTAAAATAAAACTCAGTATTAAAGAGACTTACATAGTCCTATTAAGCGGAAATAAAAAAATGACATCCCAAACAGCTGTGGTAAAATAACTTTTAGTTTGCATTTATAAAACAGCAGAATAAGGTATTAGTGTAAAAAGTATTGTAATGTTGAAAAATAATACCCGAGTTATACGTTTTCTTGTCTTTTGTAATGTCTTCGGCACGTGTTGGAAATCTCTCATGATCTTTTGGAGGTGATTGATGTATTTTCTGCTCTTGGTTAAATGAAAACAGGCAGATGACTTTCAGATGTTGAATGATGATGACTGTTTTAAATTGATGTTTTGTGAGCTTTGTTTTTCATCTCTAGTGTTTATTTATGAAACCCTGGAGATGTTAAAAGCTAATTTAATGAAAAGCAAAGAGCCGCTCTATTGCATATGAAGTTTGTGTGTTTGAACGCAGATATGTATTGAAATCTAGATTGAATTGCTCTGTCTGGACTCTGTCTAGATTGATTTTGAGGTTCATGTAGATTGAAATTTGAGGTCGTAACATTAAGTCCAGCTAAACTCACCTCGCTGAGAGATTGATTTTTAAAGATGAGTCCTGGCGCATCTGCTATTGAAGCGGGTTATTCTCTTCTCTAGTGCTATATTTACTCCGGTAATCTTCTGCGTGACTGTCTCGATTTTATTTTGTCTTCAACCTGGCCCTTATGGAAATGACACAGCCCGTTCTTCACCGTTATGAATTTTTATTGCTGTCTGCATTCAGAGAAATTCCTTCAATTTCAAGTGTAGATCAGTTCTGTGTCTTTAGAAAGCATTGCTTTCTTAAATAAGCTGAACTCATAAGTGTGTTTGCTTATTGTTTATTGAGAAATTTAATTTGAGAACAAGTTTAATTCAAACATTACCAGCAGACCTTTTTTATTTTTGTTCACATCGTCGCAATGTCTGATTAATACATTCAGATTCAGACACCTTCAATATAACTTCCTGTTATAAGATGTTGAGAAACTGTCAAATGATCATGTTTCTTGTCATGTGTTTCTGTCTCATGTTGTTTTCCTGCATAAAAAACATATTTTATCATGTGAATTGATTTTATCTTTAATTGTAGACTTCAGGAACAGGAGCAGGCGTTGAGTTTGTCTATTAAAGAAACAACAGCTAAGGTAAGTCCACATCTTTCTTGTGTCTTTCTTGTTCCAACTGTCTTCCAAAATGAACATTTTGACGTCTATAATTATTTCTAATAAATATTCATAAATATTTACTTTTTTACGTCAAATTATCAGGCTTATTTAAACCAAAGATTTGTGCTGGTGAAATGCACGGTTTATCTATTATTATTGTGAAACTAAGACTAAGATTCTGTTGCTGATGTTTATTTTCTGATAAAGACCAATTTACTATATATATTACTTTTATGTGAACGTGATAGACCTGCAAGATGTAAACAATAATGGCCCAGAAGCACTTCCTGTTTCATTTTTTTGTTAATTTATTCATTTTTTTAAGTCTTAAGAATGTACAAAATTGTCTGTTGAATTCTGTAATTTCAGTATTTGCTTCTTACAAAAACTAAAACAGGAAGTGATTATTGAACAGTGTTGTTTATGTCATGCAAAAAAATCTTTATTTGATTTAAAATATATTTCTATCAGTATAAATATGTATCATAAATTCTGTAAGATAAGTGTTCACTGCAATAAATTAATTTCTTACTAAGCATTTTTGTCTTGTTTTCTAGTAAAAATATCTCAAACTTTCTGAATCAAGATACTTCGACAACGTTACCAAAGATATTTAAAATCTTAAATTTTGTTTGACTTTTTTATGCTTTTACTTTCATACCTAATTTTTGCTGTTTTTAAACATAAACTTACCTAATTTTTATATATTTTTTTCCAATAACAAGACTAAATATCTTGGATCACTTTTCTTGTCAAGGAAATGTATCATGATTTAAGAATGTTTAGATATTTGTACTAAAAACCAAAAATGCTTACTAGTAAGAAATTCATTTTTGCAACTGTAGAATGCAGCGACTGACAAATCGGAATCAAGTATTTTTTACAGCGTTATATTAATTTATATAAATTATTTTAGTCATATCTTTTATTAGACAGTAAAAAGGGAAATCATATGGAGTCAGAGAAAGATGCACGGGGGTCAGAAAAGAACTACGAGCGAGGACTCAAACCTCCGTCACATTTACATTTATGCATTTGGCAGACGCGTTTATCCAAAGCATTATAGTACATTGCATTATACTATACATTTGTTTCTGAGTATGTGCAATCCTTGGGATCGAACCCATGACCTTACTAGCGCCATGCTTTAACCACTGAGCTACAGGAAAGTCACCCGAAGCACTATTGTGCCTGTCGACACGCATCGCCCTTAATGAGACTTAATATCGTCTCCTCATGTTGCATGTTTTCACACATGTTCCTGTGGTTAATGTTTGATTCAGAATCTAACAGTGGGGTTTTGTGTGAGGAACGCCTCTCCCTCTACCATCACTGACAAAATGAGCTTCTTTCCTCCTGTGAGTGCCATGAAAAATTGTCACTTATCTCAGAGCTTCAGGCTCCGTCCCCCTGCGTGTGCGTAAGCGTGAGGGTTTCCCAGTTTGTCAGACTGGGATCAGTGTCATTAATAGTGTGAGCCCTGGGCTGTAGAGGGGGTGTGTGTGTTGGCACAGCGGGTAGATCTGTAGCAGGAGGAGTAGAGGTGAATTGCCTGAAAAATGGCACCGTGTGACTTTGTCCTTCAGAATGCTATTATCTGATGGCACGTCTGTCTGCGGGAGGTCGCTTGTGTCGTCTGCCGTCACATCTGCTCCGTAGTTTTTTCTGATGTTTTGTGGAGCATGGCTGTGCTTTAAGGAATAGTTCACCCGAAAATGACAAAAAAGTATTTTATTTATATAACATATCTGTTACTTTATATACATCTATCGGTCCAAAAATGCACATACAGTCATCATAAACAATCCGAACGGCTCCAGCGAGTTAAGTTATGAAGTGAAATGACAGGAAAATCATTCATATTTTGAGCTTATTTCACAAAATTAAGTACTTCGACTGCTTTTTCTTTGCCGTTTGCAACATCTCTTTTCATTTCTCAGGTGCTGATGAGTCAGAAACTGGGCGCCAGTCTGCAGAGGAAAGTTAATGAGACCGAAACGCAGCTGTTGGCTCTTCAGGAGGCGAAGCTCGCGGCCATCTCAGGTACAGCTCCATCACGTCTCTTTTTATGCTCACCCGAACACTTAGTACCTTAACTTTGAGCTCTAATGTAATATACATTAATAAACAATGTTCTTTCTATTGTTTTATCTAATTTTGCTTTTAGTGTAAATAATTTAAGTATAATTTTCCCAGGAATGCCATGATGTTTCTTTTTTGACCTGTTGATATTATAGACTTTTTTAAAGCAACAACATAAATAAATGTTACTGCGCATGCATGCTTTTGTGGCCCAAACTTAACTTCTGGTACACATCCGCAAAGAATAGATTATTTCTGATAACAAGCAAAAAAAATAACAAGTAAATGACATTAGCTAGCAAGTTAAAAGTATGTCTAGTCAGTATTATTTTGGGTTACCAGTAGAAGAAGCGTTACTTGGCTTAACTTTAATGCCACAAAGTAACACAACCCATTCAAATTATTTATTTAATAAAATTAATATGCAATAAAATTCAACAAATTGTTTATTTATAATAAAATATGAATATAAATTAAATAAAGTATAAATAATTATATTATTAGCCACTAGCCAGAACGATCAACAAACAAGACCGTAAGTTAACTTCGTTGTATTTGATGCAATGAAAATTGTAAAAAAAAAAAATTGCAATTATGTGATCTGTCATTTGTGTGTTTTATTCTTCGTTCAGGAAATGATTTCAGCACTGCAAAAGAACTGAAGACAGAGATCAGGAATGTGTATGGAGAGAGAGATCGTCTGGAGATGCTGGTGAGGAAGCTGCAGACGCTGAGCACAGGCAGTGGACAGGAACTGACCCGGATGAAGGAGAAACTAAATCGGATCAAACTGGACCTGCAGAGGCGAGAGACTCAGTGTGGTGAGTAACAAAACTCGAAACTCTGCTGACGTAAAGCGGATGTTTTAAAAGTGCAACCAGCTCGCGTCTTAAATGTTCTCGTTTTGTAAAGTGTAGCGGGTCACAGGTTTAGTTTCTGTAACATAAAAGTTGTGTTGAAGCCTGTGACCGCATGGACTGAGCTCCAGACATATAGCGCAACTGCGCTTCGGGCGACCCGAGTTTGAGTCCTGGCTCGTGATTCTTTCCCTTTCCTGCCCTCTCTCCTACCCTTATTCTGTCTATAATGCCCCTTATCAAAATAATAAAAATGTCTTATCAAAAATTTTAAAAAAGACCCATTCAAATAAAAAAGAGTGATATTAAGTAGGGACTTATTTGTTTCTACGCTTGCTTAAATGTGACACATTTACACATTAATTTTGTGTCTTATTCCTGTATTTCATCCTAATGTATGTGATGGGTCCACATGCATTCACATATGTGACCCTGGATTACAAAAGTTGCACGAGTCTTAGTCTTAAGTTGCACGAAAACATTTGTAATAATAGCCAAAAATACATCGTATGGGTCAAAATTAGCTATTTTTCTTTTATGCCAAAATCATTAGGATATGAAGTAAACATCATGTTCCATGAAGATATTTTGTAAGTTTCCTACCGTATATCAAAACTTTATTTTTGTGAGTAATATGCTATGCTAAGAACTTCATTTGGACAACTTTAAAGGCCATTTTCTCAATATTTTTGAGTTTTAAATAGTTGTATCTCGGCCAAATATTGTCCCACAAACCCTACATCAATAGAAATCTTATTTATTCAGCTTTTAGATGATGTAAAAATCACCCTTAAGACAAATGATACGTTTGGGCTGAGTAGTTTATTCTAGATCCTCTTATATTAGGAGAAAAAAATGACACCATGTTCTTTTTGCTGCCACAGGGGGGCGTTAGTTCCTCACGAAGAGAGATTCACATCCTGTGTGATAATTTAGATATTTTATGTGTTTTGTAGGTTTCAGTGTTGATATGCACACATAAGGGAGTGTATTTCTTTCTTTCCTCATATACAAACCAAAAACAGTTCCTACTCTTCAATCTTTCATTGTGCTGCATGAACCGCTGGTTTAGTTCGGGTACCGGTTAACTAGTTAGTGAGATTGACCAGATGCACATAAGATCTCATTCTTAAATAAACTCTCAGGAGACATTTTCTGGATGCACATTGCGGCATTTCATCTCTACTCGTCCGTTGGCAGGAGGAGATCCCGGCCGGCAGCCAGCGGGGACCCTCGCCAGCCCTCACCCTGCCTGTTAGAAGCATTACACTCGTGCGGTTCATCCGACACGCACACGCTTTGCCCAACAAAGACACCCGGACGGTCTTTGTTTCTGGTTTGAGAGAGATAGTGAGCTAATGATAGGCTGAGCGCCGATGCTAAATATGCAGAGCGGGTAAACGCGATACAGAACACAATAGACGGGAACTAGGTTCTTATTAGCTTATCTTCCCATCGGGGTAATAACATGCTGACACACACATTTGCCAGAATGTGAAAGCTCAAGAGGCATCAAATGAGTGTTTTGGGCTGTGTGTGCCTCGCTTGTCAGGTGGGGGTTTATGGTTTGAGGGGATTGCTTGCGTAATTTGGAATACATTTTCACATTCAGTGGTATTTTTAAACACAAGTCTTTTTCCAGGCTTGTGTGGTCTCGCTTTCATATTGTAACCGAGCTTCTGAATGGGAGTTAGGAGAACGTTCAGATGAAACTTAACATGGGGTTGGGATGACTTGAACTAAAAACAGCATGAGCAGGTAATGAGACGTGAGCGAGCTGTTCTGAAAGGCTTTTAGATATTTTGGGGTTTTCGCGTGCAAGTGTGCTTTTGGTGCTCTCTGTATACGCTCACCAAAATATTCCCTAATGCAACCCTTTTAGTGTCAAACATCTTCTGACCGATTTATCATTTCTTATTGACAAGCCTCAGAACGTGGCCTGGTTTTTCAGGTTTTTCTGTCTTTGAGGATCAATAATAGAATATGAATCTTATATTGAAAGTCTTCAATTAGTCATTCAAACCTGTACGACTTTCTTTCTTCTGCAGAACACAAAGAAAATAAGATATTTTAAAGTAACCAAACAGCGAAGGTATCACTTGCATTGGTTTTGTGCACACAATTGAAGTGAATGACTTGTATGACTTCCAGTTTTAAGCATTATTTCACCACGCTGAGTAAGATGTCATCCTATCTGGATATTTCTGCACACGTTGTTGTGCTAGACTCAGGACATTAATCTTGGTCATCTATTCTGACTCAATTGGAACGACAGGCTGGTCCTCTTTTGCCTCATTGCACCAGAGTTTCATAATGCTGTTGACTGCGTTTAACGCATTTTTCTTTACACATGCAGCTGTGCAGGTGTGATACTATTGAGCTGTATTACTGGTGTAAAAGCATCATAATAATGGTAAATAATTCTCAATGTTTTGTGTGTAAATCATTGACTCGTAAGCGTCCTTCAGATGCATTAGTCTCGGTACAGTGAAAATGTGCGAGATTGTCGGTATGTTGGCTTCGGTTGTCGGCCTGATAATTAGGAATTTGCATGAATAAATTCAATAAATTTGTTTCGTCATGTCTGGAAGCTAATGTTTTGAAACGCAAGAAAATGAGATGAAATATGTGACCCTGGACAACAAAACTTAAGTGTCTTAAGTGTCAATTTTTCAAAATTGAGATTTTTACATCATCTGCAAGTTGAATAAATAAGCTTTCTATTGATATATGGTCTGTTAGGATATGATATATTTGACTGAGATATAACTATTTAAAACTCAGGAATCTGAGGGTGCAAAAAAGTCAAAACATTGATAAAGTCGAGGCGCTGTAACAGGCCGCTGCTAAGAAGAAACAGGTTTGTTTTAACGCTCTCTATTGTTTTATCGCTGTAATGACGTTGTGGAGAATAGATGAACCTGAAAGCTGAAATTCTGAGCTTTACATAGATTTCAAACTTATTTCTCAAAGAGCGACAGCAGCGAGTGACATTTGTAGACGTGTTTCAGAACATTTTTGTTAGCGATTTTGCTGCATCCACTCACAAAAATAAAGTTTTGATATATTTACGGTAGAAAATTTACAAAATATCTTAATGGAACATGATCTTTACTTCATATCCTAATGATTTTTGGCAAGAAAAAGTTCAGTTCTTCAGTGAATACTGTTTGATCATCAGGGTCATTTAAAGAGATGTTGTTGTGCACAGTTAGTTTGTGCTTCACCTTCAAGTTAAATCCTTTATTTGGTTTAATATGGATTCTGCAGTCAAGAAATAAAGGACATTTGTCTGTTGCCCTTGACTGTTTCTGAATGGAGAAGTTCAACAGTCTGAATGAATCCGTCATCTCAGTTTCAGCTGACACTACGGCTCATTTATATCATGTTTTCTCACATACGGCGTTTACTGCACATCCATTTCTCAACAGAGATAAACTGTTTATAGGTGGCAGTGACACACTGCGCTCGTCTGCGAGACGTCTGCGAGATTTGATGCATTCATTTTCTCCTGGAAATTGTCATTTTTGCAGCGCTAGCTTATCTGTGGTGCACGACTAAAATGTTCTCTAGCAGAAAAAATGTGAATTTACAGTCTATTGTCAGCTGTTTCTTCAACCGAAAATTGTGAAGGCTTTGTGAGAACTGTGTCATTCTTGACCTGTTCGAGTTTTTTCACAGATGTCTCAGCATTATCTGATATTTTTTGTGTGCTTGTTATGTAGGATTTATACAGGATATTGTACTGTCAGACGGTCAGTGCTGGTCACAGAGGTCACAGAGGTTAATGTTATGATAGTGATGGCCTTATTGGACATTAAACAAATAAATGATTTTAAAACCTGACCAAATATGCAACTGTGTTAAAATGAAGCAGAAGTCACTGACCGTGGTTGTTTTTTCTCTCACACAGAGCGCGGTTTAAAAGAAAATACTCTGAAATACATTGACATTTTGGAGGAGCAACGTCACAGGTACTTTCTTAACTTTTATACACACATTCATTCTCTCTCTCTCTCTCTCTCTCTCTCTCTCTCTCTCACACAAACACACACACACACACACACACACACTGTCGCCATTCACTTCTATAGTTTCTATTGCTACGCCTGTATACACACACAAACACACTCCCTCCCTCACTTTTGAGCCTAAAGCAAAGTAAGATAAGTTGAAGAAATGAAGATTAATTGCGTATAATTGTCACGTGTTTTGTCTTGATTTTTATTCTCACTCATTTTTGCTGCATTCGGAGCTTCAGAATGTAAATGCGTCTCTGTTTTACAAAACCTGATTCTCATTTTCTTATGTCTTTTTTAATCATATTGCATATTGTCATGCTCTTAGTTCATAAATTGGGTAACACTTTACAATAAGGTGCTATTTGTTAACAATTAGTTAATGCATTATCTAAAATGAACTAACAATGAACAATACTAATACAGTATTTATTATTGTTACTTCATGTTAATTTCAGCATTTACTAATACATTATTAAAATCAAATGTTTTCACCGTTAACATTAGTTAATGCACCATGAACTAACATTAACAAGGATTAATAAATTCTGTTCATTGTTATCTAATGTTAGCTAATGCATTTACCAATGCTAACTAATAGCACTTTATTGTAAAGTGTTACCATAATTTCTAACAAATTTTCTTTACTTTTGCGCGAACATTATTGTGTTTGGTGTCGTCACTCAGCCCAATGCAGTTTTAATTAACGTGAAAATGGGAACTCAACCCTGCCCCATTTTTTAACCTTGGAAAATTGAGACCACACGAGGCGGAGCTTGAAGCTGTAAATTTCATGCATAATAATCAAGCTGAAAGGTTAAACATGTGCTAGACATCCCATCGACGACTTTACCCCCGAACCGCTCGCCTGCGAACCCTTTTGTTTTATTAGCGTCTTTTGAAGCCCAAAAGCGACACAAATTGTTGTAATTTGTTGCTGTGCTCGAGCATCGATATGTAGCATTCATTACATTTCAATAAAACGCTATGGACGGCCATCTGGAGGGAAGGGTTGGCATATGGTTTCACGTTCTCTCCTTTGGAATAGCACATGCTCTGATGCCAGAAGCGCCGCCTGTTGCCAAGGTGATTACTGTACGAGCGGAGGGAGAACGGCACGGGACTATCTGAGAAACCCTCGCGTCTCCCTCAATTTCATTTTTCCCAGTGCGATTGTTCTCCCAGTTACTCACCATGGAAACCCGGCCGTGATGACTCCAGAAGCAGGCAGCCATTACGCTGAAGCCGACGACATCTTTTGTGTTGAAATGAAGGCTCTCTTTTCTATCAGATGGAGATTTTACAGGAACAGATTTTATCAGAAGAATTATGTAGGCAGATTTTATTTTACAACGCTGTACTGTACACAGAGTCACAGACATAAGCAGTATACCATAACATCAGTGTTTCTGACACTCGTGTCTTTCACCGAGGGCCATAAAGGGGCAGAAAAACACATTATCTGTCTCTTTTAGCACAGGATGTCCATGTCAACCGTCTTCCATTAGGGGATTCTCACTGTTTGCGTAATGTGTTGACATTGAACTAATTGACTAGTTCAACCTCGTGCACAAGCTGCAAATTCAAAGAACTGCTTCCTGACAATCAAAATATGCCAGTTTGATATCAGAAAATATGATATTTTGCTCAAGGTTGATATCGAATGATCCATGTGTCATTCAATCTGTGCTTTTGAAGGATAAATATATTCATTATGATGTTTTGTATTGTGATATTACTGTCATGACAATTAAGCACATTCTTATTACTGCAATGCATCCAGATGTTTGCTTTGAATATTTTTGTAATTATCATACATTTTAATGGTGATTATCATTACTGTGTAATTGTTTTTTGATGGTAACACTACTGTCGACGGTTTCAAAGCAACAACACAAACCAACGTTACTGCGCGTGCACGCCTTCGTGACTCAAACCAAAGATATTAACATAACAAGATGCGCCACTGCCGTTACAATGAATGGAAAGGAATGCAACGGCCAAAATGGCCGCCCTAGCGAAGCTTTGCGCATGCGTAGTATCTAAATCTACATGAAAAATTATGTTTTTAAGCATAATTCTATCATAGGAAACAAACACTATGGTACGGTTTACGTCATTTTTAAATGTTGTTTAATGTCGTTTAATTGGGATTTTAGGCGGCGATTGATTAAAATATTCCCATTCACTTCTTGTTTGAATTACGTGCAACTGCCCGGCGGACCAATAGGAGCTCAGGCGGTGCGTTGCAAAGATGGCCGCCGAGTGGCAGCACTTTCCTAAACGGACTTCGCCCAAACTTAGAGTCCCTGCAGATTATTTATGATAACAAACAAAAGAAATATCAAGTAAATGACATAGTCTAGCCAGTATTATTTTGGGTTACCAGTAGAACCACTGATACTTGGCTAAACTTACATCTGACAAAGTTACACGACCTATTCAATAAATTGAAAAAAATTGATATACAATAAAATTCAACAAATTGTATTTTATACAATTATTATAAAATAAAATATTACAAACTAACAAAACTAGTAACTTGGTGTTAGCACTTATAGTATTAAGTTAGCATTTACTAATATCTCTGTAAGTCGCTTTGGATAAAAGCATCTGCTAAATGACAAAATGCAAACATTAACAGATCTATAAATATAAATGTTTTTTTGGTTCATGCTAGCAAATACATAAACTGTGTTAAAGTTTTATTGTACTACAGTAAAACTAACATAATGATTTTTTTCACAAATACTTGGATGTGCACTTTTTTAATCTGTTTTGTAATTTTTGTTTATATAATAATGAGATTTTTGGGTTGTGAAATATTTACATTTAGTCATTTAGCAGACGCTTTTATCCAAAGTGACTTACATAGAGATTTAAGAAGCAATATTGTGGTACATAAGTGTCAAAATGCAAAAACTCATGGTTAAAACATTAAATATAATTTCAGATTTTTTCGTAGAATGTATCTCCGATCTTTGACAGGTTTTGAGAGCTTGAGCGTCAGATTTATTTCCCTACTCTCCCATTAGTCTGAAAACCTCTAAATGAATCTCCAGAGGTTCTTGTGAAAGCTGAATGGAGCCGCTCGTTTCGCTCCTGATGGGATTTCTGGGAAGAGTAGCCTGTTGTCCGTCATTGCCATAGGATTTGTTCTCTCTCTGGAGACAGCGGGTGTGAAGACAGTAATTATCTTCTCTGTACATTCTCACTTAATGTGAGGATTTACCCCTCAGAAGATGTCGACTGCTTTACCTGCTGCCACAAGAGCCCAGTTTCAGTTTTGTGTCATGCAAAGAGCTTTTATGTCTTAACATGGTAACAAGGACTGAATCCTTTGTGTCTATAGTGAAGAATGCGGTACTGTATTCTTCATATGTTTATTAAGTGTAACTTAATTTATCAAATTTTCAAGTCTAATCTCTGGTTCTTTTCATGTGTTTTCATCATAGACGTAAAACGTGGACGTAGTGTTTGTGAAAAGCATTTTTGTCAAAGCGTCACCGTTCATCACTTCCAGATAATTGAAAATGGGCAAAGAGGCGGGATGTGGGTGGAGCTGAGGTGCCTGGTTGCTGAAACCACGCTCCCTAGCTCGACGTGACCAAGTTAGCACAGGCTAAGGAGCTAATGCTATATGCTCCTGTTAGCATAGAGGTTGCTAGTCAGGGGCATTGGTGGTTGGGAAGGAAGATATAATAAGATACATGATAAGATACAGTTAGATACAGTAACAGCTTTCCACCACTCAAAATGGCCATGCCCTTAACTTTAACTTTAAAGGAGTTTGCACATGCAGTTTAAAATTTTCATATACATTATTTCGTATAAAAAAATGCAAATCAATACAAAATAGAGTCTTCAAGCAGTAATGACATTAGCAACAAGCTTTACCTAACTTGAGCACAATACTTTACAATTTATCGCACATCCTTTGTTTTGATGATTGAAACAACGTGAGGTTGTATTTATTTTTTAACGTGCAAAAATTTTGGATGGCCTTAAGGCTTAGTATCGTTTGTAATTAAGAAAATTAAGAAAAATTCACCCCCTCACTGTTGGCTATAAAAACACTTTTTGTACCAGGTGGCAAATTAATTTTTTTTGCTGTAAAGTTGGACATTTTAAAATGGAATTGACTTTCTGGCATCAGTCTCTAGCGGCCAGTTGGTTTATGTAGGAGACCGTAAGGTTTGATTTATAAGATTTGATCCTCTGTTCCCAAGATTTGTCATACTGTGACTTTGCTTTTAAAAGATAAACCGATATGTAAATGAAGTAGCCTTTGCACACTTTATAGGTGTCAGATTGATATCTCTGATTGTTTTCTGTCTCTCTTTTTTTTTTTGTAGCTGTGGAGGTCCAGCATTGGAGCACATTTGGGAGGCAGATTTGGAGGCCTGTCACCTTCTGCTTAAAGGTCTGGAGCTGCAAACCCCCAGCCTCTCAGAAAGCGAGGATCTCCCGTCTATTCCCGAATCAAATGTCCAGCCGTGCACCGAGGAGGAAGCGGACTGCGCCATGTTGACCGCTTTAGGGGGCCGCTGGTGCCCGGACGCTAACCTCCAGCACTCCGAGTTCACGAAGGTACATCGCTGATGTGACTGTGATGCTGTAGTTTATGATACAATAGCAATGTACAGGTACATGTCTTTTAACATATTACCGTGACATTGTGTCCCAAAAAAGGTAATAGAGACACAGCTTTGATAGTTTTTGACCTCATGTCCTTTAAACAGCTGCCCTACGCTAGAATAAAACATGTCCTGTATGAAAGACTCTTGAAATGAACATCTAAAAATAGAAACTCTTTTCCCCAGGCTCTCTCCATTTCCATAAAAACCATCCATTTGCTGAATGACTCTAATTTCCACGCTTTTTTCCGCCTCTTTCTCTTCTCTTCATAATGTTTCTCAGTCTAATATCTTTCAGCTCAGCGGGGTCCTTTTTGTCTCTAAGTGTGTGTCTGGATCTTCTCTTTGTCTTTGTTTCATGAAGAACAGCCTCTAACACTGCTTCTCTGTGATGAAGGTGAGATGGTCTTCATCGTGTCTCATCTTGCTCTTTTCTGATCTTCTTTTCTCTGCCTTTTTACCTACTGAACCTACACTGTTTGAGACAAAGACTTTATTAAGTTCATCAAACTATCACCTCAGTGTTAGAACCTGATATCTTAACGATTTTACATTTACAAAATTAATCTTTTTCTAAAAAGACATTCATTGGTATAAAAAACATCTTTTATTTGTAAATGTTACAATACAAATGGTTGCAAACACAATAGGGTTTAAATGAGATGACAATATAAATGTAAATAGGCTTTCCTGTCGCTCATTGGTTAGATCATGATGCTAGCAACGCCAAGGTCATGGGTTCGATCTCAGGGATTGCACATACTCAGAAACAAATGTATAGTACAATGCAATGTAAGTCGCTTTGGATAAAAGTGTCTGCAAAATGCATAAATGTAAATGTAGGAGTGCCACGATACTTTTGCTACACGGTTATCACAGACGAATCACGATAACGATATTATCACGGTTTCTATCGGAATCAAAAATAAATCACGCTCAAAATATGAGTGTAGGGAGGCAGAGAAAGAAAGTTTATAACCATTGTGGCTAAAGTCAAAATTAAACAAATCAGGTGGCAAATTATTTATTTTTACATTTGTAGGAATATCACGGTTTTGTTAATATCGCAACATTTCAAACGTGATATTTGATTATTTTGTATGAAATGGTTCATACAATGGTTATTCTTAAAGCACAACACAGTGATGTCATCAGATGGGAATAAAAATAATATAATGCTATTATAATGCTGAATGATTACAATAATCATGTACCAATGAATATGTTACCGTGCATCAGATGACGTTGACAAGCTAAATACGATTCAGACGGTCAGAATCTAATAAAAAGGTCTTGGTTTGCACCCAAACAAACCCACATTAATATTTCTCATTGCTGACAGGCCGTGATAATTAATATCTGTCATCTGAAATTCAAAGTGATGAGAAATAAAGCTTTAATGTGTTTTACTGAGCTCTGCTGAACGAATACATCTGCCTCCGAGTGTTTATTATTTTCTGCTGTAATCCACACACACACACACACACCCCAGCTTGACTGGTTTCTTTATTTGTTTCTCTTGTCAGCAATAGTGACACACCATTGCAAACACACTGTGCTTTTTAATAATAGATGAGCTTTATTGTTTAGTTTTAATCTCCTGCTAAAGTGAATCATTTGTCGTGTTTCTCCTGCAGAAATTAGAGGAGTTTCTCTTCTGCGTGGAAGACGGTCCTGAGGTGAGCAACTCACGTCTCATGTCTTTTGGCACATCATCGATGGATTTTGACGTTACAGTGTGAAATGGAAATGGTGTCTAGTCTCGCCTGACCTCTCGCTTGATACACTATGAATAGTGATTGATAAACAACCCATCTTTCCATCCATGACGTTTACTTGTGTTGCCTTGCACAAGTAAACATTTAAATCATAGTGTCACTTCATTTAAATCATAGTGTCACTGTTAAGAAATTATGGGTTGTTTCTATGAACAATCCAGTCATTATATAGATCAGTGGTTAAGATACATGGCTATATGTATGCATTAATGTCAATGACATCATTTCCTGCTAAACAGTAAAATGCCCCCTAAAATGGTAATGTCACTTCCTGTAACACCATTTTAGTAACAGCAGGTAGCAAGGGCTGTAATATAAACTGTGATGTGTTGTATCTGTAAACATAATCCCAGTCTAATATGTCTTGTTGTACACTTGACTTCATGTACGTATTTTGATGCTCAGTTTATATCGAATGAGTTTATAAAACTTGTTTATGTCGACCAGCAGGGGGCGGTCTCGTGTCTGAACCAAGACCACAGCTGTGAAAGATTAACAATATGTTTCCATCATCCATTATTATGTGTCTTTAGTGGCTCATGTGACAAATAAAAGCTGTCAAGAGCTCTTCGGCTCTGTCCCAAAACCCAGTGATCTGCTTTGCTGTGGGCGGTCTACATAGACAGCTGTCTTTTGAGCCAGTATGCTAGTCAAAAAAGCCTATGACCTCTTAAAATGATGCTGTCTAGGTAGGCGACTCAATAGGCGACAAGAACAGGTGTCTAGGCCTTTACATTCTTACATTAAAAGCTTCGCAATACTATCCCGAATTATATTGAATTTTCTCTTTTGTTTGGGATTTCTGAAGGAATATGTCTCTCACATTATCACAGAAGTGCAGTTTTCACTGTGACGGTGACCTTTTTGAATGCGCGCCCAGCGTGATTTCCATTACGTCTCGATAACTGTATTGCTCAGACTCTCGCCGGCGGTACACTGGGGCTGTTTATTTTCATATCTGTCCCCAGAGACTCCAGCCTTGTTCAAAAGTGCTTTAATTCGACCACACTGTGATGGTAGCATCTATAAAAGGTGTTTCATTTGCTGGTGCAAGGGATATAAGAATAGACCTCATTACAGCCGGTCCTGAGAGAAACGGGCAGACGCGAGACTGTCGGCCGCTCTAAGATGCCACCCGACTGTGCGAAGGAGTAAAACGGTGAATCACGGTCTGATGGAATTGGGACAGACCCGGCCGTGTGGACTTGTCCCACTTACCTGGCTGTCTGGCACATGTTTTGAGGTTCACATTGTCATTTCAAGTCTTACATAGTCTTATATTGATCACTTTTTTAAGATTGTAGAAACGGCTTGTAGATTGTCATTCATTGTTTTTCTTATCATTATTTATTTATTTGTCTATTTTTTAATTTTCAGGATAAATATAATATTTTTACATTTATTTCTATAGTACATTTTGCATTGTTGCCAAAAAAATACATTTTAACAGCAGAGATGCAAGAAAAGCACAGCATAGAAAAAAACACTATTAAATTCTATCAAAACAGGAAAATAAGATACATGGTTATGTATATTTTCCAGAAATTACCAATAAAAAATTATATTCGTAACACAATTTCGAAATTAAATGTAAACTGTAAATTATATAAACATAAGCTGAACGTTGTTTTAATGTCAAACAGTTTTACTTTACGAAAATTGCGGATTTGGGGTGAAACTGCCGCCTTGCACTAGATGCAAGAAAATAATGTTGCACCTTAATTCAAAAGAAAGATATTTGTAAAAAATGCTGTGTTGTGTTATTAGTCTTTGAGTTCATGATCTTATTGTTTCAGAATTTGTGTGGCGAGGCAACGGAGCTCATGGTTCGATGTGATCTCATCAGGGACCGACTGCAATACCTGGAAGTTCAGCTTCAGACAGCCATGGAGAACCACAACAACGACCTCACTTATATCCTTACACGTGTGTGTGTGTGTGTGTGTGTGTGTGTGTGTGTGTGTGTAGTGCATTAGTGGTGTTTGTTAATCCAAGCAGCAAGAACTTCCTAGTAACCACCCAGAACCAAAGACATATGCTTATGTTTTTATGAGCCGCTCGAATGGTCAATAAACACTCGAGCAACTGTATTTATATGCATGTATATCATTTATATGCCCAGAAACCCCAGCTATTACCCAGATCCCCTCTGGCAAGCAAAAAGCGACATCCTAGTAACCACAAACAGTGACTGTGCAATGTTTGGGCATCTTGAAAAACGAAATGTTGACTGTTGCAAGATGGCGACTGCACCGACGTATCTGGAGCGGTCGAATGTGGCATCTACGTATGCACTGAACCCCAAAACAACACCTTGGTAACCACAAAAATACTTGTCGGCTCAGTGTCCAGTTATACAGAAGTCTCGTCTTATATGGCATCATTCAGAACGCCAGAGAATCTCATTGGGACTAATGGAGGTCTCTGGATTTCTCTAATTGGTTGTTAGTCTGGAATAAAATTTCCTGGTATCGCCTTATGATCCCAGTTGGCCCTGTTCTCTGCTACAGCCTATAAACATTCAGCAAATGACTCATCACAGTTCCTCCATCACGATATGATCATTAGAGTCCTAAAGTAACATGGCTACTGCTTTAACCCTACAGAAGAGCTCCCCAACTCATTTGACAGAACTTGACGCTTTCTTCCGGACGGGAATTAGAGATGCGTTTGAACGGATCACTGGCCATTTCTCATAACAGTCTCGTATTTTTCTTTTCGAAAAGGAATTAAATATGAGAGAATAGAAAAGAAAGTGCTTTTTAGTTATTAGAGATATTCAAGCGCTCGGCGGAGGTTGAAAGGAAGCGACAGAGTGAGGAGGGGAAATGGAGAGCGAATCGTCTGCCTGTCACTGTGATGTGAGATTAAAGCGTGCGATCAAGAGAAAGGTTATGACACAGCTCGCTGTCATCGCTGTGATATGTTCATATTGCTGCCCACCTGTGCGCGCCGAGCGGATCTGCCGGGAGAAAAAGCGATAGGAGATTAGATTGATTTTTATTATCCAATCCGTGTCTAGATTATTTCCATCTTGCAAAATAGAAGCCACTTAAAAGTCGGTTATCTTCCGATCACTGAACCGAACAGGTTAATGAAAACGATATCGTGCTAATCGGGTTCGTCATTTGTGTTTCGTAACGTCTCGCGCCGTCGAACGTACAAACCGAACCGCGACGGATTGTAGCGTCACTCGCTCCGTAGACGACGTTGAAAATGTAATGCGAAATATTGATCCGCTGCCAGCCAAACTCGCTTCATCTTGTTTGTTTATAGCACGGCAGATTTTGATTCATCAGCACTTAGTGTGAGCGGTGCGTTTGTGTCAAAAACAAATGAAGTAACAGCCGTTAAAAAATATTCATTAAGTTGTCAAGAAACATGGCAACAATTACAGCTTGTGACCTTTTTAGCATCTTAGAAGGAAACGTCAATAATGTATCTCGGATAGGATTGTTCGATAGCAACATTAATCACGTCACTTTGTACGTCTATTATATCGATACTTGTAGCAATTCTGGGTAAAGAAAACAGGTTTTTATGTACTCGATAATGAGTCTTGGTGTGCAAATAAACACGTAATAAGCCGAGTTTTGTGCCGGAGGATCTTCATGAATCTGTCCGCTCGGCTGAAGGAAGATCTTGCTTTTCCTCTTTCATAATTCATGAAGCGCTCTTTAACGGCTGCTTAATTATGAATGGGGACAATCTGAGGCCATTTGGAGAGCAAAACGTGCCCGTCAGGCGCCATCTGCCGTTGCTTTGATTCGTCGCTCACAGTCCCCCCCGTCCGTTTAAACAATCCGTCATTGATGAGGGTATATCCCCCTGCTCATAAAACCTGTGTGAATTATTTAGGATAGATTGCTTGAATTGAATGGGGTCCGTCAGGGACATAAAGCCTTTGAATTATGGTGCGGCGGGGGTCTTTTGTGTAATTAAGACATCAGACGCACGGTCAGGCCACAGATGATGAAAGTCGAGTGCTTTACTGCGGTGTACATGAATGTAAAAGCTAACATGTCTGCTGAATTGTGGTTGAAAATAACAGCGAATGTGCTGATGAGTATTTTCTTTAACTCCTGATGTTCACCGTCTTTGGAGAAGGAGGTTCAGGAGGTCAAGGCCGCACTTCACGCCATGCTGTCACAACTGAAGCTGGAGGATGCTGAGGAAGATGATGAAGATACGTATTGTGATGTAGAAGAAGATCAGGTGGAAGATGGAGATATAGAAGAAGAACTTTACTTCAGTGACAGCTGGGAAATTTGACGGCAGGTGCATGTGTCCGTCCATTTGTATAAACATTTCTTGCACCGTGTCGAGTGATAAGTCACCCAAAAGTGAAAATTTTGTCATTTACTCTCCGTCTTGTCATTTCAAACAGAACACAAAAGAAGCTATTTTGAAAAATGTTTGTAAGCGAAGAAGACTTGCGTTGGTTTTGTGTCCATACAATAGAAACGAATGAGTACCGGCGTTGTTCGGTTACCAACATTCATCAAAACATCTTTTGTGTTGTGCAGAAGATAGAAAGTCATACAGGTTTGATATGACAAGAGGGTGAATAAATGCCGATGAACTATCCCTTTAACCACTAAACATGAAGCACACACAATTCTCAAGAAAACAGTATATTTACTTGAAGATGA
Source organism: Oreonectes daqikongensis (assembly GCA_026939265.1). Classification (NCBI taxonomy): domain Eukaryota; kingdom Metazoa; phylum Chordata; class Actinopteri; order Cypriniformes; family Nemacheilidae; genus Oreonectes; species Oreonectes daqikongensis. Next base: position 125,026 of record JAOTQM010000500.1, read on the forward strand.
CAACCAGAAAGGAAAATTATTTGAAGAGAAACTTTTATTTTTAATATATATATATATATATATATGTCTGGCTGATTCTCAAATGTCACATTTCACCCCCAAATTCAAGAGACAAAAAGCCAGTAAGCTGTTTTGTGCATTATTTCCATGGCAGTATGGCTTCTATAGTAATACATCCAGACATTATATTTATTGATTTATTTGTTAATTGCTATTTTTCACAATCATTTTTAAAAGTTCACATAGAATATTTTTTTATTAAAACAATCATTTAAACAATAACTTGAATAGTGTTATTAGCATTAGAAATCAGTGCAACAAAAACTTTTCCGAAATGTGAATATGATGTTTTATTCTTGGTTTTGGGTGAACTTAGATGCATTCATGTTTATGACAGATATTGTGAGATTCTGTACATTGAGACTTTATTACTCTGTTGCACGTTTATTCTCGTTTTTGTAGCTTAAAGTAATTTTCATTTATTTTATAAGCATAACTTATTATTTATGTCATATGCTTTGATAAAGTCAATCCATGAAAATCTGGCTAGGGTGAAACAGATTATGAATTGAAAGATAGGACCAAACAATCAGTTCAACTCATGAGCTCAGGATTTTGTTTAAATGTGTTTTTATGTTTTAACATACTGTACGACTGAACTTTGAACAGTAGTTACCTAGTTTAGGATTTAAAAATATGGTGCTAAGAAGTATAAATATGGAGCACACTGGTGTGTTGATGTACTGTGTTTGTATTTGTTATGGCATTAAGTCCCTTTTAGAGCTACTTCAGTGTCTGTTTAGTAAAGCAGCAGTTTTTCATTTTTGTTTTTTATGCAAAACTGCATTTTGTCAAGTACCACTCCTAAACAGCACTTTTAAGAACTGTATTGTTTACTAATCCTGAAGAATGTTTGTTTGTATCCTCGTCATTTAATTCTGCTCCTCTGAGCTTTAAAACCACTTTTATTTTGTACTTGTTATTATTGTGAGTTTATTGTTTCCCAAAGCTCCAAATGAAGATCCCAATTTTTTAATATATTACACAATGTATTTTGGTCAAAACAGCCACCATAAATGCTTAAAGAACTGCATTTGCATTCATGTTGTTTTTCATGGCATTTCATTATTTCTGACCTAGTTTGCCATAAAGAAATGGAAGATTTATTTATTTTTCCAAATATGGTTATTGGAGTAATTGGTCTCCATTTTATGTTGATCTTCATCATAGCATTTTAAGTTAGTTATTATTGTAGAAATTGTTTATATTTTTCATAAATTGTGTTTTTAGTTATACAACATTTGTGCCGAAATACCTAGACCCACTATAGGGGCTTCAACAAACTTTCAAGGATAACTTAAAGAAAGATATTTGGGAGAATGCTTGTCAACTAAACAGTTTTTGGACCCCATTGACATAGTAGAAAAAATATTTGTTCCATTGAACACGAAAGAAGATATTTTGAAGAATGTAGGCAAGCAAACCGTTTTGGGGCACTTTTGACTACCATTGTATTATTTCCTACTATGGTGGTCAATGGGGTCCAAGAACTGTTTGGTTACAAGCATTCTTCCAAATATCTTTCTTTGTGTTCATCAGAACAAAGAAATGTTTACAGATTTGGATCAAGTAAATTATTTTTGGGTGAACTGTACCTTTATAATTTAAACTAAAACAACTAAAAAAACATTTCTTGGTTTTGATAACAAATATACAACTTTCTTATTATGCCAAGAATATTATTGGGTTGAAATTGTGATTGGGGTTAAAGTCAGAAAGGTTGAGATTCACAGCAGATCTTGTACTATATGTTAAATCTGTAGATCTCTGTAATGAAGTAGTGTTTTAACACTAGCTGTTACCATCTCTGGTTCTGCGAGCGGCAGCAGGTTTCTTCAGGTTATGGTTTCGTGATGTTTATTCCCTGGGGTTGTTCATCAGCAGAAATCTGCTCGACAGACATATGGAGCTTTCAGTTTTCTCAAATGAGCAGCTCACAGTTCTGCTTGTCTTAAGCGCAACAATGGTCAAATCTCTCTCCGCGTAACAGCGCAGGCTGCCAGGCATGCGAGCGGCACATCCATCAGCTCACACCCCGTTCAGCAGACGTATACAATCTTGTCTCCTAATTGAATCTTTGTTTACGCCACGCTGCCAGGACTCGGGCTGATTCCTTCCTTCCTCCCCTCGTCATGGTTTGAGGGAGACACGAGCGCTGGAGGTACGGTTCTCACTTTCTCTTTAATTCGCATTTAGTTCTCATGAACTTATGCATTCAATGGTTTTTGTGGCACGCAGATCTGATGGTTGTGTTTTTGTAATGTGTGCAAACTGATCCTTGATGTTTTGAAATGCAGATTTTAGATTTGCACTAAGGCCTCGATGTGTCACTACAAAATCAAATGCAATTCAGTATCTGATCTATTACTAACAGTTATATAATATTGTATAATCAGACTCCATTTGTGACCCTGGACAAGTGTACATTTTTCCAAATTGAGATTTTACATAATCTGAAAGTTGAATAAATAAGCTTTCTATTGATATATGGATAGGACATATTTGGCCGAGATATAACTATTTAAAACTATTTAAATATTGAGAAAATCACCTTTAAAGTTGTCCACCAGAGGCGCTGTAACAGGCCGCTGCTAAGAAGAAACAGGTTTGTTTTAATGCTCTCTATTGTCTTACCGCTGTAATGACGTTGTGGAGAATAGATGAACCTGAAAGCTGAAATTCTAAACTTTACATAGATACCAAACTTGAGTGAGTAATTCTCAAAGAGCGACAGCAGCGAGTGAAGTTTGTAGACGTGTTTCCGGGCTTTTTTGTTAGCGATTTTGCTGCATCCACTCACAAAATAAAGTTTTGATATATTTACGGCAGAAAATATTCTTACTTCATATCCTAATGAGTTTTGGCATAAAAGAAACAATTTTGACAAATATTGTTGGCTAGTCACAGGGTCACATTTTATTTACATTTATACATTTGGTGCTTTTATGCCAAAATGACTAGTGCATTTAAGCTAAACATTTACAATTGTTGCTCTTAAATTGAATGCGCTGAACACTCATTTCATTAGAAGAAAACTTGCAGTGTTCAGAAAGCCTGAAATAGCCCATCATAAGTTTCTCTCTGATAAATGTGAGATGAGGAGCAGAAAAAGGTTTCCTCCTCATTCTTATTCCATCATTCTGCCAGTAGAAATCACACTTAATTATGAGCAGAAATCCGATGGGATTCACTCGGTGTCCTCTGGCTCCGGCCCAGATCCTGTCATTCACTTCTGAATGTGAACTGACAGACACTCTGCTAATGAGGACCATACTGTGCCATTCTTACTTTAACCTTTGACCTCCTCTCACCCTCAACTATTAGAATATGACATATTTCATTCAGTACTTTCTTCTACAGTCACAGAAATTAATAAAAAGTCTAAAAGCAGCAAACCGTAACTTTAAAAAAAAAAAAAAAACTCAGTTATAGGAAACTGTCACCTAAACTGGTTCACAGCAGTAAACTTTTAATAGTGATTTATAAGTTTAGCAAATCTGACATCATTTGACTTCAACCCACATAAACCCAGTTTTACAGTGTAAGAGATGGAGAGCAAAAGTTACAGTTTGCGGCTTTAAATAATTTTTCTCTCATTTCTCTGTGTTAATATTTGGTCAATAATAAGTTGTAATTTTGTCTCATTGGTCATAAGTTGCCGCTTTTGTGGGACACAGGAAGTGGTATCATTAGGATCTTTTAAAAACCGCTAAAATAGAAATTTGTACTCTCGTTGCGTTTCTTTGTTTTGACACAACCTGCTTTTTCTAAGCTCAGAAAATGTCAACAATCACAAACCAACATCTGATCTCAAACTGTTTCCCTGTTCCCTGTTTTCTTTTTCCCCAAATTTCAACAATTTCACTTCCACCATTTGTAACCTTTCTGCCCAGTTACCAGAATTTTGACCTTCTTATTCTACTGACAGTCTTGTTGATGTTTTGTGCACATTTAACATTAGAAAAATTGTATTCTAGTATTGTGTAAAATAAACATTTAACATAAAGAGCGGGTATTTTGATATCATTAAAAATACATTTCATGCAAGTTATTGGCTTGGGAAGAAAAGTAGTCGACTCTGATTTATTGAACGAATCGTAGAATTTTATTTCCGTGACTGATTTGCGTCACTCGGTGCAAAGCCCGCCTACATTTTGCTTGGACCACCCACAAAAACTTCAACACACGCTGCTCGACCAATCATAGCAGACTAGACCATCTGACCAATCAGATCAGAGTACGCTCACAGAAAGGAGGGGATTAGAGAGATGAATCATTTGAGAGTCTACAAGTAAAGTGATAACAACTGCATATTATTAGATAATTAAAGTGTTTTTACACCAAACGCTCTGTTTTCAGAAGCTCCACAGAGACCTAAATGATCTTGATCTTAATGAAGATAGAGCGACTTGAATGACTTTCCGAAGGCTTGTTGTATTAACATATGGTTGGGTCAAATATGGACAAACCTAATCGCTGGTTGTATGTATATGTCATTCTGAACATGGTTTGTTCTCAATATAGTGTCTCTGTCAAGTAAAGCAGTATTTTTTTTACCTTTGTCATTGTATCTGTAATCTAATTGTTCTCTTTTGATGTATTTGCTCAGATACACTACAGAAGTCGGGTAGGGCAGAATGTCATCCCTCTGTCCTCCATCTGTCCTGCCCCGGTTACGCACACACACGCGCGCACACGCACGCACGCACGCACACACTGGAGGAAGTAAGATCAATAGAGCTGATGTATGAGGCCGGCCGGTCTCTGACAGTTCAGATGTGCTGGAGAATTAACTACACAAGAGACGTCACATGGCACCACCGGTGAGCAGCGTGTGTGGCCTACTGGTACTCCCTCTTTTATCTTTGGGATTAAGATGGGAAAAAATACTGTAGTATACTTTAGTATGTACTATGGTAAACTGGAGAGAACCTTACCATAAAGAAGTATAGACTACAATTTATTAATTTACTATAGTTAATACTAAAGAATACTATAGTATACATTAACAAAAATAGTATACCAAATATCATCTTGTTTCATTTTTTAAATGGATTCCAACAGATTATATGGAGGGATTATAAATCATAGGTGTACATTAATACACACATGAGAATTATCATATTAAATTCCAAAAAAACAAACCAAAAATGTTTATTTAGTCCTTTTTTGATATTATTCAAATGAGAAATTATAGAGCGTCTTTATCTTAAAATTAGCACAATATGCATTTCATAACGATTACAGGTTTTATGTGAAATCCAGCTCAAAAAGTGTAAGAACATTTTTCTTCAATTCAGATTTAGTCTATTGTACATTGTGTTTTATAAGATTTAGCTGACAAAAAGTTATTTTCTAGAACCAAGATCTTTTGACTTTCGTAAATTTCTGTATTTGCCATCTATAGACAAACTCTGATGGTTCGACTGTGAATGTTGACAAACTTTCCGAAGGCTTAAAAAAGCTTATTGAAAAATATTTTGTCATTTTAACCTGTCAAGCCAACATAATTCATTCTTTAACGGTTGTCAGCTTATGGAAATCGAAATGATGCTCGACACTCTTTTACGTTATAGATTGACATCACAACCTTTCTGTTGAAATATGGTTCCGGTGTCTTCACTCATAATCCGTGGACCACGTTACATGACCCTCGTCATTAGACCGGATGAGGAGAGGAGGACGAGCTGACCTTGAGCTATTTTCCAGCTCACAGGACCATAACAGCCGTGGAGAGGGAGGTTTTAAGAGCTTTATGAGGCCGAGCAGGACGATGGAAGATGTTTGGGACAGTAGGACTGACAGGACACCTCAGGGGGGAGATGTTGACTCTTGGCTCTTGTGAATCGTGAGTCACTGAAGCGTTTTAGTGTTAATCTTTTTTTTTTGCATGATGTGATAATGAATCTATCGCTCACAGGCAGACGGTATTAAACACAGTGGGTTGTCGTACACAAACACACACACACACACACAATATGTTCATAACAATGTTTTGGTTTTTTAGTCACGCAATAATAAATGCTTAATTTACACCCGAGATTAAGTTTTAAATGTTCACTTTATTATATTTTGAGAATAAGCACCTTTTTATAATTCTGATGTCATTAATAACTTTAGGGAATTTTTAGGTCACATTTGGCTTTTTGCCATCATGGACACCTGTCAGAGGAAAATCGTTTTCTCAGCTGAACAGTCACCATAGAAGTAATATTAAGAACAGAAAAACCACTAAGATTTTTAATTTTAGATTTTATTTCATTTTTAAGCAAAATATCAAATTAAAAACATTATTTTATATTTTTTTATTTTAGCAAAATATATTTTTTTCTGCATACAGTATTAAATCGTAAATACAAAACAATTTTTAACAGCAGAGAATCTCCACAATTCCTGTGTCTCAATTCAAATAATACTGTTAATAGAATAGAATAGAATAGAATAGAATAGAATAGATAAATTCATTTAGAAACAAAATAAGAATTACAAATATATTGCAGGTTTTTAGAAACATGGGGAAACTGTCAGATTGTCATGTCAATGAAAACTGTATTACAACACAAACTGAATGAATTGATGATCCAAAAACAGGCTTCAGTTTCTTCATTCTAATTGCTTAAAAATTCACTCTTCTAGTGTCTAAGGTTCTGGGATAGAAATGTTCATGTTAATATAGTCCGATGTGATGGCGTGAGGACATCAGAGGCAGACAGACAGCGAGAGACTGTGACCACATCACAGCCGGACAGATCCCTGCCGGAGGACGCTGCTGTGGGATTCCAAGGACACAGACTGAAGACGGGCTGGAGAAACCACAGATGGTGACCGACTACCTGCAGGGAAGAATCTAAAACCAAAATGAGCTTTGCCTTCAGTGGGGGATAGGATACAAATACCTGCCACATCAGAAATCAGGGACAGACGTCTGCGCTTCTGTGACCCTCAGGCAAGACGCTGGTCCACTTTTACAGTCTTTAGATCATATACGCTGTTCAATGAACATTTCTGATCGGCTCTGCTAACCAATACTAGGAATTTATTGAATGTGAAGTACATTTTGTGTTAAACTACATCATCCAGCCCCAGTGATGACTATACAGACTATATATAAAGTTTGATGATGGAAACATGTAACCTTGTTAAACAAAGGGTTCTTGTTCTTCACAGTGATGCCATAGGAGAACCATTCTTGGTTGACCATCCTTACAAAAAATAAGTTAATTCGAGTGTACTATATGTACTTAAATGACTTTTTTATGTACTTCTCAGAAAATTTAGTTGTTAAATTGTTTGTTTGCCATTGTTAAAAATACCCTGTAAGTAATAAGTAACGTGGCTTAGTAAATATCACCAAAATGACCAGTTATATTTACTTAAAACTGTTTTTTTCAGTAGGACATATGAAAAATTATTACAAATCTGACCTTTAATTAAGTTTATTTTTTATTTTTAGTGAATTCTAATATAAATATTTGAGAGATTTTTATTTACATTTACTCAATTTAAACAGTATATTAAAATAAAGTGTAAATTGTTTCACATAAAATCACTGTAAATTTTTGTACCCTTTTGTAAACAAAAAAATTGGCTTGGTTAAGGAAATACACTGTTGTCTGGCGCCAACCAGTTTTTATTACACATCCCATAATACCCATAACTATAAATATAAATATATTGATGTTAATGAATCTTTTTTAATGATTGACAGTTGGTTGGTAATGTTATGTAATGCTAATGTGTTCATTTTTTCCTTCTAAATAAGAAAATGCTTTAAAATATAATTTTGCATGTAAAAAAATGCTGATGAAATATTATTCAACTAAGGGAACTTTATTGTACAGTGTTACCTATTTTCTTTAGTTAGACTGTCTAAAATACCATATATCATAAACATGCAGAATGAATGAATGCCATGTTATAGCTTTTAACCCTAAAGGAAGGTCATGAAATGTGGTTGAATCTTTTAATCTCTCTCATGGTGACCCATGACCTCAATGTGTCATGTTAAACCAGGTTTAACCTTTTCTTCACCAGAGTTAAGTGTTGACAGCTTTGAGGTCTCATCATTAATACATGAGTATATGCTCATAAATAGCATCCGATGGATCGTGTGTGGAGTTTCTACGTTCAGGCCTAATGGAAGAACTTCCTGGAATTCTGCGGAAGGGATTTAACATCGGAACGTGTGGTGTAAGCCTACATTGTACATTCTTTTAAACTTTACGGACAATATTTGTGACCCTGGAGTCTTAAGTAGCACCAGAACATTTGTAGTAAAAGCCAAAAATACACTGTATGGGTCAAAATTATCAATTTTTCTTTTATGCCAAAAATCATTAGGATATGAAGTAAAGATCATGTTCCATGAAGATATTTTGTAAATTTCCTACCGTAAATATATCAAAACTTTATTTTTGTGAGTAATATGCTATGCTAAGGACTTCATTTGGACAACTTTAAAGATGATTTTATTTAGATTCTTCAGATTCCTGAGTTTCAAATAGTTGTGTCTCGGCCAAATATTGTCCATACATCAATAAAAAGCTTATTTATTCAGCTTTTAGATGATGTAAAAATCACTATTTCGAAAAAATTGACCCATAAGACTGGTTTTGTGATCCAGGGATCACATTTGTGGCATAAAATAGTTTCACTTTAACAGCGTTAGAAAAACTTTACATGCCAAATGATACACATTTTAATGAAAAATTCACTTGAAGCATTACATTTATGCTTTCTAACGTTTTGGTATCCTGGCCCAGTTTACTTCCACTATATGTGAATGTGCTCATTTTGCATAATGTGTTCCCCTGAGCTGTGTTTTCACAGCAAAAGTGGGCATAATCTCACCGCTAACATAAGTACACGTTGTGTAATATATTATTGTTTTTCATATTGTTTTTGCACGTTCAAACAGCTTTTGCATAATGCAAAATGTAAAGCGCACTTGCTTGTCTCCGTCTCCCGCATGTTTCTGTTCTGGATTATTACTCCATCTCATCCCGAAGGCTCGGAGGACTCGAGGATCTGAGCCCATCACTGAATGACATACGAGATAATCTGTCCATTAGTTTACAAGAAGAACCTGCAGGATGTCTTTAATGTTGTTGACAGAGTGCTGTGTGGTGTCAGTGTTAAGCACAGGAGATGTTTCTATCCGCTTCGTGGTTTGGCTTGTGGCTATACATGCTTTATGAATTTAAAGCAATATTTTTGTTTTCTCCTCTTTTTCACTGACCTGGTTTTCTGTGCCATGAAATCTGCTGATGCATCACCGTCTCGTGAGAAAATGACTCGGGGGGCTTCAAAAACAATTTTTGTGGCTTCATGTGCGTTCAGTGAAATACTGCAGTATATCGCCTCTAATATTATAAACCGAGCAGGTATCGGATATTTTAAAGGCAAAACAGTTGTCGAATATTTCAAACAATATTGCAAGTTTTCTGTATAATAGGAACACTACACTGCTTTTTAGTTCATCTCTTTTCATTGTAAATGCTAAATGAACTATATAAATATATGCATTTATTAAATATAAATGGTCGTTTCTTTATTGTTTTCTCACAAAAATGTCGCATTTCACCCAAGTCCCATAAGGCAGGTCACTCATCTCAGCAGCCATCTTGGAAACTCCTCCGGGAAGCCATTTTTAGCCATGCTTGTACAAACAATTGATGTTTTTAAAAGATTTGGTTTTATTTCCTTCATGTAACGTACAATTTCTTTTGCTTTTACTTTTAGAAACACTCTGAAATTTGTAAAAGTGCATAACATAGAAGATTCATTTTTGGCTGTATGGTTTCATAAAGAACCTTTTTGTTTAACCCAAGGTTCATTACAGCCAAAAGAGTTATCGTGCTATCCAATTTGTGAGAAAAATGGCTCTTTTAAGGACCTTTCAAATAAATCTTACATTTAGATTCAGATTCTCCAAAGAACCTTATAAAGTTAGTGCGACGAGACAAAGACAATCTCGGCCTCATATTGTTGTGTAAGAATGAGAGGAAGTCTGTCAGGTCATGAGGTCAACAGACTCAATCTGTCCGAGCCGGAAGCAGATCTTTGGGAAGAGAAAGAAATTGTATATCTTATATACCATATTGTATATCTCTCCTGATGTCGTGTTGTCTTGTTTACAATATTGCATGTTTTCTAGTAGTATTTAAATGTGTGCTATTAATTTCCCTGCCTGTTAAAACCCAGCTAAAGTCATTTTTTTGTGATTTACTGTTTTCGGCATAAAAATATTCTACATAATGTAAAGAACGTACTGTGAAAACATAACCTTGATATCTTCAATATTGACCGAGTAAGACCATGTTAAATTTTAAATTCATAATGAAATTAATGGTTGAAATCAAACTTTGATGCTTGTTATCTCAGATTTTCTGACTTCAGCCTGGTTTTCACAAGCAGGGTCACATTTGGTTACTTTTAAGGTTGTGGGTTTGATCAACCTGATCTCACTGGAAGTCGTAAGTATTTTACAAGGCGGCTAATTCGTATGAATTCATACGTTGTGAGTCGTACAAAAAGGTACGATTAAGCTGAAGGCCCGCCCCTACACATAACATCACTGGCGCCAAAGCAAATCATACTACAACGTACAAATTAGCCAATATTAGCCACCTCGTAAAATACTTTAGAGATTACGTTGGTTTGATTCCCAGTGAACACAGATTCGAATACATGTAAATAACACGCTTTTCTTTTGTCTGGCAGATTTCTCGACTATACATATTTACAATGTGTGTTTAATTTCTTCCCATTTCTCACAAATGTCTCTTTCAGATTTTCTTCGGCATCATTCGGCGATGAAGCCGAACCTGCTGGGACATCAGTTCTGTTTCATCCATAGAAATGATGATTGACTTTTGCATCAGCGTTGAGAATATGCGCATATGTATGCGGTGGAGTGTCAAGAACGATTACGGCTCGCTGAGGCTTTCAACGGAGCTCTGCGGCATTCTGATGTGGAAAGCAGGTGCTCAGGGAGAGATGTCTTATTACTGGACACAGTGTGCCCTGCCAACACACACACACACACACACATCCCTTAGGGTCGCCCGACTAAAGGAATGACTTCCCCAGCGTCTCTCATTGACTGCCTGTCATCCTCAGCAGAGAAATGAATTCATCCGAAGTGCAGAATGTTTAAACACTTGAGGCATTTTCTTCATGTCCTGAAGTTTGTTGTGTTTTCTGTTGGGAGCTCTATTTTACCTGTCCAAGTGTTTGTGATGTATGCTTTACTGTATCAGTGATTGGTAATCTGTTTTGATTTGTCAGCTCTCACATGGGTGACGGCACATGACAGTATTTCATCACACTTGATATTTTGATTCTCTTCAGGAGGAGCTTCCACACCGAATCTCCTGCATGGTCCTGCCGATATTCTGCTGTTTACATTTGCTTCAAGTACCTCCTTTAATTTAAGTTTGCCTGTTTAAAGACAATGTCGTGTGTAATGGATTTCTAATTAATTACTATTTTTAAATTGATTTTCACCTACAAGTATTACTTTAATTGCAACTACTTATGATGTACTTGCATTACATACACAGCAAAATCGGCGGTGTTAAAAAAGTCAAATGAACACTCACAGTGTATATATAAATACCTTTTTTAACACCGCTGAGTTTGCCGTATAGTACTAATAATTCAGTAAAAAACAAAAATCTATTAAATGTATTAGTTGAAAATCAGATGAAATCGTATGTATTGAAAAGTATAAAAGCAGTCATTAGGTCAAAGGGATAGTTCACCCAAAAATTATTTGTCAATGAAAGTATGAGTTTCATTCTTCTGCAGAAGACAAAAGAAGATATTTTAAAGAACATTCATAACCAAACAACACTGAAACCCATTGACTTCCATTGTATGAACACGAAACCATCGAGACATTTTTCAAAATATCTTCTGTTGTGCTCCACTGACTAAAGAGACACATGCAGTTTTTGAATGATACGAGGTGAATAAATGATGATAGAATTTTATTTTTGGGTGAATTTTTCAACAAGTGGATTGTCCTTGTGGTCAATTTTAAGAAGTAATAAGTTATGCAGTTACTTTTTAGACTTGTGAGTCATTTAAATACAGTGTTGATAATGTAATTCATGACTTTTCTGAAATAACTTCCTCAGCACTGTTTAATAAGAGTAAATTATATAACACCTTTGAAACTTTAAGGTTAATGATGTGAACAAACCTTTAACCCTTCAGATGAGCAGCTGTATAACTGATGTAAACATCACAAATGATCAAGTGTTAAAGATGAATCACATCCTGCTGACAGGTGATATATTTCATCCTGAAGGCCATTAAATGTTAAAGAACTTCTGCTGTAATTATGAGGCTGTAATTGCATCATGTCTGAAATATCAAAAGGTTGCAGATCTGCCATTTAAAGACCCAGTAAACAAAAATCCAGTGAGAAAGTTTTACTGAAAATAAATAAAGAGCAGAGAGAGATTGAGTCTTGTAAATGAGAACATTATCTACAGTTTAAAAACACAGCAATGGCTTGTGAAATTACAGCCTTTATAAAGTAGTCCAGTCAAATAAAGATGCACAAGGTCAATTTATAGATGTGAATGTTGGCTGTAGGGCAACATTATTTTTGTTTTTTTAATTTCATTCAAACATACAATAGCAAACTCGGTCTGTGTGAAGCTTGAAAATGTGAAATACGTACATATTGTATATACCACCTTGTACATTTTTCTGTAATTTCTACACCAAAATCAAAGGCTAAAAATATTGATTATATTATATTTATTTTAAAATGTAATGTTATATAATAAGATATCATACAATCTAATATAATATTATGCTATTTTACATTATAATATGACAAAACAATTCTGGATCATGTTTAACTTACTTAGCACTAAATCCTTTGCCCTCTGTAATTGCATTACAGAAATTATTTTTTAGGACAAATTGCTTTGAAATGAACAGAAAAGTATTTTCATCATGCACAAAACCCTTGTATTATTATTTGACAAGGCTTATTTTCTTCCTCTTGGTTTTGGGGTAAATTGTAAAAAAGGTATATATGCTATATAAGAGGTCTGTTTGTCTCGATGTCAGTCTCACATTCAACTTGAACTATAGGGCTTCTAAAAATAGAGACTGAATAAATAGAGCTCCTGTCTTAAGGCTACGGATGATTCTCGGCTGGTGACCTGTAGGGTTTGAAAAACACTGAATCCTTTTCCATTTACCCTTTTCTCTTCCTGGGATAATAGTGAACCACACAAAGAGAAACGAATGCACAATTATTCTCATAATATTCAATACAAGCATCAACAGTTCAAACTTTCCATTTTCTATTAATTTCTTGATGTACAAGAAAGTGTTTGTGACAGCTGGGTATATGAGATCTGTCAAAAAGGTTTCAAATGTTCAGTCTGATTGTGGTCGGAAACTTGTTTTCACCATTTGTATGAGTTTGTCCGGCAGGGATGAAAACCTGATGCAGAATATTATTAAGCAATGATTATTTAATATTGTATAGTGGCTGTAGTTTGAGTTAAAGTCTAAAGACTCTTTGTAAACACAGATCACTATAAATCAACTAAAAGCTATTGTTTTAAGCATTGAATTGAATCATGATCATGTCAGATTTTTATGGTACCCAAAGTGAAATGTCAGAGGGTTTGACAGAAGTTTAAACTTTGTGATTTATACTTTTTAAATACAGGACGTTTGAGAATTAATGATACTGATGCTTAACGTTATTAATGAACCAAAATGCTGAAAGCCTTACAACATTTTCTTATAGATTTAATGGTTTTAATGGGAATCTGGTTTTGGTACTGGTTTTAATGGAAACTATGATGGTCTCTGTGCCCTCCCTGCTGAAAAAACCCATAGAAACCCAATGGAAACCATCACAAAAATTCTAATGGTTTCCATTAAAATACCATTATGAACCATTAGCTTTTTTCGTTAAAACCATTACAAAATTCCATTTTGTAGTGTGTTTTGGGGATTATTCCAATAAGAATTAACATCCGACCAGAATTCATCACATACCAGTAGACACCATTATAGTTTCCATTAAAACCAATACAAATCCCCTTAAAACCATTCTTTAATGGTTTCTATTGTTTTTTTCAGCAGGGACCATAGAAACCCAATATAAACCATTACAGAAATTCTAATGGTTTCCATTAAAACCATTACAAAATTCCATTTTGTTGTGTGTTTTGGGCATTATTCCAACAGGATTTAATATCCAAACAATAGAATCAATCACATAGGCCTACCAGTAGACACCATTAAAAGCAATAGAAATCCCTTTAAAACCATTAAAACATCACAACTTTTTTAATGGTTTCTATAGTTTTTTCAGCAGGGTGATATAAAGGTATTGTAATGGAAACCATTAATATTTGTATAGTAGTTTTTTATTCAGCAGGGCAAGAACAGTTCCTTAAAAAACTGTTTCATTCTTCTGAAGGTTTTATTAAATTATTCAATTTTTGAAAGGTTTGTCTTGGAGTAGGAAAGAACCTCATTGCAGTTTTATTAAAAGATGCTTTTAATGTCTTTCTCAGTCTCGTCTTGTGTTTCAAAAGAGAATCGTTCCTGTTCTCATTTGAACTAGTGAGAAGTTGTAGACGTGTCTACATTACTGCAGTATCACCTTACTTTCTTTCTAAAGAATGTTTAAGAGATTAAGTTTGCTCATGTGATCAATGTTTAAGAGAAAAAGTATATATGGCCAATTTGTACATCATGCGGTAAAAACATAATAATGGCATCCTCTCACATTTCCCAGTGCAATACACACACACACACACACACACACACACACACACACACACACACACACACACACACACACACACCTCACACTTCTCTCAATATTACAAACCTCTGACAAGCAGATGGTGCTCCACTTTACCATGGCCACCTCCCGCCAACGCCTCTCCGTACGGCCGCACGCTTCAGGCTACACTAATAACACGACTGTCATGTGAAATTGCTGGAGGGGAGAGAGAGAGAGAGAGAGAGAGAGAGAGAGAGAGAGAGAGAGAGAGAGAGAGAGAGAGAGAGAGAGAGAGAGAGAGAGAGAGAGAGGGATAATTAAAGCAACCTCGCAGGAATGAGACGGGAGAGCATCACCATGTCTGGTTCCACTTCATGCACACTAGAGACTAATAGAAGACTTTGTTCAGCGTTACTCCTGCTGAATCCATTATATAGCCCTTCTAGAAACAACAGAGACGTCAATAAAATGTGAGTAGTGTGCAAAGTTTAAATCATTAGAAAAAGATTTGAACTTACAATCTTTTCCAGGCAGACGACACAGTCAACAAAAATAAGGGGACCCGAGACGTACCATGAGACCAAAATATCGTTGCAAGCATTCATCTAATGTCATCTTGCAACATACATCTAACATGCAGAGAACACTCGAGAAACCACATAATACCCCGGTAACCTGAGCACCACTTATATGTCTCTCTAGCAATGTAAATAATAGCCCTGAACTTATACTTCATAGATATCCCACATCCAAATTTTAGAAGAACCCAAATGATTTCAGGTCAAGTGCATAGTACAAACTCACATAACATGCATTGGACAGAAAGAAAGAGAAACTCATTTGCAAAGCCCTCATTATAGCAGCTGTATTCATGAAAAGCTTTGAAGACAGCTCAAGGCAAGGAGACGTCTGGCGTCAGATGAAATGAATAGAGGTTTATCTTTAGGGAAATGAGTTCATCAGAAATGCATGTGCTCTATGTAAATGCATTTAGCGGTTTTCATGAGGTTTCAGGCATTTGGTTCATGGTGACCAGGTTAAGCATTATGTCAAGTACGCAAGTTCTGAAGCATAATGTAATTATTTTAATAATTGATTTTATTCATTTGAGTTGAGGCTGAAGGTCAAGATCAACTCAAGAGCATCACCACGTACTCCAATAGTTTTAAAACCGATTGTTATTTAAATTGTTGCCTGATGTGCTATTATCAGAACAGAAAAGATCCAGATTTATTTCTTTTATTTTTATTTATAATAGAAAGTACAAATTGCTGTTTTGATTTTGATGAAAACAATTGTTTTAAATCGCACGCACTGATAAATATGATTTGACCAAACGCGTAAGAGTAAATGGAATCAATTTGGACTTCTTGTTCACTTGAACCCTCAGTTTTTTTCCCTTGAATCTTGAATTTCCTCTCTTGCTTGTAGCTCAGTTTTTGTAGAGCAAGTGTGAGAGTGTTGGAGCTCAACATGGGATCTGCTCTGGCAGGAAGCCACCAAACGCAGGCAGAAATGAAGGGCGGGTGGTGCAGCCGTCCCGCTGAGCTCAAAATGCTCCCAGATGGAGCTTTGACATGTTTGACGGGTGGCCGCAAATCTCCTGTGTCAGCATTTCCAGGGGGAAGATTATTTTTAGGGGGCTTTATTTTTCCTCGGGTGCCATTTTGCACATTTCTGGGTTGTTGGTGTGGCTAGAAAAATAAAAGCGAACTAATTGGAATCTGTCAACGCCGCACTCAGCCAACAGCTTCATGTCTTCAGCTCGAGGGCCGATCAATAATAAATCATTTAAACATCGGGCTGTGCTGCTATAGGTGGCTAAAATTAAACCTCAAAATGTTTTTAATTAGATTTGAAGAAATGATTCATTCTGAGTTTGTTAAATCTTGGGTTTGGTGGTTAGTAGTGTATGATGCCCCATGACTTAAATCTTCTGATGTTATTTTGTGTTATCAGTCAGGCATTGTGTTATTCTCTGTGTGTGTGCGTGTGTTATATTTTTATTCTGTCTCCGTTTACATAGCCTATGTGTGTGATACCCATCCTTTTTGTCAATAATGGAAATCAACATGTTAAGTAATACAATCCATGTTTACATTAATATATACACAATATGTCAATATCAAGCACATACAGTATACTATAACTGAACCTACTAATTCGGGCAGGGGCGTTGTAGACCTAAAGCTCTACTGGGGCACAGGCCCCCCCATTACTTTTACTATCACTTTTTTCTTAAAAAAACCTTCCCTTGCTTAAAACACTATTCCTACAGTGCAACAATACTGGGGAAGGTAAACATTTATGTATTTAAAAAAAAATAGGTATCTTTAACATACTTAACATAAAGTTAATTAACATGTTTGTATGGAATAAATGAAAGCAGAGAGAATTTTTTCTTGCACATGCATCTGCATTCATTACACAATGATAACAATAAATAATTACATCTTTTCAAGCTTTTACAATGACAGTATTTCAAGAAATCCATCATTTTATGGCTCCAACTAATATAAAGAACTTTTTTTTAGCCAACTGTACTGCATTTAACGTTACAATATAATAGCACATAGTTATCTCAGCCATATAGGTACTGCCAACATTTATGTAGGCTAATGTCATAGCTGGTAAATAAAATATTAACTTCATTTCTGAAAGTACAGAACACAAATGGTTTTTTAAGCAACAATGAAATTTTGCAGACTTGACAAAAGTTTTCCTAAAACAATTTCCTCTAATGTCTGAGACCTGACTGGGGATTTACAGTTTGTTTATCAAGTCTCACCTCTCGCAAACTCATAATCTCATTTCTGCTTCTTCCATGTCCTTGCTTTGCCCAACATGATGTCCATCTACAGGGGCTATTAATGATCGAGTCAAAATAAGATGATAGATATTATTTAGAAACTTTCGTCGTATGTTTTCATAGCCTACCTCAGGCGCGCGCCTGCGTGCTGCAGTTGTTGCAAGGAAACACACAGACGCGCACGGACACGGATTTCGAAAATAGTGGGTCGCTTTTACAAGCGTAAATTATAACACTGACAAATAAACAAAATAGTTCAAACTTAAACTTAAAATTTATTCAGGGGCACAGCAGATTTATACTGGGGCACGTGCCCCAGTCTAGCGACGCCTTTTTATATTATTATATTTTACATGAGTTGTTTATAGTTGCGTTGCATAAAGAAAATGAATCTTAGGACCATACGTTTTTTTCAATCATTGAAAAATAATGAAAATTACTTGAATTATTTGGAAGTTAGTCATCAGCAGAGCCCTTTAGTAGAGTCGCGTCATCTTCATTCTCTCCAATGGAACCGTTTTTTCACAGCAATGGCGGTTTATGGAGCGTCACAATAGTTCCCGGAAGTTACTAGTAATGCATGGAGTTGCAGCAAAGCAGACCGATTGTGACGAACTTTTAATCAATTTAAAGACGTTAGTCATTAAAAAAAATAAGCAAATGAAAGAAATAAAGCATTTAAAGAGAAAACATAACTTCCGGAAACTATTTGAAGGCTCCATGAAACACGTGACACGCGAAACTTCCGTGGGCGCAACTCTCTCTCTCTATGGCTCTGGTCATCAGGATACATTATGGTAATGAGAATTTGATTAAATATTTGCCATAAATAATATTTATTTGCTTTGCAATATATGTATGCAGTTATTTTCTTTTTTAGTGGTGAAATGGTGTAGGCATGTTCTTTCTGAAACCATATTTAGACAGCTGAACCCACATGCAGCGTTTTTCCAAATCTTCCATTTTTCCAAATTATTGACAGACACTTTGACCCCAAAATTGATGATATCCTCCGCTGATAAACGATGTCACCGCGTGACCGATCTGTGGGCAAAAATAAAATCATCCGGCGGTCCAAAGGCCAACAGCAGTCAATACACGAATCCAAATGTCTGAGTATTTATGGCAGCATTAGATTTGCACATAGCTGGGAAATACAGTCTGATGACAGAGGTCACACCCCATAAAGCAACATGTATTCATTTCAGCACGGTTTGAAATGATTGGATTTTTCCTATTTAAGATGGAGACCCTTACGTCAATCACATTACGAGAGGTCAACGTGTAAATCAATGATGAATTAGTTGCTCGGTGAGTGTGAAATCCATTTCACTGTGTGTGCGTGCGTGCGTGCGTGCGTTCTATCTTCAGATGGAGGATGTTGGTCATCTGGAGATGGTTTAGTCGCTTGTGGAGTGTGAATATGGTATGTAATGAAGAAAGATGATAATCATCACAATAATTCAATGGCTATTCAATCATTAGCACTTCACAAATAATGACAAATTATTCAGAAAATTGGCAAAGAAAGCATGTCTAAGGCTGTCTGCCCTGATTTTAATGGTTAAAAATCAGTGAATGGATCTTTACAAGCCATGTTGAGGTTATGTCCAAAGAAAGATGTTATGTTTTTTCATTTATTTATGTTCATGAAAATATGTTGCATGTAACGCGGTCAAAGGTTTTAGGACAGTGAAATTTTTCTCATTAAAAAAATCGGTTACACTTTATTTTAAGGTGTCAATGTTACAGTATATACATTTAAGTACCGAGTAATAATAATTAACCACATGTATTTAATATAGGGTTAGGATGAGGGTCTGGTTTTAGGTTAGTTGCATGTAATTGTGCATTATTTGTAATAAATACTATAGCAAATACATGTAATATGTGTAACAAGGGCACCGTAAAATAAAGTGTTACCAAAAAATCTTTTGATCTAAGGTGTTTGCTTAAATATCTGAAATTAGTTTAGTAGACAAACATATAGTTTTCCAAACATACATGTTTTTTCATGACAAAACTAACATTTTATTTAATAAAAAACGTTTTTTAAATGGCTAACTTTGTCTGAATAATGAAGAAAGAACAGCCGATAAGAGCACAGAATAGATCAAAACTCCTTTAATATGGTCAAAAGAAGCTTGAGAAAATTACATAAAAACATTTCTGCAAATTCTAGTTGAAAGGTGACGACACTGAAGACAATAAAATATAACACGTTTTCATTTATTTTTTATAATTATTCTAAAATGTGGAGCACATAAGCGAATAAGTGTCCCAAAACTTTTGACCGCTAGTGTAGTAATTTAGAAATATCTAGTACTGTGTTTTACTATAGTGTCACTTTTAAAATACATATTTTTTTAACATAATTGTGTATTTCTCCATGGTAAACATAATTAATGACGTAAATTACAACAATTACATGAAACCTATCCACCAGATAGAACCAGATTGATTGATGAATTATTATGTTCGTAAGCAAAAGTCAAATTCAATAAGAACAAATAAAAAGCGCAGATGAAAAATAACCCGGCCGAAGGATAATAATATTTGTAGCAGCTGTAGGTTTGATGAGAGACAATGTAGTGACTCTGGGTTATAAATGTTGGTATTATTTTATCTCTTCACAGAGAAAAACAGAAAGAGTAGCTTTGAGATAAGCGTACTGAAAAGATTCAATGCTTTTGTAGAGATGAAGGGTTTTTGCACTTGTAGCTATACAATGGTGAAACTGAAGCATCACATGAGCAAAAGTGCATTGAGATCATACAATGTATGTAAGGCTGCGTAATATGGCTTTGTGTGAAACAAAACCAAAAAATACTGATGACTGAATGGAAATAATTTAAGCACTGGTGATGTTAATATGCTGTCGTCAATGTTTTAGACTCCAGGCCAGAAGGGGTCACTGTTACACCACCTCTAAACATGTCACAGTTCTGTAAAGGAGACGTTTAAACATCTGAAATTAAGGGGTTTTATCTACTGTACAAAGGGCTTAATAAATGAGATGGCCAAAAAATATTAAATATAACTAATTATGATTATGTCTTGTGCAATGTTTGTTGTATGTAAGATGAGATTTGTTAGGCCATTTGTTCTGTTTTTCATATATATATATGAAAGTGACCTATCAATATGTTTTTTACTACAGTAATCCTTGTTGTGCATATAGGAATAATCATGCACAATAGAGATATGGATATACAGTATTGTGAAATAAATGTAAAAAATCTACATTGTACTTTGTCTTTTATAACAAAGAGTTAGCATGTTCCTCCTCCCTCACTGATGTCTCTCTCTCTCTCTCTCTCTCTCTCTCTCTCTCTCCTCTTGTAGTCAGGTGACAGCAGGACAGCCCGTGCGCTTTGTGTTAATTTGCGGTTGATCCCAGAGGATAATGTGTGTGCTCATCACCACATAACCACATCCAGTCACCTAACAGAATGAATCCATACATGAATCTTCATTACTCTCTGGAAATACCTCCACGAGCAGTCCATCGGGATCACTAGAGAAAAGAGACAAAGACTAGTCATCGAGAGACGCATGATATCCATCAATCTGTGTCAATGTGCTGCTATTCAAAACCTTGCCAAAAGTGATATGTCACACACTATGAAATATCACTAAACCTCGAGCTGTTATTTCATGCGCGGTGGCTTTAGGGAAAGATTTCTTTTGTTTCGACTGTTGAAATATTCACGCTGTGTAGTTACTCGTACAAAGGTTAAGTATACTTCAAGTTTTATTTACTTCATTTTATTAAGTATACGCAACCTGATCTCACGGGAAGTCGTAAGTATTTTACGAGGTGGCTAATTCGTATGAGTTCATACTTTGTGAGTCGTACAAAAACATCCGATTAAGCAATACTGAAGACCCGTCCCAAACCTAACGTCACTGGTCACGAAAGCAAATCGTGCTAAAATGTACGACTGAGATCGTACGAATTTGCCAAAAATAAGATTTTGATGTGAGATTGCGTTGGTATACATAAGTAAACTTCAAATACTAATAAAGAATACTAATACTAATACTAGTCGTACTAGTAAGTGTACTATTTCAATACTAAATTGGACCACTTTTAAGTATACTTAGAGTAAAAGTAGTACACTTTGTACTATACCACATGGTCTTATAGATGTACTGCTAGTTATGTAAATACTTGACTAGCACATTTTTTAGTTGATCAAATACTACTTCACTAGTTTTTCTTAAGTGAACTTTTGGTGCTACTATGTTTCTATTTAGGTATTAGGTTTTATATTTGAACTGTACTTTGAAGTTGACCAATAGATCAAGTACAAATAAACTTATAAGTCAACTATACTTAAGTATTTCCTGTAGCTCATTGCTTAGAGCATGACGTTAGCAACACCAAGGTCATGGGTTCGATTCCAGGGATTGCACATATTTAGAAACAAATGTATAGTGTAAAGCTTTGGATAAAAGCGTCTGTCAAATGCGTAAATGTAAGTATATTTCTGAAAAGTACATAAAAAGCATACTTATTTTATTTTTTAAATAAGCAGCATTCTATTATTCATTCAATTGGTGATCTGTCACCCGAGGACGACTCTAAACTGGGTTCTCGCATATGTGTTGCCGTCTCCACACATTTCCTCACTGTCTACAAGATCAAGTATTTCCAGAAAAGCTTGACCTCCAAAAGAGACCCACACAACATACAGCGTTAAATCTTTCAAGTGTGTCTGACGTTCTGCTCACAGTGGGTGAATAAATCAAACTGAGCGCTAGCATCTTAAAAATTCATTTTATTACAACATTATCCCACGTGAAGTCTTCACCCACACGAGCGTGTTGAGAATCACAGATGTGGTCTGTCTGCACTAAAGCCATGCAGGGGTGTTTCAGCATCACACGTTGAGATGGTTTTTGAGATGATGGGTTAGTTGTATAGTGGAGTAAATTCTGTTCTGTACCCGTCAGATTGTATCTGATAGATGATCCTATCGATTTGAGCTTTGAAGGCGGTTCAAAAGCCCCCTGTAACTCTCACACCCACTGTGCTGGCATTTAACAATGGAGTATTTGACTTCTGTGCCACCGACATGAATGCTATCTCAAATTGTGACTTGCTGAGAAGAGGTGTGCCGTTGCTTTTGCAACTGGCTGTTTTCACGACCCTGCAGGCTTTTCTAGCATTGAAAGAGGGATTAGAGAAACTAGAATATCCCCCAAAACATATAGGAATCACATCATAAACTGTTAAAGCGTTGCATGAAACACGAAGCCTTTGCATCGCATTCGCAATACATTATTTTAACATGATGTTATCAAAGCCGAGACAATGTAAAGACGACCACTTCCAGTACATAGCCAGTAAAAACCAGAATGAATTGAAAAGTACTTGTATGCTTTGTTACTCAATAAGTAGAGAAATAATACAACTCGACGAACTCAATTTACAGCTCATTGTCCAAAGGAAGGAAACGTTTTTCGAAAAACAACTTGCTATTGTGTAGTTGTATTTTGAATTAATTTACGCCATTGACCGTGTATGTCATTGAATTCATCCGAACCTAATACCCAAAATCCTTCATTAACAAATAATATTAGCCCACAAACTATAATTAAAATTGCATTATTGACAAAAATAACTAGTGCTGAAATGGGAATTGTGTTTGGGTCACTGTCGGTGGCTTCATCATCCCACGCAGAAAACAAGCATTACACTTTCATTTATGACTAAACCAAAGCTGAAATAATTACTCAACGTTTCCTTTCTGCTCAATTTTCTCCGTTCATTTTTCCTCTGATCCCATCATAGCACTTACGAGACGTGCCGTGTGTTCCCCCAACCATTAGCCCTGTTCGTAATTCTCTGCTTTATTTTTTTTAACATACCAGGCGTCTTGTAGATCATGTACAGAGATGGATGGATGCTGCAACCTGATCTCACGAAATGCGTATAAATAACACGAAGGTGCAAAACCGTAAAATAAGTACGCCAAATTGCAATTTTGCATGTACGCCAATCTTTGCATGGAAATGACACGCCCTCGGCGGAGAGCCGACATTTTAAAACATACATAAAGAGGAACACTGCAATAATTCAGATAATAACATTAGGTTTAGGCTTTGGGTTAGGGGAAAGGTTATAATATGCACCCACGCTAATAGCTATTAGGTTTAGGTTTTGGGTTAGGGGACAGCTAGGTTAATAAGACAAATATGCATGCACGCTCAAATTTGCGTATCATATGCACGCAAACATTGGCGTATATATATATACACGTAAAATTGCAATTTGGCGTACTTATTTTACGGTTTTGCACCTTCGTGTTATTTATACGCATGGATGGGACCACATAGGCTACATTTTTATTAGATAAAGGCCCAAAACATCCTACATGAAGTAATCTTGTAAAGGTTTTAATGGTATTGTAATGATACTCATGTCCAGACTGCAAACAAACATCACGTCCACCTCTCACTGTGCTAAACAATGTTCTTCAGTGTTCGAGCCAAAGCTAACAGCTAATTTGTTTTCTTTAGTGTGTTAACAGGAAACTCATCTCAACCCACGCAGAGGAAGGACAGAAACCTCTTTAACCCAAACAAACGCAGAGGCTCTGGGAACCGGCCGCTTCAGCTGTCCAAAAGACAAAACTGCTAATGAATCAGTCGGTTCATACCACAAGTGCTCCAGACGTCTGTGTTTCTACAGCTGAAGAGGGTAAATACAACTAATCTCAGCGGCGGCGTTTAAAAACTCATTCTGGAGGAGAATGAAAGCCAGGGTGTTAAAGAAAACATTTGCACGGGGAGTGAATAGACAAACTGAGAACAGAATGAGCACTACAACGCTGTTTGGTTTTTAAAACCTTGTCATTATAATTGGACAGTTGTACAGAATAAAACAACAGGTTTAATAGCATAAAGATTTGACGCAAACTGTTGTTTTTACTCGGTGTCCCACAACGCATAAACACCTTAAGTATCACGATTTAATGTTTTAAAAGGGAATTTACTTATCATAACATACTGTAGACTTTTTACATGACGTTAAGGATAAAGAATACACTGACATTTCAAGATATTGTAAATTTGAATACTGGTTTACAAAAACTAAATGATTGTAAAACTTTAAAAGGCAAATGTATAGTCAAAGTTTTGGGTCAGATAGCAAAAAGACAGACGGAGCGAGGAGAGCGGGTTTTTTTTTTTTTTTTTTACCTTTTTTGATATATTGTCGCTGTCTTCCTGAAATCTTGGATGTCCAAATTTGCTGTTTTCAAGAAATGGAAAAAACATTGTACTATTTAAATGATTAAACATGTGTTGCCAAAGTTGACAAGCACTTTTTAATTGTTTTTATGGGTTACATATTTGGAGAACCCAGTGACAAAAGGGTAAAAATTACAATCTTGAATTTGGAGATAAGAGGTTTCAAAAGGACAGCAGTGATTTGTTGGTTATATGATTTTCATTTTTTTATAATATTATAATATATTTAAAATCGATTTTTCGAAGTTAAAGCATTACGTTATTGCATATTACATTTTTCTTCAATTCCATGCAGTCCTTTAATGCTAATGCTAAATGCTAAATGGTCACATGTTTGAATGTGTAAAAGGATTTATAATGTTTTTGTGGGATCTGCGAGGCCACTACACAGAGAGAAAACAAATATAAATATATTAAATACATTACAAATTATGTTTTTCGTACAATGTGCATTGTTGCAAAGCAGCTTTATTTCTAGATTTTAACATCTTACATAAGAGATTCTTTACATATTTCAGGGTTAGTTATATATCTGACACTCATATGTCAGTAAATTGTGTAAATGTCTCAAACTTTTGTAAACACTCTTGCTTTCATTGCATATCTCTGTTGTCTTAACAGCACCTGCGCTCAGAGAATAGAGACGATGTCATTTAATAAAAGTCTCTTTACTGAGCGTGAGCCTCCAGCACTCCATCACATCATCTGAACGACTATTAGATTGATTTCAATAGAAGACGGCTCAGCACAGACGTGGCCACTCGATTCAATGACCAAACCAAATCGCATCGAATTCAAGGGTTTTTCATTTCTCTGTTGCCAAGTAGACATGTTTTATAAAGTCTATAAACCAAGTCCAAAGTCATTTTCACATTATATATGTATGTATATGATTATTTGTGAGTTGAGAAGCCAAAATGTCATGCCATGTCTTTAGGTTTTGGATTCTTTATCCAGAATTGATGCTTTTCACCTGACAACTACAAAAACAAAAATGTTTTGGTTCAGAGCGAGTTTAAGGGAAGATGCTTTGCATTGTTTTTATTATTATTATGTGTCTCTTCACATGTTGATGAATTGGTCTGGTTCCAGCTTCATGTTTTGTTGGTTGGGAGTGAATATTTATCCAGTTTTGTGTTTTAACACTCACAGGTGATGCTCTGTTGAATGAATAGAAGCGTGTCCTTCACAAAACTCAGCTCTTCTGCATCTCTACATCTCTGGTGAAAAAACCCTGACAGATCTGGATCTGGTCTCATTCCTCTGTCTGTGCACATTATTTATGCATCTCATCTTTATCTCTCTGCTGTCTAGATGTAGCTGTGCTCCTCAAGAACACATTCTCCTGACTGTATTACTCATGACCCATAGTGCTGTTGAGATACTGTGTTGTTGCCTAATAAAGATAATAAAAGATCTAATGAGAAAAACTTAACAGATTTATAAAACCAGACACTTTCCCTGTATGCCACTGTATTGTCTACTTTTATATACAAATAATTTGGGGACAAAGTTAATAGGCTACTGTCAAAAAATGGGAGTAAACATACATTTTGGGAAAACATTGTATAAATTTCATGCAAACTCGTTATGTTAACTAGTATTTTTAAGTTGAATTAATTCAACATTTTAAGGCAGCCAGGTTACTTTTTTTTTTTTTTGTTGAACCAACATTTATTTTAACAATACAATTTGGCACCATGTGACCAGATTTGAGAAGTAATTCTCAAGCACCAAACAGCGTAACACAATTAAATATGGATTATTATGCCTCTGGTGTTTTTAATAGACTGAATATTTGGATAAAACCCTTAAAAAGCCTTCATCTTTAGCCGTGTAGCATTGACGCGATGCTAAGCCGGGGCAAGAATTTACTAATAAATCTGCCTGGAACAGGTGCATGAAATGAAAGAAAGGTATGAGATTAAATGTTTTGGTCTTTTTGTCCAAAGTGCCAATTTGAAGCTGAAAAACTATATATCTGGCAAGCCTTGTGTTAATCCTCTTAAATCAACATTTAACATGACTTCAGAAGTCTTTTACCCTCAGAAGATCCTGTACTGGACTATAAACACCTACCGATATAAATAGGCTAAGACGTAATTCTTCCTCAGGAGTTTTTATTTCGTCCTTTTGTACGAGATGATTGCACCTGTCATTCACTCTTATCAATCTCTCTTCATTACTGTTATCAAACACATCTCCAGCAAACATCACACCGCCATTGTGTGCTGCCTTCCAGTCATTACTCCTCCAATAAACCCTCATCGTTCTTGATCCGCTCCTGAACAAATCTGTCTTCAATGTCAAACTGATGCCAAGATGTGAGGTAATGCTATGACCTCAGCTGTTTCTCGGCTAAAGAGGTTCATTTATCAGGATTCTGTTCCAGTTTTAGCTCGAGCTCATGAATATTAATGAGCTCACGCCGACGTTCCTACACCGTTTCGTCAGCCTTTGCTATTGTGTTTTTACAAAGGTTTGGTTAACTAAAACTTAGTCTAGAAATGATGTTTTGTAGAGTTTGTATTTGATTTAAAGGGCATTAATAGAGGGTATGTACGTTATTGTCTCTGTTGCTCAAGGACGAGACGGCGAGTATCCGTGCAAATTATTTCCACAAAGCTCAAGCGTCAAGAGAGTTCAGCTGTCTGAAATGTGTAATGAAACACAGAACACAAACACTTCAGTTCAAACAGAGTTTATTTATTATTCGGAGTCCTTGTACACGAGGGAGACAACTGTACTCCTACTGAAACTGAAATAATGAGATGAAACAAAGAATGAAAGAACATCAGTATGTGTGAGTTTGTGTTGATGGGATGTGAGAGAAAGCTGGGTTTATAAAGATGCTTTCATGACAAAATGGTTGTGATGTATAACGATAGTGTACGAATCTTTAGCCAATAATACTACTAAAAGAAATAATAATCATAGAAACTTGAAAAAGCAATAAACATAAAAAAATTATAATAATGATACATCATAGAAAATCATTGTTTTCTAGTACAAACATCTAAGAATTCATAAATCAACATACATGAAAAACAAAGTGATCAAAGATATAAAATATATCCTAAAAAAAATCTAAATTTGGTGGGTTTATTCCTAAAACAAGAAACAAATATCTGCCAACTAAGTAAAAAAAAGATCAAAAAGTGTTCTGGACATTATATACAAATATATCAAAATCTGTAATCCAAAAATGTATTATTTTATTACATTTTTTAATAACTTGACATAAATGTGTAACATGAGTTGATATGACATCCATCTGGCTGTGATGAATCCATCACATGTGAATGTTATTAACGTTTTAAGCATTTTAAGCTTTTGTATTGACATGCAATATGTGTTCCATCATAATAACATCAAGTTAATACGGCATAAAAACTCCTCCGATTATAAGAAAGATGTTTAATTCCTTACACACATGGCACTTTACATCTAGCCAAACAATAAATGATGAGAGAAAGAGAGGAAAAAAGACTGAAACATTCATCATTTAGTAAACTGTCTTGAATGAAATGAATGTGTTCGGAAGAGCTCTATTAATTCTGCATATGAATATTAAACTATCATTTAAATCATTAAAAAGCGATCACAACATTAAAACCCATTCTGAATGATGGGAGTGTTGTGTTTGTCTGTGCACATGCTAGGGTGATGTGGGTGGTTGCTAAGGCATTACTATGCAGTTGCTAGGCTGTCTGAGGAGGAAAATTGTACATTGAATGGCTTGGAAAGATAATGTCCCATCTCTCCTCAACAAGCCACATGATCATTCTTGTGTGTAACACGGACGATGCAGAATGAGTTTTATACTGAAGGTCTGACATCACTAACCCTCATTTTTGGACAGACTATTCCTTTAAAGTTTTGGACCTATAGATGAAAGGTTGTGGGTTCAAACCATATTTACTATTATTCACTTTTAACAACATCATCTGCCGAAACACTAAATGGCAGAAATGTGTTTAAGAGAGAAAGAGAGCAGTTTTCACTCTTTACAGGTTTGTGTGGAATTTAATGTTTAATAAAATGAGCCGTGCTATTATTTGATCTTTTGTTTGCCTTCATGAAAGATTTGATTGACATATACAGATTCCCTGAGTAGTGCTATTAGAACGAGCCTTGAATATTTGAAGTGAAATGCTTCAAAAATAAAGCCAATATTTTAAAGTCCTTCAGCAATGAAACGCTTCACAATAAACACAACAACACAACATTAGGTTTGTTTTTCTGTGGCACTGATGTTTGATCTATCGCCATTAAACTTGATCAGCTCAGTTTAAGTTTGTATTCAACCCATGTGAAGCTTTCCTGTAGCTCTGTGGTTAGAGCATGGTGCTAGCAACGGCAAGGTCATGGGTTCGATCCCCCCAAAAAGTACAATGCAATGCAATGCAAGTCGCTTTGGGTAAACGTGTCTGCCAAATGCATAAATGTAAACTATTCTTGTAACTCACTAAAACAACATGCAGGTGAAGTTTGAGTTTTAAGAGCTTCGGTAATCTGAGCTGTTGGCTTCAGTTTCAGACAATTAAAAATCAATGTCGCCCATCATCTTTCCCAGAAACTGAAGACAAGAAACGCCCTCAAACATGTTCATTCCATTTCCTCTGTCATGGCATCTATAGAGTCTTAATACTGTAGTTCAGCTACACATGAAAGTGTCAATTCACTCTGTTTTCAAAATCAAAGTACAGAAATAATCCATGTTGAAATCTGTCTCTTAATCTTAACCCAACAGAATTTAACACAATATGTAAGTGGCTAGCAATGCCAAGGTCATGGGTTCAATCCCAGGGATTGCATATAGCCAAAGAAATGTATAGTATAATGCAATGTGAGTGGCTTTGGATAAAAGCGTCTGCCTTATGCGTAAATGTAAAGTAAGATGCACTGTTATATTTCAAACAGAGGTGGCGTTAGAGAGGCAAAAGATACAGATTGCAGCCTCGAATTTAGGGATTTTCAAAATCGAGACTTAACACGTTGCATGTTTAATTTAGCAAGTGGCATCCAATTATCATCCTGGAACTAATTACGGTTTTGGCACTTCAATTAAATAATGAGTCAATGAAAGAAATGAGAAAAACTGTGATCGGAATTACTTTCAGTCCAATTATCACACTGAGAATGGAAGGTCAAGTTGAGTGCATTGCATTGTGGGATACAGTAGACGGTTTTGACATTTTCTTGTTCACATAAGAATCATGGTTCTAATATGATTTTTACATGTTCTTTCACTAGTGTGGCACCAACCATTGATCGTAACACATACAGTGATGGCTTTACTTGAATGACATTTTAAGCAGGTCTTATATACATGTTTTCATTCCAGAATGCAACTATTTCATGCTGGTTTTTTTCCGGCTCATTTCCACCAGCGGTGTTTGAATGTCTGTGTTTGATATTGCATTATTCAGTAATGCTGCTGGAGGCTGAATGTCTTGAGTTTCAGCTCAGATGGGGGTCGATTTCACTGGCCATTTTCATGAGCCAATACTATCTTTAGTAATTTTACTTTTAACTGTTGAGAACAGTTCAGATTCTTTATCTGTAGTTAATTTTTGGTAAGACAGCAGATCAAATGTATTTAAACATCATCAACAGTTCTCTGTAGTTTAACACTGACCTCCTCCTTCACTATGTCTCTCACGCACGCACGCACACACACGGGTACAAGGCAGGTGAGGTGAATGTGTTCAGAGCTGAGACCATCTGATATCAGAGGACCGCCGAGAGTCTCTTCACAAACCATTCGTCCTCCTGCATCCAACTGTGATCGCAGAACACAGAAGTCGACTGAATGCATTAACAATAAAAATTCAGTTCAGTTGTGTAGTCTTTAATACAATGCCAAAGCCTTACGGCAGCCTTATAGTTACCAAAACTAAATAAAATATCGGAAAAACTGAGCAATAATGAAGAACAAATGGATTGTTCGCCTGAGCAATACAACAAGTTTTAGCTTGTTTAAAGAGACTAAAGTTATTACCTAAAAATAAAAATGACAAATTAAAATAAGTTGAAATTAACATATATATGCATATATATGGTATTTAAAAAAAAAACTACAGTAAGAAATCTAATATGAGGATAAGAGATCCTAAAATGGGTTTCGCCACAGCAAAGATTCAGAGTTTTGTCTTGAGGAATGATTCACTGATTATTTGATATCTTAGAAGAATTAAAAGTGTTGTCTCTGTGTCTCACACGGTCCTGGAGGAATTTGTTGAGAAATGTTTGAGTTTATTTGGAAACCACTGAGCACAGTTTGAGACATTGCCGTCTATGAGAAACATCAGCAGGTGACACGTCAGAGGACATCTCACACCGGTGTGCACCAGCTCTTCTCTATTACAGATTACACATCCACACAACATAATAAATCTAGCGTGAATTCCAAATGTCCCTTTAAACCGCATGCCAAAACTCCCGCTGGTCTCCTTTGAAACGCACGTACCCCAGAATAACCAAACACGCCCGGAGAAATCCCCCCCGAAGCCTCCAGCAGTCGGCTCTTTCTCAGTATGACAACCCATCTGCGTTACTGGCAGACGTTTCAGACAAAGATGAAATCTCTCCATTAGGCCAGACTCTTACAGACGCAACCTCACGCCATGTTTTGTACACACGGGCGCTTTGGCAGAATGGATTTGACTAAACTGTCCAGCACAAAGCAAGCCACAAAATAAAGACAAAACACACAGACGCTCGGGTTCAGCATCAGGGATCCGGCCAAAACTCGGAATATTGACTTCTGCTGGTATGATCGGCCTCTTTATCTTACACCGAGGACCGCAGGAGGAGCCGTACGGATGTGAGCTCAGGTGTTCGGATGGGAAGCAGTGGTCTTAGGCTCAGATGCCGCGGAGCTTCATATCACACAAAGATGACAAATGCTTTCACGAACTGGAAACTCTAATCTGATTGGTTGGATTAACGCAGCTCTTCAGTTTGTCTGCCAGGAACCAAAAATATCACACAATCAGATCTTCACATCCATAGACTCACAGTGCAAACATGGATCCATATCGTGTTTCTAACGCTTCACAAAAAAATACTAATTCTGTCATTGAAACTTCAATGTGACTCTTTCTTTGGTGGAATGCAAGAGAAGATATTTTGAGAAATGTCTCAGTGGTTTGTGTTCATACAGTGGAAGTCAATAGGGTTCAGTGTTGTTTGGTTACCAACGTTCTTCAAAATATCTTCTCAAGAAGAAAGAAAGTCATACAGGTTTGACATGAGAGTGAATGATGATGACAGAATTTTCATTTTTGGGTGAACTGTCCCTTTAAGATCTGGAATTTAGCAAACTTTGAGTTCATGTGGGTTTGCTGGAACAAGTGATGTGTATGAAGTCTTCATATATACGCCTATAGCTGCTGTCTGGCTGAGCTCCAGTACCCAGAATCCTTTGCACAGGAGCATTGGACTGCACCACACCCGAACAGCTGTGCTCACCGCAAGCTTTTCAGAGACAGAAAACCAATTAAAAAAAAAACGATCCCTCCTGAAATAGACCAATATGCAAAATGAATTATTCCATCGGTCCTCGCAGAGAGAGAACGCAGCATCTGTCGTGCGATCCAAACACATCTCCCGCTGGCTCCAGGTCAGCCGTCGGGATGCTTTCACTCCTGTGCGCTTTTGTGTATGTTGTGGGAAACGACACTTTCAATACTTTTAATAGCTATTTATGGTTAAACAAAATAAAAAAAATTGCCTCATTTACCCTCATGTTGTTTTGAACTTGTGTGACTTTCTATTAGGGACTGAAACAGACGGCGACTCTAACATACGCCGGTCTGCTAACATGTGGAGAACAGAACAGAAAGATTTTCCTTACTTCATGTCATTCAGAGTTCCTGCGGGTACGACTAGGAAAGCTTGAAAACTGTACATGTGTGTTCTGTGAATTCCACGCCTTTCCCACCACATCTACCACTTTAATCCTGCCACGGTCTCTGATGTTGTAAAGAAATTCTTGGATTTATAGTGCGTGTAAATGAAAAGGAGATTCTTTAATCTCAATGTCATTTATGAGTTTGGCCTCTTTGAAGCTTTCAGAAAACTGACATAAAAACAGAAAGAACACAAAGACATCATTTACGGTAACCACTGAGAGCCGATAGCAGTGTTACATGTCCCTTAAAGGTACAGTTCACCAAAAAACATTTGGTAACACTTTACTTACTGGAATGCATTACAAATGTAGTTTTAATGTATTAATGATGCCTTGTAATGTACCTTATGTAGCCACAGTTAATACATTATAACACTTATCAATTCATTGTTACACTATGCATTTTAAATTTGGTTATAATTCTTTAAAACAACATATAATGTATCACATTATGAACAATTATAATGCATTATACCCTTTAATAATCCTTTATAATGCATTATACTCTTTAATGACCCTTTATAATGCATTATACTCTTTAATGACCCTTTATAATGCATTATATCCTTTAATAATCCTTTATAATGCATCACACCCTTTATAATGCATTATACTCTTTAATGACCCTTTATAATGCATTATACTCTTTAATGACCCTTTATAATGCATTATACTCTTTAATGACCCTTTATAATGCATTATACTCTTTAATGACCCTTTATAATGCATTATACCCTTTAATGACCCTTTATAATGCATTATATCCTTTAATAATCCTTTATAATGCATCACACCCTTTATAATGCATTATACCCTTTAATGACCCTTTATAATGCATTACACCATTTAAAATGCATTATAAATAAAGGCTTTAAGCAAACATTTTTCTCAAATCTTGAACTTTTTATAATGCAATTTCAATATATTCAATATTGTATTTTATAATACAAAATTGAAGAATATCAAAGAGCGATAATATAAGCAAAATATAAGCAGCCAGCTTAACATGGACAGAATATTCATACAGGGTTAAAATGATTTACTGTACATGTAAATGACATTATTTTAAGGTGAACAATGCCTTTAAAAATGTTTGTACAGACAAACTAAAATCCCATTTGATAGAACGCGTGTCTTGCTGACATGCACATCACGAGTGGTCCACAGCGGAGAGGTGGTCCATCTGTAGAAGCACAGATAAGAGGCCATTAGACATGGATGTATTCTCAGACAGGTATTCCCAAAGGGGTCCTCAACGGAATATGCTGCTTCCATGGCAACCAAACCCATGGCAACAATAATTCTGCATCCACTAAAGTGGAAAAACGTTCATGTCATCATCAAGTCAATCAATGTAAAGATGTGGAGAAAAGAAATATGTGCATCAGCTCTCCATGACATATTTCAGTATTTTCTGTATTTTATCTTATAATATAATATAATGCAAATTTGTATATTATATAATAATAAATGTTATATATAAAATGATATAATATAGACGATTTCATCGGACGCACGTGAGAAAACTTCTGGTCTGTGTTTCTAGTTATAATATAACAATTTATTTTATATGTAACTCATATTGATATTATCTACATTTCCATTTTATTGTATATGAATTGTATTAAATAAATTAAAACATTTCAACAGTTATCTACCAGAAGTTTGGGCTACAAAAAATGTGTTTAAGTTACTGCTGCTGAAACCGTCTATATTTAGATAAATATATTTTAGTTTTGGAAGGGAGAGATTTGATTTAAGTGTGCTTAATTGTCATTTTTCATTTGCAAGCCGGAGAAAATAATGCACCTGTTTTTCAAATGTTTTCTAGGATTCATCCAGTGGTTTGAGATCATCCCTTATTTTGTTCATTCATACACCTCCAAGAGAATAAAATAAGCACAGATATCTTTTACATCTACATTTATTTAAAAAAAGCAACCAACGTCCCATCTTCCATAAAACAGATTTACAAAGAAACACATTTGTAAAAGCAAAGAAACCAACAGTGTTTCCTAGCAGCATCCAAATGTTGGAATGAAAAAGACAAATCAACTGATATATCTAACAGACACAGCTACAGCTGACAGCCTTCACATAACCTTTCCTTTGATTTTATTTATTAAAATAAACTAATTTGGGTTAAATAGGCTTAAATAACAGTGTTAAATACTAGACAGTGGATTGAAGGATCTGTACAGACATGAACACATTTTGGCATGTGGCTCACACAGTTCAGAGCTGTGAGGAGGAACGGCTGCGTGTGCATCAGACGCTGTCATCACAAACATGAGGATTCGGTGAGCTGAAGGCATGTTTAGAAGGATCAAAAACGCCGCATACACCTGCTTATTTCTGATTCCCTTTGAGGCACAATCCCAACAAACACAGAACGAATCAGAAACACGGCTGAATCGGTTCAGGAACGAAGTTGAGTCACTCCATGTTTATTGCCAGAACTCGATGAGGGTGAACGCAAATGATTCTAAGACACGAACGTCAAGGTTCATTTAAAACCTCAACTTCTCAACTTCAATGTTTGTGTCCCAAACCGCAGGTGGAGAATGAAAACTGGGGTTCTCCGTCATGCTTCTTGAGCAGAACGTCCAGATGTCTTGATGTGTTACATTCATAATCCATCTCGGTTTGTTTTTAGAAGTCAGATTCAGGTGGAGATGATATCGACATGGTACATTCTCCATGCTTAACCCATCCCAGTTTCTACAACCCGGTGTGAAGGATTAGTAGGTCGACCTACTCGTCTACTCCAACTAGCACCATCAAAGTGTCTTTCAGTCAAGTATATACTTACATTCGAATGTGAATTGGTTTTAGGTAAATCAATGCCGCTGAAGCATCCGTCTCCTTGAAAAGTACCTCGATGCTTCGGTGACAGATTTCTCCAGTGGTTTTCCCTCTCAAGGATCTTCCGATTCCCTTTAGTCCCCAAGACGGAGAGTCCGGGGTCCGGTTTCACCCCCGTCTCCGTCAAGGTTTCTTGTCGATGGAATGAAAGAACCACTCGGTGAATTTCCTGAGCTGGGCGGCTGCAGTCTGACTCTCCTCCTGCAGTCGCATGTTGTCCTGTCTCAGGTGCTGGACCTCCACCTGGAGAATAGCCTTGTCCTCCTTCTCCTGGTCACAAAAAAACAAAACAAACATCAGGAGGAGCCCACAAGGGTCGGACTTATTTATCATCTTATATCTTCTTTTGTGTTCTGCAGAAGAAAGTCATAAATTAAGTTTTTGGGTGAACTATCACTTTAATAAGAGGCTTAAGCACCAGGTTTAACACCGTCATGTTCTGAGCGCCGTATTTCTGGCCACAAGTCGCACTGTGTGTTTCAAATGTCAGAAAGCAGGATATTAAACCGGCCTGACAAGGTGGCAGTTCGGCGTACTGAGTGCCGTTACAGCATTGTTCGGTCATCCTTCCCTTCAGAGGGCTTCCTCTAGAAAAGTGACAATCGCCACTGACGCATTTCCTTGCATTTGAAACACGGAAACAGTGCATGTGTGAGAAAATGCTGCTGGGCAAGCTGACAGAATCATCTATGACTGCTTAACCCGTGAGAGAAGCAGAAGAGAGAGAGAGAGAGAGAGAGAGAGAGAGAGAGAGAGAGAGAGAGAGAGAGAGAGAGAGAGAGAGAGAGAGAGAGAGAGAGAGAGAGAGAGAGAGAGAGAGAGAGAGAGAGAGAGAGAGAGAGAGAGAGAGAGAGAGAGAGAGAGAGAGAGTTTACCTTTTTCAGGTCGTTCTGCAGCTGTCTCAGAATGACCTCCAGTTGATTGACTTTACCCGTCAGTGTGGATGGAGAGGTATTACTAAAGAATAAAGCAAAGAGAAATAATAAACTCCAAACATACTGTAGATAGCAACACTCAATATCTCCCTGTACTTGACTTGAATGCACTGTAAGTTGCTTTGGAAAAAAGCGTCTGCCAAACGAATCGTGTAGAGTGACAGGATTTGCACCATCGATAAACATTTACATCTGTTACATCAACTCAACCCTGACAGCCGCGTGCTGCACGGACTTTTCTTGCATACGATAACAGTCCCGTGTTAAACTCACCCAGCCTCCAGTGCGGCTCCCTCCGCTGCCGCCACGCGTCGGGTCAGCTCGCGGGAGATCTGCAGGGCTTCGGCTCGCTGCATGTCCGTCATGGTGCAGAAAGATGCCACGCGCTGATCTGTAGAAAAGAAAACAGAGGACACAATCGGGTCAGATGTGACGGACCGTTACGCTCTACACACGTCCTGTATGAGTTATTAATATCACAATGAAACATAAACAAAAGCATAACAATGGTAAACGGCTGTGATAGGAACGTTTTTGAATCGTGGTGGTGTGATCTTGTGAGCGGCGACGGGCTGCTTTTTAAAAAAAGAAAAAATACAGTCCTTGACACGAAGCATGTAAGAATACCGCAAATAATGCGGTGTTACGATATTACCTATTAATTTCCTATTCAACAGTTTTGCACTGATCTTCCACCCCGTAAAGAAGATTTAGGGTTGACTGCAGGATCTAAATATAGGCTTGCTATCTCGATATCTTTGCAAATTTCGATGATGCTCGATATCTCAATCTTTTTCTTAAACTGTAGAATAATAAAAAAAGAGATTTTCTTTTACCCCAATTAAAAATCGTTGAAATCATTATGTTTAGCATCCGCTTTGTGAAAACCAAACCACCTAAATATAACAAATATTACACCACATGGAGGCTAATGTATTTTTAAAGTAATCAAACAAACAAAAACTACATTTTAATGTATGTCACCTCTTAGGAAATTTCTGTGATTTTAAATAAAACAAATAGCTGCTCTTCAATCGAACAAAAAACAACCCATAATCCTTCAACATCTCTTCTTTTTTGAATCTTTAACCACCATATGATTTTGTGCATCACATTAAAACTAAAGACTGAGCTTTTAAGGTTAAGATGAGCTCTATTTGTAATGTACTGTGAATAGCATTGGAGCTGATGTCATTTCTGCTCTGTTTTGAGGGGTTTTCTTTGTGTATGGCGCTCTGTATTAAGTGTTCCAGACATGCCTACAATTATCCTTATAAACCAGCCTCAAAATGAGAGATGCTCTTGAAAAAACCTGAAAAGCCCCGCTCGAGGTCATGTGACCCACTACAACATTCACAAACGGGTTAAATGACTTGTATGAATACGAGTGCCATTAACAAAATGATGATGGGCATCTTACTAATCCATTTACAAAAATGACAAAGAATACATCCCAGGACCACATGTGTGAGGGTTACTAAAGGCCTAACACAGCCATGTTTTCAGATGCAAATGGCCCAGGGGCAGAGCGACAATTACCAGGCTGAGTGCTTAATTGTAGGTGGCAGCGTTTGGTTTGTTTTTGTCTGGGTGTCTAGCGTCGCCTCAAACGAGACTGGCAGCTTTCTCAATTAAATGATGCATGGATGAGATGGAGGGTTACGTCAAGTCACGCCCGCACAGGCGGTTTCTCCACCTACCTTCAAAAGCCCTCGCCGCATCGACGAGGTGAGACCAGTCCAAGCCTGTGGCTGTGTCCGGTAGGGGCATAAGACCCGGGTCACTGAACTTCGACCTGTCTGCGAGGGAACCGTCAGAAAACCAGAACTCATCTGAGGAGACACAGACTTAACATGTCAACGTCAATCTCACAGCTTCTCCGCCCCATTACAAGCTTCTCTGGGTTTTTGTTTGGTGACTGACAGAAATGGTCTTTCCGATTCAGACCATCTGTCGACGGGTCAGGAAGGTCGCAGGAATGAAGACAGTGGGAGTGAATTGGTCACCTGCTGTCATGCCACGATTCCTTCGAGACTTTGAAAGACGGCCCCTTCAAATACAACTGACAGCAGAATGACAATGAAGGATTCAGGGCACCTTTAACAGTTTAGATGTACGAACACATTTTGTAAAAAATAGTCAACTAAGTCTAAGTAGTCTAAGTAGGCAGCTTACTAGGCTCTTTGACAGCTATCAAGGGAACTCTAAACACGACCTCACGTTTTAATCAATAGCGTAGCTCCAAACTTCTCACCGTGGCTCTCTCGATCTCTCTGGCCTGTTAGACAAAAGACGCCATAAACATTTCCCCATCTCACAAAACTCTTAAAATGATGTGAGGGAAAAAACTGTTCTGCTTGAGGTGAATCTAATGCCTCATCTAATTTCCCCGTGTCTCTCTCTCTCTCTGAACCTCAGAGGGATGCAATCCGTCAAATTAGACTATTCACTAGATGAGCACAAGTGAGAGAAAAAACACGACCTGTCGAAACAATCGGAAACTCATCACGGGAGACAGCGATCTGCCCGTCTGAAGCACCGCAGGCCCTGTGATAAACCACGAACAGACTCACACCTTTAATAAAACTGTTAAATGTGTTTATTTGACACTGAATTACATGTGATTGTTTGCTTATTGTGTTGTGAAGACTTTAATGTCTTTATTTTATATGTCATGTGTCAAAATCTCAAAACATAGCAAATGACATTCAGACATTATTAAGTCACCAAACACATTTTGGGGACGCTGTATGTCCTCATAATCCCCTTCCGACAGCATTAATGTTTGAGAATCCTAATAAAGACGGCTGAGTTGAGACGGGAGGAGACGGTGACACGCCGCACGCAGAACACGAGCTTGTGTCAGCAATGACATTTTCTTCTTCCTTGTGTTTAATTAATCATGTCACATAAAAGAAGTCACGCTGGGCTGTGTGTCACAGGATTACCCCCGTCTGGAGAACAGTATAAAGACTTGTGCACACCGGGACGATAATCGTGCGGGTTTATCGCCAAAGCTTAATGCCTCGTGACTAAACAAAGAGCGGCAAACGGCAGGCGTAAAAGCGTCAATTTGAAAAAACGCCACAGGCTCGTTTTTTGGGGTTTGCCGCACCACGTTAAAAACTGGCCGACCGATGAGATTGCCGCTTTTGTTCACGTGCCTGGAGCTGCTGAAGTTACAGTAAAACACGACTTTGTGGCACTCGAGCACAAAACGGTCTTGCCAAGCACAAATTTATACCAACGACGAATGTCAGAAGCATAAAGTTGCGCAGCGCCACCTTGCGTATTTCTGTTTTTCATTAAGGGCCATCTAATGTCGGGGACTGAATTTGCACGTTCACTCGGCTCGTCGCCAGTGAAAATCGCTTTGGTATGAACGTCAAAAAACGTCTCGAAAAACGATTATCGTCCCGTTGTGCACAAGCTTTGAGGCTGAAACTGAGAGAACACAATGAGGAGGCTTCTGTCAGAACGTTCAGGTGTTGATGTGTATCACAAAACAGATTTGCATCACAAAGTTCAGATGGTCAGTGACCCCGAGAGAACCTCTTCAAAGAAATATATAGGAGTGTCACAATATACCAGTATTGATAATAACCATGATTATCGATATAGCTTTAATATATCACATATGATAATATCATGTCAGACTCACTCTTGAGGTTTGATGCGGTTTGACTGAGGCTGATGCGAGGAGGAAGTGTGCTGTGAAAGGGTGGAGTGCTGCTGAATAAGATGTCATTGGGCATGGCCTGGTCTAGCATGGAGCTCCGCGAGCTGGCGTAGGACGAGCCCTTTCTATTACTGCACACGCTCTCATCAGACAGGGTCCGATACAGAGACCGCCGCGGAGACAGACTGCCCGCTGTCGATGCCTGACAGAAGAGACACAATAACACAAACGTAATTCTTTTTTATGTATATTGTATAGCACAGTGTTTACAGAAAACACTGGTCCAGAAGCACTTCTGCTTTCAGTTTTTCTTTATTTAATATTAGTAAGAAATTAGTTTAACATTTTGATTCGGTTATAAATGTTCTGTTGGTTGTATTTTGCTCAAACGTTTGTGTAAAAAACTGAAACAGGAAGTTCTTCTGGATCATCATGTGAGCAGCATTGTCTACGTCTTCTAAAAAGGTCTATATGCACACATTCACATGAAAGATAAAAAAAATACACACATACATATTAATGGAGATCTAAGACACAAGGTGAAAGTATTTGGTAGCATTAGTTAAAGCATTAGTTAACATAACCTAACTATGAAAAGTATGAGCATTTATTCATCTTCGTTCATTTAAGCATTTTTAAGGCACAATCAACTTAGATAGACAATTGTATTGGTTTTAACTAATATTAACAAAGATTAATAAATGCTGGACACACTATATCGATCACTATTAGTTATGTTAGAAAATCTTACTGAATAATCAAATAAAAATAAAAGAATAAACTGAAGATTAAAAATACAAAAAAATAAAACTGATGATATCTGATATTATAATTTTCGTGTTTTTATATTATTTCT
Source organism: Oreonectes daqikongensis (assembly GCA_026939265.1). Classification (NCBI taxonomy): domain Eukaryota; kingdom Metazoa; phylum Chordata; class Actinopteri; order Cypriniformes; family Nemacheilidae; genus Oreonectes; species Oreonectes daqikongensis. The sequence continues at coordinate 166,187 of JAOTQM010000500.1, forward strand.
TTATTTCCCCTTATTCTCTGTTGAAACTGTTGAACACTGCAACAAGGTAAAACTTTTCAATTGAATGAAATATTAACAAGCAATTAAAACTAAAACCAGGAATAGGACTTGGTGTGTAATTGGTAATAATGCAAACGTCTTTTATTGACGCGATTTCATTGGGATGCACAATGGACAAAGAGAAGCGAGTCAGAACAGCTGTATGTAATAAAGATGCATGTGCTGCAGATTTGACAAGAGCATTAGACATTTCATTTCATACACGTGTGTCTTTAAAGAGCGCAGTTACTCTGTGCTATCTTTCACGGCAGGATGTGGACGGGAGGTTTGTATTGGACTGGATAAATGGAAAATCCACACCGTCTTATGTTGTTAAATAGCAGGATGCTATAAATAAGGTCTGCTCTTCATCTGCAGCTGTGCACTATCGAGGAATGACTCGAGTATGTCGCTTCTCTTCCGCTTGCGTTAGTTAACTAAAACAGATCCATATTTAGTCAGCTGGATGAGAGGGGTCAGCAGGGCCCCGGGGCTCCTGCTTCATCCAAAATCACATGTCCAACGTCTTTGAAAGTTACACAGACAGTAGCTTCCTAACGTCCTTCCTGTGTACCGTCTTCAAATCCGCCATTCAAACACTCATGAAATCATATCTTACTCTTTTAAAATACTTAGTAGTTGGAGAGAAATGGTGCCAAAAGTTGGTTTAGTCCCAAATGAAGTCATTTGATCCTGCTGGTTTTATTTATAGTACACAATACATCCCTCGCTATTTAAAACTTGATCAAAAATGTCAGTTTGCTGAATTACCATCAGAGGAGAGAAGGCAGACATCGTGGCTCGCAAGACTCAACAAAGCTAAAAGCCTGCAGGCCCCAAACCCACCCTCTGTTTTCACATCCTTTATTCTAAAATCCCACTCCAATCCCATCACTGAACCGTGAACCAAACCTCTCTCACGGTCACAACAACACATTTCCATCAAATTCTTCTCCATTTCCTTTTCAACATTCAACTTTATAAAACTAGATCCCATCTGGACCTCTTAGATCAAAACAGGACTTGAGAAGAATTTCTCCCAAAAAAATAAAAGTGGATTTAACATTTAAATAACGTGTATATATCATTTTGTGACATTCCAGAGTCCACAAGGCCTGATGTATAAACAATTTTTAATGCCCATATTAAGATTGATAAAAATAAACTATAAATATGTGACTCTGGACAACAAAAGCAGTCTTAAGTGTCAGTTTTTCAAAATTGAGATTTTTACATCATCTGAATAAATAAGCTTTCCATTGATGTTTGGTTTGTTAGGATAGGATGATATTTGTATGAACGGTATGAATTTGACTGATGGCATGATGATGGTATTAAAAAGTGTTTAGTCATTATAATAATATTGTTATTGAGATGTTTAGGCCACGATAATCATGTAGTGAAAATCTGATATTGTGAAAGCCCTAGATCCCACAGAATTGAACCTATTAAGAAATAAAAACTTTTGTCGCAGCAACAACTAAAACTGTCAGCCCTAGAAAACCAGTAGCAGCACACAGCTGAATTCATTTCTCTGTATTTCTGTGCACATCGAGTATAAAAGGACAGCGAGCAGCACTTCGGCTCTCAATCAGGAGTTTCCACCGGGGAAGAAAAACCAGATTGACAATGTTTTCCATTACGACTCAAACTCCACAACGACAGTTCTGTCTCTGCGGGGCTGGCGAGCGGATGTGCGGCATTTAAAAAAAATCACGGACCAGCGAAATCTGTCACGGGTAAATAAAAACAAACTTATATTACACCATAAAGCAAAACTCAGGACCATCTCCCCAATAACAAAACTGTTACAAAACTGAAGAACAGGAAGAACCCAGGGTGCTTGTAACGTGTAAGCCATCATCTCAGCGGGTCGGGACGGTATAAAGCACGACGTGTTTCTCTCTGTGCCTGACCTCCCTGTAGAAGCACAATGACCCGTCTGCCTCGGAGTGCACAGCAACATGACACAGACACTAAAAATAGGGCATTGTGTATCAACCGCGGCCTTTCCTGCTAGATAACCGGCTGCGGGAGGGACGGAGGGAACTCAAAATGCAATTAAGACGTCTCCATGAGACTTCAAAAACACACAGAGAACCAACAACTTCCGCTCTTTAATCCACAACATGAAGGAAACACAAACCCAGCGAGCGCTCGTAAATCTGATTAAGAAAACAGAATCTATCCGATGCTGGGATTCACGTGTGTGTGTGGAGTACTGGCTCGGTCTGATAAGCCACACATGTTTGTTCAGGCTTTATTCATTTCACACGATGAGGTTATCAGCATCTGAGCCCTTTGTAGGGAACACATGGCCCTTGCAAGGCCGTTCAGAGACATTTTACAAGAGAGTGTTACGACAAAATGCGTTGAAAGACATTATTGCATTGTTTATTTTAATGCAAAAATTGCATCATAAAAAGCATGTTTCTAATGCTTTACTGCAAAAACACAAATCGGTGTATTACCACGGTACAGTTAAAAAAACATGCATTGTATGATTGCATAAATCACCTGATTTATTATGTGATATACATGTTGAGCATTGCATTGTGTTATAGTTTGTATGCACTGTAAGTTAGTTTGTATAAAGGCATTTGTCAAATGCACAAATGTAAATATATCTTTGAAGTGGCTCTCGATACAAACTTTGCAAGCAGTACACACCAATGCAATGTCAATCTACTTATCACTGATCAATCAATACCTTCCTATGGCTGCTCTCTGCAGGTGGGCTTTCGGGCACCATCATCTTCAGATATTCTTCTTTAGACCTGCTGGGCTGAAGACCTCCTTCCTTAAGTTTGTCCCTCCCCCTCTCCTGTGGTCGACACGCCCCCTCCGCCGCATACAGCTGCCTGATGAGAAAACACACAACCAGATCAGAAGTTCATGAGGATGTAACCCGATTGCGTCGAGAGGTAAGCGGGAGGTTTGGAGTTTTTTGAGGAGTGAGAAAGTTTAAGGAGGTGTAAAGGTTACTCATGCGTGAGACTATAAGCACCAAAGTAGTTTAACATGAAGAACCTATGATTACATAGATGTAGATGCAGCAGGTGAAGTATCTCAGAAAGATTTATAACAGTGTCATTTTATAACACATCCGTCTATGAGACAAACAGGAGGACGAGGGAGCAGCGGAGAGGGAGGTGGATGGATATGCTGAGAGATCAGGGCGACGTGACCTTGTTGACTCTCTGGCTGTGATTGGATGTGTTCAGTGTGGGAGACTGGAGCAGCGTGTTACAGATGGCTGTCAGATAGCAGCACGCACGCACAACGGCTAACAGCTCAACCTGAATCACAAGTGAACATTCCAGAATCTAAATGACTGCATGAAAACAAAATGAAATGTTTGTGCCTTGTATACACTATAATCCATCTTTATATTCTGGTGTACTTAAATAGACAGTATAGTGGCAAATAGTGATGTCCAGGGGGAACTATTTGTACAGTATTTGATTTTAATGAACCTTAAGTAGCACGAGAACATTTGTAGTAATAGCCAAAAATATGGGTCAAAATTTGCCATTTTTCTTTTATGCCAAAAATCATTAGGATATGAAGTAAACATCATGTTCCATAAAGATATTTTGTAAATTTCCTACCGTAAATATAGCAAAACTTTATTTTTGTGAGTAATATACTATGCTAAGGACTTCATTTGGACAACTTTAAAGGCTTTCAAAGGTTTCAAATATTTATATCTCGGCCAAATATCATCCTATCCTAACAAACCATACATCAATGTAAAGCTTATTTATGCAGCTTTCAGATAATGTGAAAATGAATGTAAAACATATAATGTATTTTTCCAGACAAAATTATTTGGAAAAAGGCAAACTACTATACAGCATAACAAGGAATATAGGTTTTATTTGACTATACAAAAAAGCAAAAAATCTCATAGAAAATATAATATATGACAACAGTTTTTTATATTATAAATATTATTATTAATTATTAACTGTTATGAATATTTGTTGATATCTTCTCCTAGTTTTGGCTTCGTTTTAGACTTTGATGTGTGTAAATTGTAACTACATATATTTAAATAAAATTTGAAAATCTCAATTGTTCAACTTTTTGGTCAATACTGTATTTTATATTTCTTTATAGTTCATATTTATAGCTTATACAGTTAAATCGTTAAAAAAATCTTTTCTGCACAAAAGAACATGAATATTTTGGGGGGGATTTTTTAAAGTCAATAAAAAAGCACAAGAATATAATATACGATGTATTAAGAACAAAAAAACTACAAAAAATGTCACAGATTATATCTACGATTTACACAGCAATCACACTATAAAGATAAAAAGTCACTTGGTGTGGATGCAAAAAAACGTATTTGTATATACATTTACATTTAAGCATTTGGCAGACGCTTTTAACCAAAGTGACTTACATTGCATTATACTATACATTTGTTTCTAAGTATGTGCAATACCTGGGATCAAACCCATGACCAATATAAAGATGTGCTGTATTCAAAGGTGTAAACCCTATACAGTATGTGAATACAACCCTAAAGGCCGTTTTCTAATCAAGCCTAAAAGAAATAAACTTCAAAAACACGTTGCATGTGTGTTAAACCCTGAAGTGTGACACGAAAATCCTTCATGGCTCAAAAGAGCAGTAATGAAGAGGCCGTTTTAAAGGCCAGTGTAGGTGTTGAGCAGCATCCTCGCAGCTGTCTGCCGTGGCATCAACACACTTTCTGACCCGCTGACCTCCACTGGTGTGCGTGTATATCGCAAGCTGCCGGTGCGACACAATCTGTGAGGGTTGAGAGTCGGTGAGGAACAGTGAGGAGAACGGAACAGTGAGGTCAAGGGTTAAAGGGGAAAGTTCACCAACACGTGGAGTCACATGTAGATACCTGGAGCGCTCGGCTAAAGCTGTAAGAAGGAAAGACAACAAGCCTTCAGCCCCACTGAGAGAAGAAGTCAAAGCAGAAGAAACAGAGAAAAAAGTTAGCAGCTGGTCTATAGCGCCAAGACACCGACAGCTTCATTAGCTGAACCAATATTGTACGGTTTGTCTAGAGGCAGCATTACATAACATGAAATAAAGGCTCGAAGTGGAATAAACACAGAATGGAGACGTTAACTGCATTACAAAGCTTCTTTCATAACAGCTGAGGAAAAACAGCCGCGTCAACATCATCAATCACCGTGTTTAAGAGGTACGCTTTTAAAACACTAAGCAGATTATTGGGCGAGTCTTTACTTCGGTTCACAAACACATGCTGCTAGACATGACAGAATCAGACATACCAGTCTGTTCACCATAAACACTACCCGAACATTTCATGTCATCTGTCAGTCACGGTTAACTCATGTAAACTAGATCGAAGTCTTGGGAAGGACAGCAGCGTTGCAGGGCGATGTTAAGATGAGCTTAGTTTATGTTGAAGAATATCAAGACGGCGTTCGCTTTGAAAGTACAGCAATGCATCTACAAAACTAGGTCATCCAAGAAAAGCAAAGACAATACTTTGACTAAAGTTTTTTGTAATACACAATTCCTACACGAAACAGTCCAGGCCTTTGGGAATAAACATCGCTCTATTGATCAACAATGAGAAGAGACACATGCCAAGTGTATTACATTTGCAAGATTAAGAACCTTATCTGCGCATATTCATCAAACGCTTGATTTAGCTCCGGATCAATAAAGGAAGGATCTGTTTTTCGTCCTTGAACACTGGGAATGCTGGATGGCCGTGCCGGAGGAGAGACTAATTGGATAAAAAGAGGTGAGAGACCTTGGCCTGTGGCTAAATCCAGCTCAGAACAGAGAGAGAGAAGACTCTTTTCAACTTAATGAGTCATGCTGGCACACGCTTGAAGGGCAAGAGCCCATCCTTACGGCTCGCATTTGGAAATTAAATTTTTTTTACGTATACATGCTCCAGAGGTCTGAGAACAAGCCGCAATGTCCGAAACTAAATTCAATTACATACCAAATTACCTCTTGCTCGTATGGTACCATACTGCTTTTAGTGACCATCATTAACTTTCAAATAAACCCTCTCGAAATGCGAAAGCATTATATTCCACACATCACACTCACCCACACTCGGGCAGATTTGGGGGCTCATCTGGGACGGATCTGTCGTCGGGACGCTCGAGTGTCTCGGTGCCGGGCATCGGTTCTTGGCTACTGTGGGCTCTGGAACACTCTGGAGAAGATGTGAGCTTGGAGCTGTGGGGCAGCGGACTGCTGCGGTCATGTGAACCAGCAGCCAGCACACGAGATAAAGCAACATGAGAGCGGATCATCAAAGCAACATGACAGTACAGCGGCAAAGACCTTCTGCATTCAGATGTTTGCCATTCAGAGAGATTTGATTAACTAGGTTTTAATAAGGCTGTGGGTGGATTGTATATTGACAGCATTTTGTTGGGCATCTGCGCTCCAAAACACGCACATGAGAAGAGACAGCATGCCCGCAGCAGGACCCTGACCTTTCAGCAAGATGATGGCTGTCAGTCTCAAAATGAACTCATCTTTTCTGTTCTCATGTGCAAGATTTACAAATCTCTTAATATTGAATAGAGACGCACTGATGCATAGTGTAATTTTGGATCAATTTAAAACCATCGCCATATTGGCGATAGCACAAAAAAAAATGATCGTAAAATCTAATTATAATGAGGACCCATATTTCTAGTTCCAGCACCCACTATGAAGATATCCCTCAATTTCCGAGAACAATCTTTGACGCAAGCATCCACTAATTCCTCACATTGTTTGGAGCATAATGGCAGTAAACAACAGTGTTGTTCACTGTGTGGATGGAAAATAACCCACGTCAACATTTGAAGAAGATTATTTATTTTTCCCCTTGTTGTACTGAATTGCATAACCTTCCTGGGCATCAAAGACTGGAATATGCCAAACGAACTCATTTGCTTTTCCGTCATCTACAAAATCCTCATTGTGGGCAGTGTGTCCAAAGGCGGAACGCAAAAATCGTGGCCATCTTTCCACACAGCTGCATATGCAAAACATCCAGTCAGACAAAGTATTTAGACAGCTGGATGTGTGTTTGTTTGTCTGTAATAGGAGGAATATGTGCATGTTTATAAACAATTTCTGAAAGCAGATGAAGTGCACATTCTTTCCTGTTCACATTTCACCCGGTCTGAGTGGAATTTTATCTGATCTGTGAATCAATAGTCGGCAAAACAAACTGTGTGTTCAAACCAAACAAACAATCTCTTTTCAAGCCACAAATCTGAGCTAACTTCACTCTCGTTCACTCACCTGGAATGAGATGAGATCTCGCTCAGGTCTCCCATACTTCCATCCACAGGCGCGTGTCCGGCCGCCAGCGCCGCTGCGTAACCCTGAGGCAGGTACAGTCTGTTGTTTTCCTCCTCTACGGAGCCTTCCTCCATCAGCTCTGGAGTCCACGGGTGACCCGGATCGGACGCCCCACGGGCCTGGAGCATGACACGGGCCACGGACGCGCTGGGCCCCCCAGGGGTCATGCTGCAGGGGGCGGTATCGATGCCGCTGTCTGTCGAGGCTCCTTTAATGTAGGTGAGACCCAACATCTCCGGATCCATCAGGTCCCCAGAGCCAAAGTGCTTCTCGTCGCTGTTACTGCTGGAGGCGTTACTGGACAGTGTGTTACTGCTGGAGTGACTGGAGTTTTTATCGCCGCCCTGCTGGAGGAACACAACAACCATAAACAAAAAAAATGGATTATGTGTTCTGTGTGCTAACTGCTTGAACACAGTTTGGCTTTAACTAAAGACACTTGCATACCAATAAATAGATACAAAAGAACGCACATTGTTGACATGTTGTGTCTGCTGGTACATTTGTCTCTTATCAGCTGCCTGTCATACTTCATCATGTGACATCACATTGGTTTTAATGCACTGCGAGCGCAGAAGAACTAATTACTCTGAGCTAATGAATAATTCTGTGACTGCTAATATATGCAAATGACTTCTGTATTCATTAACTAGTGTGCAGACAACAAGGCGTAATAAATTAAGAAAGCAGAGGCTCATGGGGATGAGACATGTAAATCTCCCAGTCCCAGTGGACATAACCTACACAATCATATACTGCAACAGTAAAACATCTAAATATACAGAATTTATAAGAATATTGTAGATAAAGATTGTAATTTGCACAGATATTATACAAAGTGACATCCAAAATTTAAGTATTTTAAATTTTATTTTTACAAATTAAAAGGAGTGGGGTATTTGTTGGGTATTATTGCTTCAGGTTTGTGCATTTTAATTTACTGAAATCCTACCTAGTATGTTGTCTCCCAAAACAACATCCATAACGTTAGGGTTCTTTACCTTTTTTAAGATAGAAAACCTGTGATCGACTGATATTTTTCTGATGTTTACACACCATCAACAAGGGTTTAGTAAAATATAAACAGATAGTTCAGTATATTGGTAACGAAGCGTTTATATATCACATCCATAACGCTGGAATTGCCCGGATAGTTTCGTTAAAAATAAAAATTATTTCATCATTTGTTTACTCAAACCTGTATGACTTTCTCTGTATTGCAGAACACCAAACAAGATATTTTGAAGAATGCTGGTAACCAAACCACATTGAACCCCATTGACTTCCACTGTATAAAAACAAAACCACTGAGACATTTCTCAAAAAAGTCATACACAGGTTTTGAACCACATGAGGGTGAATAAATGAGGACCGTTTAAACCAAAGTTAAGTTTTGAGTTAATACCCAAGACTCAACAAAACATTAATAACTGATGAATTGAATACAGACACACTTAAGAGACAAGTAAAATATCTTTTTGACTAACAATAGCATCTATAGACTTATACGTGTGTGCACCGGTACAGCTTACTGAGCACATGCTGCTATGAGGGTCTTATTCAGGATGCTGTTTCAGAAGGCAGCTGTCTATGTAGTTTAAGAAGAGAGTTTTATCACTACAGCTTCACTGCAGGAGTCTGTCGTCTCTCTGGACTCCCGCTGCTCTGCATAAATCAGCTGTAATTCAGTCTGAACCGGTGCGGCGGTGGTCGGGTGCAACGAGAGCATCTCAGGAACAGAACGAGCGCAAATTTAACATTCAAGGTGAGAGAGACGGACAGACCAACATGAGAATGTTGCTGATAACAGCGCAGAATAACAGCACCAAGGGCAGCTTGACCTTATCTCCATTCATTCATCAGTCTGACACACACTGACAGTATGACCAGCGGCCCCGCGACGACTCCGTCTGCGTGTTTGTCATGTTGAGGTTTGCAATGCGCATAGTCAACACCTTAAAAATTATTTAAGAAACATTATTTTTGCCATTTTTCCGGAACACTACTCTTGTCCAGATGGAGGACAAAATGCATGCCAATCATGCAGGTTAAGTTATCACCGTCGTTGCATATTAAGCTGTGAAAGTCAAAAATCTAGCTGGCCAAGAAAAAAAGAAAAACATTCTGACATTGTAAAGACATTCAGACTTTTCCCCTGTGGGAATTTCCCTCTATTATAAATCAGTCCAGCATACAATTATATATAAACAAATATCTGCTGCTGACTGGCCAAGTCACCGATCGAATTGTAAATATACCACCATTTCAAACCAAAACATACTCAGAAATATACTCTCTCTCTCTCACCGGTGTCCTTTAAATGAACCTGAACTTAGACCTCTCAATATAGTGTGAGGTCTTACCCGTGTCAACTTGTTAGGTGAATCCTTGCCCCTTTCCTTCAAGGAGTTGAGGATCTTTGTGGACGGGACGTGCCATTTGGCCTCTGTGGAGAAAAACACGATTGAGACGATGAATCCGACTAGACTCGACTTGAGATGATAGCTGGTTAAGAGGTTCATCTAGCTGAACTACAAAGTTATTTAACCTCTATTAAACGCCTGTGTGTGAACCTCACCAGCAGATCGTGTTCTCTCCAGAGTGGGCTCCCTCTCCCTCAGCATCTCCCCATCTCCCAGCATGCCCTGGGCTTCAGCAGAGCGGTCATGGAGGACGGGTGAATGGCACCTGTGAGAGGAACAGAGCGGTTCAGCATCCTAAAATGTTTTTGGGGAAATTCACTTTTCCTTTTAATGCATTGACATGTGATGTACAGTATTGGCTGTCATGACTAATATCAATAGTTCATGTCTATGCTCATATTTAGGGTGAGCATCTTTATGTGTGAGTATGTAAAAGCTAAGGCTAAGACACAGATATGTTCACATCCACTGGCTAATGGAAACACTCATGTCAGGAGTACCGGATCATGTCTGCAGATGTTTACAGGAAAGCTTTGATCATCAGGTTTTTGTCAATGTCTGACTGGTAATGCATCTGTTGAATTATGTATTAGAATGAAGACCTGCAGATGTGCTGACTGTGGGCTGTTAAGTAACATCTACAATGTTAATTTTAAACATATAAATGTTTCTGATAAAGTATTTTTTATGTGCATATATGTACATACAAATGCATTTTCAATTAATATATATATATATATATATATATATATATATATATATATATATATATTTGTATAAATGTTATTGCTAAAATACTAAAGAAACTTTAAAATCAAAGTAATTTTAAAGCAAATAAATACTAAGTTACTAGAAATTACACTGAAATATTGACAGGAAAATACAAAAAAAATCTAAATATAATTATTGAAAAAATTTAAATAACAGTAAATAAATTATATAAATTATTATAAATCTAAATACAAGTTCATTTTTTTAAAAACAATAAAAAAAAGTAAATACTAATGTATATCTTGAATTCACTGTACATCGGATTGAATAAAATGTAATTATTTAATACCACATAAAAATGTATATGAACAGAACGTGGGTGTGTGTGTGTTACCCATCATATCCCGGCTGCTGGTTCCAGGTGGCACTTCCGCATGGTCCCGGGTCACTGGATGACGATTGGTTACTGGGTGAGCTGCGGTAGTGTTGAGACGCATCTTTACTGCAGGATGAGATCTGAGGGTTCTCTATGTCCTGTGCGCTCCTGTAGTGAATGTGGGAAAGAGAGAGAATACAGATGGATTTGGATTCTCGTGGCAGCTGTTCGCATGTGGAGCTCCCCATTCTCAAACATCCATTAGACGATTATGACTTCTGAGAAATCCATGTTGCTTCCAAGAACACTTGAATTATCCTCTCTGTATAGCCTTTCCTCTTATTTTGATCATGCACCTGTATAAACCTAAACTTCTATTACTGACCATATATTCAGAAGGGCAAAATAAGATTCATAGTGAGATAAATGAGTTGAAGATAAATATGTATTTATACAGTAGTAGCCACAGTCTACAAGTAATGGCACGCTGCAAGGAATCTCTCTACCAAACCATCAATAATCCAATCATCCAGCACCTCGCAAAAGTGCCGTCCGTAAAACCCCAAAGCAGCTGACATTTCCTGCACATTTCATAAGAAGCGTTGCCTTTCCTCCCAGCCAAAGTGTCTATATCTGTGTTAAACCAATGGAGTTTTCCCAAAAATATTAAATTGTGCCTCCTTCAAAAAATACGCACAAACGCAAAATATAGAAAACATGAGACCAAAGAGTGTATAAACAACGGTTTCCTTTAATAAAAGACTGTATGTTATACAGTGACAAAAATAAATTAACTTTGTTCCTATATATATCAATACTTCAAACATTTAAAATAGCACAGTGTAAGTTGCATTTCAATCTAAAAACAAAGCATGGCCCTGCGTTGCTATATAGTTTCTAAGATGTATGGAGTAGATTTTAGACAGATGCTATGCAATTGCTAAGGTTTTGGTTGAGCCCATCAATCAAACACCACTAATAAGAGAAAGAGACAGAGAAACAGAGAGAGAGAGAGAGAGAGAGAGAGAGAGAGACATAGACGGAGACAGAGAGAGTCTGAGCCAGCCCTCAGTTTTCTCCACATGGGGTCTCACAGAAGAGGCAGGAAAGGTCATCAACGCCACGAGGGCCTACCAAGTTAGAACAAATGACCACATTATAAAAACCATAACTGCAAGAAATATCTCCTGCATACCAAACACAAGAGCAGGTGCAGGAGTTCATGATGAGTCTGTAAATATACAGCAAACACAATACCTGAAGAACATAACATTGTTTCCTAACTAGGTGCCATGTGATATATTACGGGGAAGAAAGAAGGTTGCAATTTTATGTGGCAATAAAGAAAGAAAGAACAAAACAGTAAGGAATTAATTCAATATGAATAAAACCAATCAATGATGTCTGTCACTTGTTGTGTATCTTGATGTCGATATGACGTCTAGCTGAAGCAAAACCGTTGTTTCACTTTTATTTAAAAAAAAAAAACATAATCTTACATTATGTGTGTTTCATATAACATGTTTAATACCTGGGTCCGTCCGGCAGCTTTCTGTCGAATGAGGTGCTGCGTGGGATGGCGGTCTGAGCGTGTTGGAGGAGTTGTTGGCATGGCATGCGATCGTGACCCTGGGTGGGGGATCCGCGGGGCAGGGGCTGGCTGCTGGTGGGCACCCGGTGCCAGGTGGTGTTTCTTTTGAACGGAGTCTTGTATTCGCAGGGAGTTCCTTCACTGTCCAGTTTATACTCGACCATTGGGATTCTGTAGAGTTCTGAACAACCCCTGAAACACAGAAGGATATGGTTAGTCAAAGGGTTTTCGTTCATCATCTTTTATCAAAAATATTGATTTGTCTCCAATAAGCCAGAGATCATTACAACCATCTCATTGACGGATAATAGAGATTTGACTGATGTACATTTTTCTTGTTGAATGTCATATTTTACTCTAAATAGGAAATATATATATATAGCAGAAGAGCCACACAAAGGAGGATGGCGAGGAGGGATCTTGAGTTAAAAGAGAAGAGCCGGGGGGGTTCAGCATTGCACCCCGGTTCAGAAATCCCAAAAAATCTTCTACAATTCAACTCGGTTGTATCTGCACAACATGGGGGGGGGGTCACATTCTATCTTTTTCTTCTTCGATTTGCATAACAAGCCCACAGGCCACTCGTATCAATTAGATGCAAAAGACAAGCCCCTAACATCAGAGAAGATAATCTCCTCCTACATGAACTGCAATGTGTTTTAAATTGAGTTTCTCCTCTCTGCCCCCTGGATATCACTGACCTCACTGTACTCGAGAGGCTAAAACGCTAGACGCTATGCTATGATTTCTGCCAGAATCTCTTGCCTTGAGCAGCGCAGCGCAAAACATATTTTTTCGTGTTTTATGGGAAAAGCATGCAGAAATAAAGACAATCTTCTTGAAATCCCTAAATGACAATTCTTTCAGCACTGACTGCACTCACACTCTTGTCATTATTAAAATCCAGAACATTTAAAGGATGATAAAGATACTATTACATAAATTAACCATGGTTTTACTACAGTAAGCATAGTTTAAATTGTTCAATTATAGCAACCAAAAATTAACCATAGTAATCCCAAATTTACCATAGTCTTACTATATTAACCCTACCTTCACTGTGATATTTATAGTAAAATCATCGTAACCACAAATAAAATGCAGTAAGCACAAATGTACCAAATTTATCATTGTCTCACACTACAGTAACCATGATATCTGTAGTAAAATGTACCATTCTCACACTACAGTAACCACAGTTTAACTATGTTATTTGTAGTAAATAGTAATACAAATAGCAATCAATCTGCCAAAAATGGTTACTACTGCACTAACTATAATAAAACCATGGTAAATTTTCCTAAAGGACTTTTTGGGTACACATAACCTACAACCAACAAAGATTCCTGCACACATACAGCACATGTAAAATTGGCAAATGTTCGGTTTTCTGGAACATGAGGGAGTTTAAGGTGCAGGTGAAAATATCTTCACTCAGCAGAGAAGAGCCTCAAAAGAGCCTGAAATCTCCACTTGAGCACCTCTTCAAGCCCTCGACGGGAAGCTCGAGAACAGACAGAAACCGAATCCTTCCATCTGACTGTGTCTACAGGACTGAAGAGCCCTTACATCAACAGCGCTTTTCTGGGTGAAAGAACGGAGGAAAACAATTTAATGGAAGAATGTTAAGCAGCTCAAGCTCTCAGGAGGTCTTTCTAGATGAGTTTATGTCTCATTTCCATCACTGAACCATTTTAAAAACTCAAGACCAGGTCTGATCTGAAGAGGGATGGAGCATCGGAATACCATCCATACAATATTTCTGCACTGCCAACTTATGCATTACATTTCTTTCTTGGCTCTTTCTGGCGTCAGGGCTTTTTCAAGCATCATGTGATCTTTTCATAAGCTTTTCATTTAAAACACTGCTGATACAATCACAATATGATGATTTTACAAGTCATACAGAATAATATATGGATATAATATGTTGATTCTCTAAATTTCATTATATGCACATAACAACATGTCATTCAGCTGGATCTGAGAAATTGAAGATAAATGACCAGAAATCAAACTCACGTGATATAAATGCACTTAAACTCCAGGGCCTCTTTGTAAAACCCTTGAAACTTTAGATGCTTCTTACAGTTTGGTGACTCACGTGTTTAAAACGCTAGTCAACACAAATGCATACACAAACGCAATATAATGAGAACCAGTTGTGAAGCAGAATAAACCATTCCAGTGCATACATATACCCTAACACACATTGAATCTTTGAAAGCTTTAAAGTCTAAATGAATTGCAATTTTGAAATGCTAGAAAATGTAAGAAAGGGAATTTCTACATTCAGAATTGACTGGATCATAAAAAAAGAGAATGAAGTCAGATGGTTGGAAAAGAGCAGATAAAACGAAGGGCCCATTCTGATCTAATGTTGTCTTCAGCTAACACTTTGAAACTGCTTCTGCATTGAGTAGCATCGTGATAGGATTCATATCTTTTGTGACAAAAAGCAGAAAAATGTCAAAAACGTACTGATGTGTAATGGAGTGTTACAAAAGCTAATGGCATTTCTAAACAGTCTACAAACGCTAATGTGCATTTCCCTCAAGCACCTTTTCCACAAGTCATTAACGTCAGTATATATGTTCATCAGCGGTAACATGACTTTCTGCTGGTTTCATATTTTTAATCACAGGAGAAACATATTCACACGATCCAGAATAATCTACAGCATGTGGGTCTAAAACGAACCAAAGTGCATTCAGATGTAGATTCAATATGCTGTTTTTAATACACACCTGCTTTCAAATGTCCCGTCATTTCTAACATTACGTCTTTCTAACCAAGTCTTTAAACAATATTTTCCACTGCCAAGATCGGCACAGTGTACACCTCTGACAATATTGCTGTCATACTGGAAAAACTGAATCATGCGCTATAGATATGAGATATTACAGACCCCATGAAATGCAATAACAAGCAGTAATAATGAACATTATATAGCTTCACCATACAGATTATTATATAACTTCCTATCTAAAACCACAAATTTACACTCTAGAACATACACTCTTCTTATTTTAAGACACTATAGAAGCTTTTTTAAGGTTCTGTAGAGTCCAGTCTGGGCTTGTGAAATATGGGTCTAATATTAGCCTAACCCAGAAAATCTATTTATTTACTCAAGCACTGCAGAATACGTCCGTAACCTCGTACAGTCCAAGATCCTTTTCCATCATCTCCATTGGCCGCCTTTAAACATGCCGCACATACATCAAACTAATGATGGAAACATTTCAAACGTCTTTACACAGCAAACTCATTTACAGGCTGAAAATGAATACAACGGGTAAATATTTGCCATTGGACAGATCTGACATCGCTCAGACAGCATGTGTAGCACTGCATGGCTTAGATTTACATTTGAAACTCGAGGGCCGTGTCGTATATGAGAATGTGTTTGATGTCAGTGGCTGTTTATACTGCATTTAATACAGCGGGTAAGATTTTTAATCCAGGTTAATGCTTTTACTGAACCTTTCCTTTAACATTTTGAGTGTCTTTAGACATATAACGCACAATTAGCTTTTTTTGTCTATTCTGAATTATTTTTTAATCTATAAGTATTTCTTTAGGTAATACAAAAAAGTACAAATTATACAGAAAAAAAACATACATTTGACATGTGAAACATGTGGTTGCGGAACATTTGAAAAACTCATGTGTTTAGTCTTTAAGAAAAACGAAATAGAAATTATTTCCATAAAAAGACCCATTCGAAAATAAACCATGGTTTTACTATAGTAAAAGTGTAGTAAATTAGTTTATAATAACAAAAGTTACACTATTAACTTTTTTATTTTAAAAAGATGCCTAGAGAACATCCATAAAGTAATAATCTTTATAAATCCTTTGTGTTTGTAATACAGACGTCTGTTTTAAATCCAGCTGATAGTATGTGATTTTGTCCTGTTGTAATTGATCAGACAGGTAACTGAAGCATTAAAGCACAATCTGGTGTAGGGTGACTCATCTGACAGCACTGGGACGTGTTTCATCAATAATCGAGCACCCTGTGTGCATGCCTAGCGTTAGGACCAAAGGCCTGGGCAGCCCAGCTGTCTCAGCGATACACAAGCAACCGTCTGCCAGTTTCCTCTCATGGTGTGATAACAGTGTCTCTGCTCCAACATCAACATCATTCTGTTACTACTGATACATCACATTTACTCTAAACAGCTTCCTAGTGTAAACAGTGGATAATAATGTGTGCATGTGTTCATAAATTAAAATAAACGAAAAGTGAGGAGAAACAAGAGTGCCGATACCTTCTGGGGGCTCCGTCCTCATACGGTTGGATAATGACGACCTTGACGGAGACAGATGTTCTCAGGAGGTCGATCATCTGCTCGTGGGTCAGAGTCGCCACAGCCACTTTGCAGATCTCCACCAGTCGGCTGCCCTGACGCAAACCCGCCTTCCAGGCGTAACCGAAGGGCTCCACATCGGCCACAATTCCTTCAAAGTTGACGTGGAATCCGAGCTGACCCAGACCGTTCCGGCGCAGCGTCATTTCTGTGGTCTCACAACCCCGTGACACCATCTGCATCGACGCACAGAAAAAGAGAGACAGCGTGAGCAAAGACACAATAAATGCATGACTTTGCTTTTCAATTTCGAAATATTTCTCACTGATCGCAGTGTGCAACTAATCTTCAAGCGTACCAAAAGGGGCTTCGTTTTTCAAGTTGAGAAAATGAAAATAGGTTTAATGGAGTCGTAAAGGTTCAGTGCATCTTCAATGAGAAATCTAGAGGGAATGTGAAATAAGACACAGAGGTGAAAGGTCAACTCATTCTCCTGTCCTGTCTTCAACAATAAAAAGTGTTCGAAGAATGAAGTTCTATGCAATCATTCTCCAACAAAAGATCTCTAAATGATTCTTCCTTGCTGTGACAAAAGCAGAAAATAATTTAGGACAGAGAAATAACATATATTTATCAATATAGCTATATACCCGAATATCAGAGACTTGACAATAGACACTAGCAACTGCATAGCAACGCACTAAAAACCAATGGCTTGCTTATCCATTTTAGTGAAAAATTAAAAAAATACATATTTTAAAGTTTGTACACTTTTAAGTGCACTTACCCAGTAAAATATTACTACAATACATTAACTTAATATGGGATTCAGTATGCATGTAGAACTGTAATGACCTTCTTTCATTTCATTCGTGTATCTTCCACTTTTAGTACGACAGCTATAGTAACACAATCTCACAAACTTCAGATCAAATCTGTTCTTATCAACAGGCACTATGAAAATCCAGCGCAGGTAAAACTACAATGGAGAACTGAAGAGTAAATCTGCATTCACTGACTGTACACACACATTTCATGAGGTCAAACAAGTGACAGCGAGTACAGACCTCAGATAAGAGTCTGATCCTTCTTTAAAGCTTTACTGTAATGAGCTCAGCAAGTAAGAGTGAGTCACTCTAAACCCGGTTTTACTGTTTACGTTAGTTATAAACGGCAGTGAAAGTTATTTTAACGTTTTGTGAAAAACTTAATTTCAGTAAAAAAGTATTGAATGATTTTACAAATGCACAAAAATGGAAAATCACATACACTATTATTCAAATGTTTAGGATTAATCATTCTTCATTTAGATTTTCCCACATTTTAGATTAATAGTAAACTCATCAAAACTATTTAATGACACGATGTGTAGCTATGAGAATTACTTTGTTATATTTTTCAGCATTTTTCAGCATCTTCAGGTTAGTCACCCTTTGCGTGACAGTTCATACAAAAATGAAAAATCTGTCATTATATTCTCATCCTCTTGTCATTTTAAACCTGTTTGACTTTCTTTCTTCTGCAGAACACAAAAGAAGATATTTTGAAGAATGTTGGTAACTAAACAACAGCAGTACCCCATTGCCTTACATTAGTTTTGTGTTCATACAATAAAAGTTGTTGTTCGGTTACCAAAATTCTTTAAAATATCTTCTTTTGTGTTCTGCAGAATAAAAGTCATAAAGGTGTGAAATGACAGATTTTTCACTTTTGACTGAACTGTCCCTTTAACTTTAATTAAACAAATTCGCCCGCATCAAATTCAAAGCTCTGCTCTTGGCCTACAAAACCACCACTAGTTCGGCACCCCCATATCTTCACTCAGTAATACAGACTTATGTTCCTGTCCGATCCCAGCGCTCTGCAAATGAACATCGTCTTGTGGTGCCATCACTCTTGCGTACCTTCTCTGGATCCGTTCCACATTGGTGGAATGATCTGCCTACTGCTACAAGATCAGCAGATTCTGTACCCATCTTCAAAAATCGCCTAAAAAACATCTCTTCCGTCAACGCCTGACCAATTAGCACTGATCTCTTTTCTACTCTTTCTCAAAAACAAACAAACAAAAAAAATAAAAACATTTCCTTAGCTTTGTATACTGTGCTAGGCTTTATCAGACCATTTTTTACCGCACTTACGCATTTTGTTATCTTATGTTGTTCCAATTGCTTCCATTGTTTACCTCATCTGTAAGTCGCTTTGGATAAAAACATCTGCGAAATGTAAATGTAAGAACAACCCGCCTCAAACACAATATCTCTGATTGTGAAGACAAACTCAAATCAAACCATCAAGTGATCTGTGAATGGAAAGAGTTCAGACTAAATCCTCATGGGGACATTGAACTCGCTGCAGTATTTCCCACACAGTGTCAGTCTCTCTGTTAAACTGCTTTAAAGAGGCCAATCTGTTCTGGCCGTCTGCTGGACTGGTTCACATTACATCACAGGCTTTTTGAATCACCTCTGAAACTAAACACCACAGCAGCCCAGCGAAACACAACAGACCCAACCTCGCCGAGGAGCTGCTGAAATACATGCTGTGAAATGTGTGGTCGGTTTGGCCCAGAATTCGCCTCTGACTCTAGTGTTTGGTTTTAGCTTACATTATGTCACTTACGCCATGTTAGAAAAATGAAAAGTACTTTTGAAGTTAGTTAAACTTTATGCAAGTTAAGAGCAACTACAGTAAAAACAGTATGATTGTGTGACCAGACGGGCCTGTTGGTTACTGTAGTATGTGTAAACGTGGATTGTAAATGGTACAATAGCAACCAGCAGTGTAAAACACCTACTAGAGACAAAACCATAGATATACACAGACACCACATTGAGTGCTTGGCCAGTTGCTGTAATATGTCAGTGGTCACACCATTCAATGCAAGACTATGTGTCTTAAAAACACAGTCATGTTTTTCTAGATAAAAGCACAATAATGTTTACATTTCTCAACCATTTTCAATGGTTTATGATCTACTAGTACACAACCATTCTGTCTCCAGTTGCTTAATGTCAGTAGTTCAAGCAGGGATTTGGTTTATACTTCTTGGTTCATAACAATGGAGATGTCCCTAATGTCATTTGATATACATATGTTTATTGTGCACTTTGCTCTGTCCAATATGGCGGCACCATTGGCAGATGATTCTGTAGCCAATGTGGCATCCATGTAGGTCTTCTGTATGAATACAACAACACAAATCATCCAAATGTACATATGGAAATAGATAAAGCATTAAAATGCAATTTGATTAACTTCATATATGAGGAGATGTGCATTTTATGTTTGGTTTACAGTGAGAACCACAGTCAGCCCAGATGGACCACACATCAGATCTGTGCCTTTGACAGATTCTGGGCCGAGCATCAGCATCTCATCCACAACATATTACCACAGGTGCAGTAAGAAAGCTTGAAAGTTCAGAATATCATTTATTGCCTGCCCTTCACTGCAATATGCTTATTACTGGAAAAAACACCCAACTTCAAGGGATAGTACCAAAAATAAAGATTCTATCATCATTTACAACCTCATGTGGTTCAAAACCTGTATATCACACAAAATAAGATATTTTGATAAATGTGTCAGTGGTTAAGTGTTCATACGATGGAAGTTAATGGGGTTCAGTGTTGTTTGGTTACCAACATTCTTCAAAATATCTAAAAAGAAAGTCATATAGGTCTGGAATGACATGAGGGTGAATAAATGAACATTTCAGTGCCAAAACCTTTTTTCTTTGGAACGCAGTAAAAGACAAAACTCATACACAACCATTGCATTCCTGCTCTCTCATCTTCATTGCATTTCATTTCATTTCATTTCAAATGCATTGCATTGCATTTCTCTCTCTCTCTCTCTCTCTCTCTCTCTCTCTCTCTCTCTCTCTCTCTCTCTATATATATGAATGAAACAAAAAAACTCACCTCTTGCCCTAACTGAAACAGCTTTTAGACATGAGAAAAACAGGTAACAGGATCAGCATTGAACCTGAATCTCGTCCTTGATACTCTCTGGCTCATTACGTATGCTAATGTATCCCGTCCTGCAGAAGCAGAGCTGGATTCTGTACAGGTCCAATCGCTCAGATCTCAAACACACACACAGTCACAGCGCCGGGAGCCCCTGAGGTGAGACCATTTGGCGTGTCTGTCGCAGTTTGTGATGCATGCCGAGCGGCGAGTTGCTGGCAGACTCAGCGTGAGCTGTGACCTGCCAAGCTTTGACTTTGGAGGTGCCGAGCGCAGCAAAGGTGCACAGAGGGGTTCCAGTTTAAAACCACACAGACGGAGGGGATGTTAGTGAGAAATGTTTCATTGAATGAGGCTCGCTATAATGTTTACAAAGCAGCACGGTCTCTGTTTTTACACCCAACGCAATCACGTCACAAAGGCCCTGACAAGTCAGTCCCATTGTGTCTCCAACCAAAGAAAAATCGAATCTTCATCATCAGATCAACTGAGCAGTCAGAGAGGTGACTAGGTTTGTTTTGTGATTAATTATCTTAAGGTTATCTAATGAGAAACGTCTGTATAGAGAGCAATGTGCCTGACAAAGGTCTGAGTACAAAAGTGCCTTCAGGAAATAAGGCCAAACACAAGTTAATCCCACTTGCACCCAGAGCACAACTGTAATCCCTGGAGAGCTCTCTGTCCCCAGAGCATCCAGGTAACCCCGCTGAGCTCATCAGTCACAGCACGCTCCACATTATAGCTTCCTTCAGCTTTATGCGTAGTGGTGGCTGTCAATAATAAAAAAGCCTCATGGTGAATCAACCTCTTCTGAAATCAAGTGAGCTGTCTACCTACACTTTGAAAGCATCACAGATTTCCACCAACGCCTTGGTATTAAAAGACAGACAGCGACATTTTTAGATACTTTGTTGTGGCCAAACTGACGCAGCATCACATATTAAAGGGTTAGTTCACCCAAGAAAACTGTTGTCCATTGGAACCAAAAAGAGGGTTTTCTGTTTACAATGAAAGTGGGTTGTAACCACATGTTTTCAAGCATCAAAATGACTTGTGCTTTATATTCCAAGTGTCTTAAAGGCATATGTAAAGGTTTGGTAAAAAAAACCTATTATTTAATAAAAGTTTGGAGCTGTTCCACTTTTTACTTGTCCATTCGTGTTGTGGATATCGCTATTGTTTTGGTTATTATGAGTTGTTTAAAATTAAACTTCATAAATTGTGTCCATTTAGGCACAGATATGTACTCGGAAAGAGAGGAGTAAAACACTTTTTACTTTTTGCATTTTGGATCAGAAGAACCACATGTTTAAATGTAAAAATATCATTTTCATTTTTGGGTGAACAAACCTTTAAAACATACAAAAACAATAAACAACCTGGTAGCTATCTAACATTTTCCATTGAAGTGTGTGTCTTAAGCTTATCACAAAATATGGTACAAATCAACTATGATCAAAGAAAGAAAAATATATTGGTCAGGAATCAGGATAAATTTATAATCAAAAACTGAACAATTCAGCCAGTCCACCCAGCATTGATTGTGGATGTCCTCTACAGGTGGTGGATAGATTTTGTATTTGAGTGTCACAGCTGGAAATGGGCCGTTACAATCAACAGAGGTTCAGAAAAGCAAGAACAACATAAAGACTTGTGTAGAAGCATTTCAACTTTCCTTCAGAATGATACTAGAATTAAATGACATGCTGTACACACATTATTCTTAAGGGTATCATTTTTGGTAACCCCCATGACCACATCCAAACCACCATTCCTTAAACCAGCCGAACAAGAGCATCTCTCTCATAAAGCAAGCGTACAACTAAACTGGCTATCTAAAAAAAATGTGAAAGAGCATGTAGCATAAGGATTTGGGAACACTAGAGAGTTTTTGAATAAGAATATTAATGAAAATGGTATCTACTACAGTCTAGACAGTGTTTCAAAGCCAAATACTTAAGACCCAAGTGAGTCTTACTGGCGTGGGCATCCACAAGATCCATGAACATCAGGACTACAGCCAAGTGTAATATTATACCAGCACTGGCCAAATCTTCAGAACTGATACTACTTAAACCTCTAGAGAAATCTTGTAAGAAGATTATGAGGCTTAGAGTGAGCCAGTGAGAAAGCAGAGATTTTATTGAGTTGATCTAAGAGTCCTTACAGGTAGCAGGTGGATGAACAGAAAGATGATGAAAATGTTTAATTACAGATTTCTAAACCAACCAATCCCTGAAGGTTAGTCACATAAGGAATATTTGGATTGTTACCTAAGATTACGAAAACTGAAGGCCAACTTCAGTCCTCAACTCGAGGACAATAGTTAGCAAGTTTTGATTTCAATTAAGGTAAAGAATGTCTTACCTCAAGTCTTTGGACGATCTCTCGAATGTCTTCTCCACAGTTGTCATGTGCAGAGAACATCACACACTCCCCACGTTCATAGAAGATCTTGATGCTCATGACGCCAGATGACCAACCAATGACATCCCGGCACGAACAGTTAAAAATCACATTCTTGGACTCTTCTTCGATGAGCACGATGAACTCGTTTGAAATTCCCAACAAGCACTCCACATCCGCTGACTGTCCGAAATCCCGTGCCACCACGCTCCAGGTTATAGCACCCACGCAGTAGAGATGTGCATCCTTACGCGGTTTAATTCTCTCTTTCTTCTTGGCACCCAGTGTGATGAAACTGAATTTTACGGCGGAGTCTACCGTTGTCGTGCTTACAAAGTTCTCCGCAAGGTCTTTGAGATACTCCTGACGGGTACGAGTCGCCATGGCACGGAACTTTTCAGATTTATGAGCCGCGTTTTCTGCGTTTATCACTTTAGCCAAAAGGAAGTCCCTGAAGACGGCAGACTTGGGAAAGGTCACGCCTTTAGGAATGGGAGGTCCAAATGGAGGCACGTCTTTCGATCTGGATACCGCCACACTGTAAAGACCAAGAAGAATGATGTTTGTGAAATGTTTGTCATAGATAACGGAAACTAAAGTTTGCATTTTACAGATCAAAAGCAAGGTTTTATTTAACATTCTGCCATAATTTACTTCTCAAACTCATATAACTTTCTTTCTCATACAATATATTGTAGTTTTTTTTTTGGCCCTATTAGAGTTTGACAGACATACGGACTTACTACAGCACTCAACTTTATTTAGTCCTGAAAGTAATATACATGAAACAACATATTGCTGTTAAATGAATTTTCTTTTTTTTGGTGAGCTAAGCCTTTCTTACAACTACAATAATTAGAACCCCCCTGAAATACTATTAGCACCACTTTTAACCATAAGATAAAATGTGACTTTTTAAACTATCACAAAAGTGACAGACAACTGAAAAATTAACACTCTGATTCTTTTTAGCTTTTCCGGGATCTAATGAATCTATTTAAATTTCACTGATATGTTCTTCTTCAAAGGCAAAAGACCTCAAAGATAAATGAAACCACTTTAAGTGCAACATCATTCCTTAAACTGAAACGTGTATCTCTAAGTAGGTTTCATAATTTAAAGGGTGACTATAATTCTCATTCTAGAAAAGATGCTTTGATTCGTGAGAATAATGGTTGGCTGTACTTGCCTGTAGCAGACGTTCTCTGTGCAGGGATTGTGAACTTTAACGATGACAAACACGTGTTGGAAATGAGAGCGAATGTTTTTGGGTGTGAAGGGCAGAGCACCGGGCTCCTGAAACACGATGGTCACAATGTCATTTCCTATGTGTCTCTTTCTGAGTAGCTGGTGAGAAAAAGGAGGAAATGGAAATAAAGATGAGATCCAAAATTAAACACACCTCCATCCTCTTTGGAGGAATACAAAGTTATAAACACCTGAAATGATTTGTTTGTTTTATAGTGATGTTTGTTGTTTTATAGTGTTATATATAATATGATGGTGAATAATTGACAGAATTTTTATTTATTGGGTGAACTATTCAGAGACGGTCTTCACATCTCACAAATGACTGCTAACAGTCCTTAGTGACAGATAAAAACTTCACATTTCAATATGCCTGAACCTGCTGGGTAGTGTCATATTAATCTTGTGTCTGTCTTCCTGTCAGTGTCCGAGCGGCCCCTGAACAAACAGGATTAAGAGTAAAACAGGGTGGATAATAAGATGAATCTTCTTGACTCTTACGGTCAGGGATTTATACGCTAAGCCTGTACAATTTAAATTAAAGACGGCAATCAAATGCAGTCACATTAAATTTTTACATAAAATAAAAATACCAAAATAAATAATAACTTTCTCTACATGAACTCAATGACATTAACAGTCATGGTCAATACCGCATAACAAACACAAACAGGTTGGTCATGAGATCTTGTATCACACCCTGATGGGTTTCTATGGCAGTAAATACTGGCAGGCTGTAAAATATTCTGCTTATATACTTTGTAACAAATAAATTAATTTTGATTAATCTACCATCACAAAAGACTGTTGATAGGACAACAAGACCTCCAAACCCAATGGCTTTTAAAGACACAAAGGTCGAACATTGTAGACCAAAAATGGTTGTGATAAAAAAAGCAGTACTGGTCAAATCCAAAGCTCTTCTACATCTATTAAAGCTGCAATGCAAAGATGGTTTATACAGAAATGACGCACTTGATTTTAGGTCATAATACAACTGGACACTAACCTGTTGCCTGTTATTAGGTGTGTAGGGAAGAAGTGTGGACACGTGGAACATCAGCTCATAGTCTTTGTAGGTTGTGTAAAGCGAATGGCTGCCGGTAGAGTCCGCTGGAATGGAGAATGTGTGAAGATTTGTAAACACTATGACAATAGAGCAGTAGTTCAGAAAATATTCAAATCAAAACATTAGTGTGCTTTGTGATTCTGTGTCTCTGTAAAATTGTCTGCTTTGCATTTGATAGCATAAGGAATAAATAAAAACTTCTCAAACTTGTCTTTTCATTAAAAAATCTAATAGATTATTTTGTTAAAAGTATTACAAAGTTATACATTTTTGAAAATGTTAACAATAAACTACATATATTACCAAAAGTGTTTTGTACGTTTTTTAAAAGATGGCAATATCCCTGTAGTATTTGTTCATAAACACATACTCTTGTTGTCCAGCTGTGCTCTGTACTTCGTGAATCCTTTCAGCCGAACTCTCTGGCCGAGCAGATCCAGGAACTCGTCCAGCGCCGGGCCGGCGTTCTCATTATTATACATCTCTTCTTCTGTGCTCTGACCCGCTTTACAGTACAGGATGCCCACTTTGTGCTGGAAACTGAGCTGCAAAAGAATCATAAAATCACAGATTACATACAGTGACTGAACATCAATCCATTCATTCAACTCAAGAGAAATGCAAAAACAATATGGGATATTTCCAAGGACTGTATACGGGATTTTCCAGGTTAAATACTTAAAGACAAGGTAAGAAAAATCAATTACACATAACAGAACACTTAGATGATGTTTGTAAAATAGATCATGCAAGTGTTTGAAGGTGATAATTCGATTATAAACGTTAGTTCAATAAATGAACAATGACTACAATAGAGACATTTCAGGGATTTGCTGTTTAAGCTATTTAAAGCCAATACTAAAATTAACCATGGTTCAAATACATTTATAATTTTCATAACATGGTTTGATGGTCTGGTTAATAAAGGTTTAGCTGGTCTCCCAGTCTGGCAAGTGCTCAAAAACCTTTTAAAAACCATTAAAACAGACCAGCCTAACCAGCTTGTGGCCAGTGAAACCAGTAAACCAATTAAAGCTGATAAAATCTCTTCTTTCTTTATTTGAATGAAACACATGAAAAGATAATGTCAGTAAAGTTACTTATGCCTTCTGTAAAAAAACAACATTCAGTAAGTCGCAGTCCAACTGAGGTGGCAGTAAACACAGACCCTCCTCACAAAATATTTTTAACGCAGCGACCGGGGCTGATGAGGCAGGAGAAATGGCTTCTCGGCATGACCGAGTTGATATTTCAGTCTGAATCTGAGTCGAGTCTCAATGCAGGTCAAGCATTCCCAGCATGGAACCCTGCTGTTGTCATGACGATCTTGCTCTCTGAAACCTTCATCCGACTGTTTTGGATTATGGAGCAGCCACAGCGTTCGTTCAGGCAGAGCTAATGCAGTACAGAGGAGAAACTGCCCGGCTTGGCTTTAGGAAGGACACACACACACGCATATACTGGGAGAAGAGCAGTAAAACATAGCGGGCTTGGGTTAAAAAGGGAGAAAACGCAGACCTCTTAACCCCATCATTTCATTATTTACAAACAGATAAACAGAGAAGTGATGCTAGCTGAGCCTGAACGCATGTTTCCTGCATCAGCACCATGCCTCAATGTTATTTTTAAATACAAAACAGGTGGGAAAACAAACACTTGCTGGCTTTACAAACACAGCAGTGAAATATAACTTGAGATATCTTATCAGCTGGCAAAAAGAACAGTGATGTCATTCATCTAGCTAGGCTGACTAGCCTGACTCTGGGCTACTGCATGTTCATAATGAATATACCAGAAATGTTATATACAGTAAACGGCACATTACTTTTCTATAACAAATAGGATGTAAAAACATGCAGTATGTAACAATATTTTATTTACTTCGATTACATAAACTCACTGCATTGCATTTAGAAAGTGCCATTATGTCGGCTCAGAAAAAAATGATTATTTTGCATTGTAAAACCAGTAAATTTTTTTGTATAAAGTTATGTCCTTGCTGCCATTTTTATTAAATAAGTGGTCAGAATGATGTTAAAAACTGATTGCGACTGGTACTTTAAAGATGCTAAAGTTTTGATTTTTTTACCTTTTAATTCTATTTAATCGCAACACAATTCACTTTTGTTATTTATAATTTTGATGATTATACTATTATTATAAAATGAAAAATCTAAATAAAGATTGAGAAGGTGATCACCACTTTTCCTGTACTCTTCTCCTGAGGAATTTGAGACAGGGCCACACATTCACGCTGACAGCAAAAACACAATCTTTCTATATCTCAAAAGTCAAGCACTGCTCTCAGCCTGATCTTTACATTGACACGGATGCCATAAGACAGAAAACAAAGAGCAAAGATAGAGAGAAAGGCAGACGTATCCTGGTTTTCCCTTTAAGCAAAGTCCTTTACATAACTCTATTGTGACCACTGTGACATCATCACTGAGCTCTGCTGCACCCATCAGCCCTCGGGACAGTAATGTGCCTCCTCTTGACTTCTCACAACTTTAGAACTAAGGCCAGGTCTCCAGTTACTATAAAACAGATTCAATGATGAGATTCTGAAAACAACACTGTCCGTATGACTGGGTTTGGTTTCAGATCTATTTTCCCATCTATGAAAAACAAAATGGGAATGTTCAACAGAAAAGATTTCCGCTGCATAGCGGTCCATTAATCTGTCGTCCTGTAAGAGAAGCCAGAGATAAAATAGGAAATAAAAGGTAGACTTTTCTTGATCTACTATCACCAAGCGGGCAGTAAACGTGTCCTGCAGCGGCCCAGGGTAACGTGATACGATTTCAGCTCTTTTGTGCGTTTCCCTCCGGGCCGCGTGGGTGGCAGACGGCAGGTCATTAGCACCTTACGTTACATAGGTGTTGTTTATCGCACCTGCCTCCCTGGAGGCGAAGACCACCGCTCGATCCCCATCCAGAAAACGTGTTGAATGTGCAGCCATCTGCAGGTAGTTATCCTTCTCAACACAAATATATTGTTGTGATAAACAGAACATAAAATATTACCCATGAGCTGATGACCAAAACCTAATCTAGTAAAGCTGACATCATTTAGTGTTGTTCACGTGTCAGTGCTATCTTCCACTCATCTCATTCACAAAGCATCTTCACACACAAACGTGAATGTGCACAAGCACAAATGGACTAGAGATTTTCAAAGAACTTAAATTTGTGTCTGTTCTCCACGCAAAGCTGTTGAGGTTTCCTGTAGCTCAGGTTAGAGCATGACGCTAGCAACGCCAAGGTCATGGGTTCGATCCCAGGGATTGCACATACTCAGAAACAAATGTATAGTATAAAGCAATGTAAGTCGCTTTGGGTAAAAGTGTCTGCCAAATGCATAAAAGTAATAAGATAAATCATCAAATTTAAATATTGATGAAAATTTGACGTTTTGTTCACCAAAAAGAAAAAATTGAGTCAAAATTATTTGCACTTACAGTATGTCATTCAAAACCTGTATGTCTCTTTCTACTGTGGAACACAAAAGCAAATATTTTGAGAAATGTCTCTGTGGGTTTTTAATAGAAGTCAATGGGCATCAATGTTGTTCGGTTACCAACATTCTTTAAAATCTTTTCTTTTGTGTTCTGCAGAAGAAAGAAAATCATACAGATTTGGAATGACATGAGGCAAAATAACTTTTATTTTTTGGTGAACTGTCCCTTTAAGGCAAACACATTCATACTTAAAGCCCAAAAACTATTTTGAGGATTTTAGCATTGGGATTTTAACAACTAAAACAGATAAATGCACTAAACGCACCATGAATGCCAAATTCATTATGCTTACAGCCTGCATAATACTTTTCCACTTGGTAGCAGTTCAGCACACATACTCCGACGCCTCCGGTTGAGCTCCCAGAAATTTTATTTTTTGGAAATGTGTGTCAAGAGGTAATGAAGACAGTTAAGTGCTTCGCCTGTAGCAGGGCATGACTAAACGCAATGGAGTTTCCTTCTTAAAACTCTTTTGGGACAAACCCATATATACCCCTGCACAGAGATATAAAAAATACTGTCAATAAAGTGCTCTTGCATCCATTAAGGGAAATTTCTTTGGGCTATTTCTATTTTTGCTGTGGCGAAGGGTCGTGGCTCCCTTTCGTTCGCAGCACAAACATTACGACCAAAATAACCTGGGAACTTTCAGAGTGATTCTCAGCGAGTCCAAAAACAACATGCTCACTACACATGGTAATGGGAAACAATAACAACATCCCTTCGCACGTTTTTCCAAAATATCTTTAACACACTCAAAGCAAAGGTGAAATTGTACACTGCACGGCATGTGGTGTTTATTTAAAAGAGGTAAACAATATCTCCAATAAACACTTCCTCATGGAGCAATAAAGAAACAGCAGTTATTAAGAGGGTGGTACTGGAACATCTCCAACTATAAAATCAAATGTAATTTTGGTACATTAGTCCGTCCGTATTTGCTTTTCCACTGAAGGTCGGAAAATCGATGGAAGACTGAAGCTGTTATTGATCGACGCTTAGCATTATATTGGCTGATTTTGTCCTTCTGAAACCATCTAAAGCCATGCTGACAGATGCCAAGTGTTGCTATTTCACCCTCATGGGTAAAACAACTACATCAGATGTTTTCTTTTATTGAGACCATGTGCAAAGTGATTTTAATAGTCCAATATAGTCAAACTATGAACAGCACATGTTCAACAAACAATTACATTTACAAAGTCAAAATAATCACATTTAACAATTCTGTATTCAAGTAATATAGTACAATAGCTTAAAGGGATAGTTAACCAAAAATGATTTTGTCGTCATTTATTCACTCTTACTCACATCAATGCATTTGACTCTTCCTTATGTGGAACACAAAAGAAGATATTTTGAAGAATGTCTCAGTGGTTTTGTGTTCATATGATGTCAATGGAGCATCAATGTCTGGTTACCAATGTTCTTTAAAATATATTTTGTGTTGTGCAGAAGAAAGAAAGTCATACACATTTGGAATGACAGGATAGTGAGTGAATGATGAGAGATTTTAGATTTTTGGGTGAACTATCACTTTAACTGTTGAGGTGCATGTATACAACTGCTTTGACAGCTCATGTGGAGAGATCTTACAGGTATAAAGAGCGACTCACCCCCTGCTCGTCCAGTTTCAAGAGCTGGTCAGGGATTTTCGGTGAGTTGACAGCCAGTCTCAGGCACTGGATGTTCAGCTCAGGCACCACGTACTCCAGAACTTCCTTCAGAGGCAGACCACGAGCCATCCCGTGCCTCGCTGTGGACGGCACGGCATCCTCCAGAATCGCCCCTCGCAGGGTAGTTAACTGATAAAGAACAAAAGATGAATCACAAACTTGTAATATTTTTATTGAGGTTTCGTATTTGTCATTACAAACAGGACATCGGTTTATTTCAGAGCAAACACTATCTGTGCTGTGACCCAAATACAAGCCTCTGGTGAGGTAAAGATGGACCCGCCACAAATCAACAGTGTCATTTACCATCGAGCACATTTTCCTGCTTTAAACCATCTGTCTTACCTGAAAAATGAAAACCGATAAATCCCTGGAGTCAAACAGAGAGCAGAGCTTTATAACAGCTAACAAGAATATATCTTAAGAGCACCAAGGCCAAAAGACAATACAAAACTGATTTATACTGTATATATATATATTAAACTTTAAGAGAGATTGAAATACAAACCAACTGGCCACATTTTACATGAAGCATTTTACTTAATTTGCTGTCAATGTATGGTGTGTATTACAGACTTTTGAGAAAAAACAAGAAAGAAAAAAAACAAGTGTATAAATCCTTTTATCTGTACTTTCACCATGAAAGAAGGTAAAAGCTTTCCTGGAACTCTGATATTAAGTTCTATGTCAAGCTCTATCGAGGGTCATTTCTGAGACTGTAGTTCATGTGTTTAATTGAGAATGATGAAGGTTGGAAGCTGAAGATCAAAGCCTCCATCTGCATGAGCTTCATTAGCAATGATTCACTTAATAAAAGAAGAGATTTTAGCATTCAAACCCAAAATATCTGCATTAGGACAGTTGATGTTATTTTATTGTCCTCAAATAAAAAAGCCAATTTTTTTTTCAACTAGCATTTTCATCATTTGGTTGGACAAATAAACAACACGGATGTAAATAAAAAAAAGAATTTCAAGTAAAATTGGAAATTGTTCTGTGGTCTTACAACCATATCAAAACAACCAATGGGATAAAATAAACTATAAAAATATCAATTTTCAAACATGACCAGTTATGAAATCAGATATTAACTTCAAAATTACATTTTGTATATAACAAAGGGGTATTTTGCCACACTATATATAATGGTGACAGTTTTATTTACCTGACTTGTTCTGAAGGTGATTCGATAGTTATACTGTGAACCCTCCTTATCCTTCCCATCATCTAACTTCTCTCTCCTCACACTGATGGCCACCGGACCCAAGTTCTCATCCACACCGAAATAGTTCTGGTGTTCTGAAAGAGAGAAATAAATAAAGATATGAGGTCAAGACTCAAAAAGGACATTGGTTAATGGTTAAAACCAAAAATTAAACTACATCAGAGTGCTCGAACAATCTCTCAATAACATGTAACATAAATGAATAAACATGTCTCTTATACATTTCGCTTCGTAAATAAACATAACATTTGAATGACAATGAACAGAAAAGGTGGCACATGTGAAATGCTAATTTGGTGTAAAATGAAAGTAAGTGTGCAAAGTCACATGGCAGGAAGAAGACCTGATCTAGGGCATCTCCACAGATTTGCACATCATACAGTGCGCCGTGAAATCTGAGATTATGGTTCATATAAATTCAATGCAGATTATAAAAAAAAAAACACACAGCGGCAGACGGGACTTAACCTCTTTCCCTTTGATACTAATTTCAGTAAAGCCCCTTGGAAGCTTGTGTTTGGAAACCACGTCAAAATGCTCAGGCCAAAATTATGCAATGTGATTGTCAATGGGTACAACAATCACTGAAAGGAAACATTAAAAAATTTTATTGATGGAAGAAAATGAGTGTTGGTGATAGAGTAGCGTATCTGTAGCTTCCTAAAGCAAAGATGTCTTTATATAACACCCACCCAAGAGGTGATATTTGACAATCTTCTGCAAACAGCCCTTAATCCAGCTCAAAGCCAGAAGTGAAGAACAGAATCAAGAAGCAGCAGGAGATGCACTTAATTCTGATCCATCTCCTCTGTAGAGCTTGTGACATTTTACAACAAGGTTAAAGTAAAAATAAAACACAAGATGACTAGAACCACTACTTGTCCTCCTTATTGGATTGCTGCAGTAAAATCCAGCTTCTGTTGGTTGCTTTTTACAAAGATAAGGTGCTTTCATTTATAATTTTTGTTTGCTAAATTAAATTTTTTCAGGTCTGCCGTGGAATCTAATAAACCTTCATCACACGAGGTGAAAGCTAACTTTGTTGACAGAATCTTGTAAAGCTTTTCCCAGGAATGACATCACACTGAGCCTGTAACCACAGTGATTAAAAATAACTCAATGAATGGTATGTTTTAAAAGTAACACAAATATGCATGCAATCACACGACTTTAAATGGGCATGTCACATCTTGCATCCTCCGATCACGTAGCATCTCTGCAACAAAGAGGAAATGGAAAACGGAAGCGAAAGTTAATGGAATCAATGTTACTCCCCAGGTGATAAAAGCATCATGGAGAAAAGGGTGTGAAAGGAAATGGAGACTCCAGGGAAGAACGTGTTGACAGGTCTGTCCTTTCCCCGTCCCTGTAGAGATGCTGATGGGGTGAGGATGAGAAAGGTCAACAGACTCTGAATGTTAGTTTGAAACCAGGAAATCATAATACAGTCTACCAAATACAGAGAAATCACTTTCTGTGTACATGACACATTTATATGAGTCAACATTATTGTACAGTATACTATAGTATTTATTATATTTACTTCAGCAAACTATAGAAATAATGTACAATACTGAAGGACATTACAGAAATCATACTATAGTATAGCAGAATTACTATGGTATTTATGATACTTACTACAGTAAACTGTGAAATAAATATTGTACAAAAATAAAGTATATTACAAAATAATACCATAGTATTTAGCATTTATTATAGTTTCTACAGTAAACTGTAGATATAATGTACAATACTGAAGAATATTACAGAAATCAAACTATAGTATAGTAGAATTCCTATAGAATACTACAGTATTCAGTAGAATTTAGTACTGTGGTAATTTATGCAGTATTTACTATTACCAGTAAGGTTCAAAAACACTAAACGGTCACATCTAGTATAATATAGCATAGTATTTTAACTCACACGAAAAATACTATACAATACTATAAACGTTTACAGTTTACTAAAGTAAATACCATAGTATACTGCAGCATTTTTTCATGTAGGCTAAAATAACGTCTAAATACCTATTTGGAACTCAATTTTAAAAAGACAAATTTGAAAGAAAATTTATTTCAAAAGCAGAAGATGAGGTTATAACATGCTAAAGAAAAATTACAAAGACAAACCTCTTTCCCCTAATGAACAGCGTGCATTGATGAATCATGCTGGGAAGTTTTATTAAAAAGTTATCGCTCTCAATTTCGACTTCATGTTGACTTTAGACTTAGAGTCTCCCTTCTTTAGGCAGCACTTAAAATCAAGCATTAAATGCACAATACTAATCACTGTCTTAAATATAAAATCACATAAATAAAGGCAGTTCATCGCTCAGAGGAAATTGAGCTATTCTGCCGGATGGGAACTCAGAGACGGCACGGCGAATGATTATCTATTTCCCAACAGAATGAGCAGGCTAACGTGATTTATCGTCATTTGAGCCGGGCTGTAATTGGCTCATTCGCTACGGCTGGGAAGCCTGTAAACGCGCAGGATACAATCGCAGCTTTCAGTGCGACGCTCATTATTCAGCACAGTCATAAGAATAAGATGAATTTCTGCATGGCGAGAGGTGGAGCAGCTGTTATTCACACTGTAGGAACGGGTAACTCGATCCTTTCAGGACCGTGCAGATGTGCAGACATGCAGAATAAAATAACAGCCGCAGACACCTTCTCACTCAAACACAGATGACATTGTGCCGTTGAGGTATCGTTTGCCTTTTTCATACCCAGACACAAGGAGGTGTTTTAATGAGGAGCAGAGGAGCGGCTGTGTGAGGTGGGATTCCTGTCGCCCCTCTTACAGCCTCACCAGTATCGCGGCTCCTCTGAGAGGAACAGCTGCACCTCACCCTGTCCTGTCTCACATGACAAATCACAGCACAAAGACAGGAGAGAATTTTCACACCTTCATCCCCGGCGCAAGTGTTTCACCGCTTAGAATGTGTAACACCCATCAACATGCCAAACAAATATAATGTTTACACTTCTGTAATGATTTTACTAAGTTTTAAAGAAAATCTATTTTGGATTTGCCGAAAGTGTTGCTTAACGATGGGTTAATACTGAATTAGGTAACAAAATATAAAACAAATAACACACATAAAACAAAAAAGAAAGCAGAAGCAAAACGTAGTTAGCATTTGAATGATGCAAAAACAGTTCTCAAATTGAAGACTACAAATGTCACGATAAATGTAAATGTTTCTATAGGTTTGAGACTTTATAGGTACTGGTTGGCCAAAAATGTAATTTATGTCATCATTTATTTATCTTCATGACTCTTACTTCTGTGGAACATAAAAGAAGATATTTTGAGAAATGGCTCAAATTTCAAAAGGTTTTGTGTTCATACAACGAAAGTCAATGGGGTTCAATGATGTTTGGTTATCAACATTCTTCAAAATATCTTCTTTTGTGGTGAGTCAGTCAAACAGGTTGAAAATGACATGATGATGTATAAATGATGAAAGAATGTGTCAAAATGTGCTTAAATGGTACAACAAACCATGGAAATGCTGCGTTTTTTACTATTATTCTTTCAAGGACAGGAAAACAGACACACAATGACATGTTTTACCTCTTCCATAAAAATATTTGTGGTAATAATACGCCCCCAGGTCGATGTGCTCGATGATGTAGCGCTTGACCTTTTCACGGTGAATGGGTTGGTTTTCTCGTGGAACCTCCAGTACAGACACCCCGGCGTTGGTACAGTGAGAGCTTAAAGAAGACTCAAAAGAACAGTTTTCTCCTCCACCACTATAGCCGGCACTGTTGGCCCTGGACAGTGAGATTCTCCTCTCGCCCTCCCCACCAATCTCATTACGAAAATGCGGGCAACTAAGCACCAATCCGTTGCTTTTCCCATCGCCTTCATCAGCATCCAAGTTCTCCTTCGGGTTCAGGTCCTCTCGACTTCCCAAAGGAGACTCGAATATGGACACCGTCCCGGCTGTATTTCCACTGGTTTGCCCAGCTCCTGTGACTTGATACTGAGATGCTGCAGAAGCTCCAGTGGTGATGTTCTTCCTCTGACTCAAAGTGACCCGACTGGCCACCGCCTCGCTGATGTTGAAGAGAACGCTTTGGACGTCATAGTGAGCGAAGCACTTCTGAAAGCTGAGCGGGCGGCGGTCATCCTGCTCGGTGGAGAGCCGGAAACCATCGTGTTCGCTTTTAATAGTCCTCAGTTTTCTGAAAAGCGACGTCTCGGATGAGTCTGACTTGAGACGATGCATAAAGGACTTTTCTCTTTCTCGACTGTAGAGGAGGGAGCTGTCCACGTAGTCGTAGCCCGAGATGTGGACGATCTCACCGCGGGCTATCTGAGTAGCAGTTTGCAAGCTAGGGGAGAGGGTTGTGTCGTAGCGGAGAAGTTCGGGAAAGCCTGCAGGTGGGGCACTACGATGGTCCGAAGTGTCAATGCGATACCCTCGTAACATGGAAAAGAAACCGTCATTAACGAGACCCTGGCGGTCGATGGAGGACGTGCTGCCGTACTCTCGATGCAGCGAGGCGCCTGTGTTGGGGTTGACGGCGTTCTGGTCCATTATGTCCTCTGCGTCGATGTCGCTAATGGTCACATCGCTGTTACTTCGCTGTCGAATAGGATGAAGCCCCTTCAAAGGGGATCGACTAAGAAAGTCACTCAGGGAATATTTCGTATCCGAATAATCTGGTTCCAACTGTACATCACCTAAATCGGAAATCTCTACACTTTGGTCCGGCTGGCCGTTTTGAAAGGATGTGACAGCGCTTTCATAGTTAGCACCCCAACCCTCCTTTTTCGGGGGCCATTCTGTCACCCTGGCTCGCACCCCCATTTTAGGCATAGCGTGCGTCCCGTTCGCTTTGCTGCCCCCTTCCAACTTTCCCTGTGTGTTGATTGCTGGATGTCCCATACTCCCATTCAACGCTTTCAGCTTCCTGCTAAACAATTCCTCAGATGGCTGCATGACGTAAGAGGAGCCCTCAACTAACTGAAGGCGGAGGACTTGGTTTATCGTCGGTAGCCACGGCTCGAGCTCATATCCTGCTTGCAGCTGCTTGGGAAAGAGAGAACTCCGGTCCCCTTATCGGTTACATTGTCATAGATCACCCATCGGAGTCTCTGGACCAGCTTTCTCAAGAAGTTCAAGAGACGTCCCGGAGGGAGTTACCCCGCTTGAAGGGTTGACCTTCACTACAAGTCCATTTTTCTTCAGGGGCGACCAGTTTGACGAAAGACAGGCAGCATTTGGGTGTCACGGACGGCTGGAGCTTCAAGGAGCAGAAGGGGTCAGTTGAAACGGCTCTCCTTTCACAGAGCTCAGCTAATTTAGGGTGACAGCTGGAGGAGAGAGATCTGTTGGGAGCAGAGAGAGAGAGAAGACAAAAGCACATTAATGCATTGCACAGAATATATTTATTCACATACTCTTCCAAGACATTTAAAGGACAGTGGGGTGTCTTTCTTGAAATGTTCTTATGACCACAGAACAATGTACGAGTGTTAGATAGGCAGTAGGGTGTGTAACACAGGATAGGCAGGATGACTCATTTCCAAACATCTCACAAAGAGATAATTTAGAAATATAAACAGCTATTTTATTCCTCACTCTTACAGGCCAAATCGTTCTTGTTAACCGTGGATTTCAAACTGGATTTTTATATTAGGCAAAGGGAACAGAGCAGAAAATGTCTTTATCTTCATGCAACATTAATTTCCTCACTGTGTAATGAAGAACCCTATTGCAAGAGCATTACATGCCAACTTCTATTGGTGTATTATTAACTCATCATGAGCAGAGGCCTGCTTTTACCTATAATAACAAAAGAAAAAATTCTGGATGCTGACTGGTGAATACAGTATTTAAGCTCTGCTATAGAAAAGTTATGATGTTAAACACCTGTTCAAATAGTCGCTCATTCTCACTGCACAGCACCCACAGAAACCACCTCTTAACATGTTAGTTTACATTTCAGGGATTATATCTCTGTC
Organism: Oreonectes daqikongensis; assembly: GCA_026939265.1. NCBI lineage: Eukaryota > Metazoa > Chordata > Actinopteri > Cypriniformes > Nemacheilidae > Oreonectes > Oreonectes daqikongensis. Next base: position 204,084 of record JAOTQM010000500.1, read on the forward strand.
TTCATGAATGAGTTTAACAAAATAAAGCATTCATGTAAATATATTTACTATATTATGTAAAACCAATCCTCATGACTGCACCAAGAGCTGTACAATATATCGAAAGTATTAAAATATTGCAAAGGTTTGCAATAACACTGTCAAAGATGTTTTTATGTACTGCAACAAATGTGACCCTGGATCACAAAACCTTATCAAAAATATCAAAATCTTATTTTTGTGAGTGGATGTAGCAAAATCGCTAACAAAACATGTCTACAAACTTCACTCGCTGCTGTCGCTCTTTGAGAATTACGCACTCAAGTTTGATATCTATGTAAAGTTTATATTTTCAGCTTTCAGGTTCATCTATTCTCCACAACGTCATTACAGCGGTAAGACAATAGAGAGCGTTAAAACAAACCTTTCTCAAAAGGAAAACTTTAAAGGTGATTTTCTGAATGTTTTGATTTTTTGCACCCTCAGATTCCAGATTTCCAAATAGTTGTATCTCAGCCAAATATATCATATCCTAACAGACCATACATCAATAGAAAGCTTATTTATTCAGCTTTCAGATGATGCAAAAAAAATAAAAAAATTGACCCTTAAGAATGGTTTTGTTGTCCAGGGTCACAAATATCATGGCTGTTCACATTAAGAAGTTGTAATAATGTGTTAACACAGCATTTTTAATTAATTAGAAAACACAGATTGAAGAACAAAGAAAAATTGTTATTCATTTATAAACTAAAAAACAATTAACATTATTTCTACAGCATTTATTAATCTTACTTCAAGTTAATTTCTGCAATTACTAATACATTTTAAAAATCAAATGTTGAAACTGTTAACATTAGTTAACGCACCATAAACTAAAATTGTATGGGTATCAACTAACATTAACAATGAGCATTGTAGTTTTTCAGCATGTACTAATCCTTGTTAAAGTAGTTTATGTTAGCTACTAATATTTGCAAACAACCTTAAACCGTAAAAAAAAAAACCTGTAAAGTGTAACCGAACATTTTACCTGAAGCATCCTTAATGCTTCAATGAACAAAATAATAGCATATGAACTTCACTTCTCTGCTCACAAACTGAAGGTTGGGAAGGTGATACTGATGACCTAAATGGCTTTTTCATGTTCACAAGTGTAGATCCCATATTCACGTGTCCTGAAATAGTGGCATAGCAAGCCGTATAGAGTCGTGTAACATGACTTCATGTTGCTATCAGCAGCAAAAGAAATTGGCTAAATGTATCATACCGGTTGACCTATAACAAAAATACTGTTGCCCTGTTTTGTGAACAGAACCACTAATCTCTCTTTCTATTTTCACAAGGTCTATAAAAACATAAAGGAAGGGCTAACCAGCCTGTCTTCAACATGTTAACACTATCCCATGATTCAAATCTGGTGTCAAACATTTAGATTTGCAGGACAAACAACATCTGGAGGGTGAATGTGGGCCACACAAAGATTAGCTTGTATGTATATGTCATCGCATGTTACACAACGTGTGTGTGTGTGTGTGTGTGTGTGTGTGTGTGTGTAGGGGGCAAAGAGCAGCTGGGGGCAAATAGTAAACAAAACAGTGAGCACATATTCTGATTATATAGACTAGCACTGAATATTATTATAGGTTTAGTATGCATAGGTTTGACCCTGACAATACGGTTTGACATCGTTGCACAGCTGCCCACAGCTGGCATCTTTTCATATTTACATTTACATTTATTCATTTGGCAGACGCTTTTATCCAAAGCGACTTACAATATAATGTAACTATGGCTCAGAGGTCCTGATGATAACATATAACATACAGAGACTTTAAGCCAATAGTGAGAGAACAGACATGCACTCATTTAGAAGCTAAAAATCAGCATTATAATATTAAATGATTTGTTTGTGTTTAACTAAAGAAACTAAGTCCTAAACATATGGGATGGCACGAGGGGGAGTAAATGAATGAGAGAATCTTCATATTTGGGTGAAAAAGTTGTAAAAAATAATTCTAAATACAAGAAAATAAAGTTGAGATCACTTTTAGAGCCTTTAAGTTTATGACCTCTGGGTTCATTGTATCACTCTCAATGTTAATAAAAATAAAACTTCTGTAGACTTTTTTGACATTTAGTTTCTGTAGACTGACACCAACCACCGTTGGATCTCTCTCTCAATTCTCTAACCTGACCGACTGCATTCACTGGAATGCTGCAGTGGCAAAAGCACTTCCTGAAATAACTTCATTAAGTGAGAGAGGCTGTTTTAAAAGGATGAACAAGGACAAAACGCAGGGACCGTGATTACGTAATCCCTTTTCACAGTGACACAATGATTACAACACACACACACACACACACACACACACACACACACACACACACACACACACAGCAGACTCGCTGAGAAAAGTACCATCCACAAAACACAGCTCGAGATGAACTCGAGGAAGTGAACTGTGACTAAAAGAGTCTCATTCAATGGATTCTTGTAATGGTAAACTACATACAAAAAGATCCCTGCTCCAGAAAACCCTACCAAATCTAAAAGCACACATTTATCTACATAAACTATGTACAAATGATTGGTGACGGTGTTTTAATGCTTTGATGTCAAAACACTTTCTGCTTCCATGTAAAGACAAACGGTGAACTGAACTGTAGCAGACAAACTAAAGATAAACTAGACCTCACGGTGGTCCGTGCACACTATTACTCCCCTCTAGTTGTGTAAACACAGACATTGATGAATGTTTTCAATCTGCCGTGTCTTTCTCCCTTGATTCCAGCGCAGCAAAAATATATCTTCCCCATGACCTCTGACCCTCACAGGGTTCATTATCTGACTGGGCCTTCTGTCTGTGATGGAGAAGAAAGCTGCGGCAGTGATAATAGGGCTGACACATACACACACACAAACACACATGGGTGTTTAACAAGAGAAACTCAGCAGTTATTATCTCTGGTCAACCTCCAAGGCCAAAGAAATGGAATTGGGGAGGGGGGAGGTTGCAAGACTAATTATGGTAATGAACTCATTTTCTGTCTTTGGATGGCTGGTTTTCTGTCTCACCGTGCAGAGCGAAGCTTTATCGCCAGGTCTTAAAATAATCTTTTGACATGGTGGCCTGATTAGGGCTGTGAGAGTATTAATATGCAGTCGGAGGATGAAAGCCTGCGGTGTTGGGCACCTTTTCCCAAAAATCATCTCCCAGCACTATCATCTGCTAAAGAGAACCAGATCGCTGGAAGGAAACATTCATTAAGATTTCAAAATTACAAAACAGTGCTCTACTTGACAAAATCGATGAAACTCTAATCCTAAAACTAATATCAACTCAAATTATGCCGCTCAATTCAAGACACTAAAATCCACTAGGAATATCGAATAGATGTGGCTTATTTGCCTGAACCCTTCTATATGTCATCATTATAAGATCAAACCAGCAAACAACGGTTGATGACCTCAAATGTCATGCACAAATCTGGACAGAAGTTGCATTCTTTGCCCAGGAAGCATTCATTATACCAAACCAACTTTAAATGAATTATATTCAGAAATCCAAAGGTGCCATGTGCATTGCATTTATTCCAGATATACCTGCACACATCAGCAAGAGGAAAAAACAGCTGACTGCTGCAGTTCTCTGGAGACGAGGGTCACTGCATAGCTCCCCATCATCCAAACCAGCTCTGACAGGACAGCCACGCTGCACAGTCCCAAAATACTGGAGTTAAAGTGATAGTCCGATAACATCATCCGAGTCAAACAAAATCTGATCATCGCTGAATGAAACCACCAAACACAAGTGCCAGAGGTGAAAAAGTCAATAATCTAAGCTTGCTAAACATTTCTAACCCCAAACAGATGTAAATTACATGAATATATCAAAATAATTTAAGAACCTGAATAGTCCTTTGATGGTTGTCAGGACGTTGTTAAGGAGTTTTTATTGCATTGTTACAGTATGTGGTTGCTAAAGGTGTTACTAGGTGGGAAGCCATATAAAGAAAGCCTAACCCTCAGGTATAATGATGCTTACCTCAGCAAATACCACTGACAATAAGTGCATTCAGTGTTTAACAAACTCTGCACATTAACACACTGTATAACCAGACACTTTAAACCATTAAGACATTCAAACAGCTCTCATAAATCATTTATGAGCCAATAACAGCACCTAAAAGTAAAGAAATCAGGCATTACAGTTCAAACCAACAAACATTTTTGCCATTCATCGGACCAACAATGTTTATATTTGTTATAAATAAAGAAAAACGTTCAACTAAAACATTTAAAACAAAGCAGCCTGTTATGCGAGAATGAAACATTACACACAAACCTGACACATAATTCACTGTAACTCAACACAACTTACACCACGCTGAAGTTTACGTCTGTGTTAAGGCATATAACAGACTTCAAACAAACGTTCTGGTTTCAATCAAACTTCAGGGGCAGTTATTTTAACCTTGAGGTGAGGGTAGTAATTCTAGGGATGGCGATTATTAAATTCCTCACACTCACGGCCAAAAAAGGCCAAATGAGAGACGGTAACCAGACACCGACATATTCAACTACATAAACGCTTGCATTTCTGCTTCACTGGCGCTTTAAAAGAGATGTAATATGGGGAATCAGGCCAAATCTAGTCCACAAATAAAATGGTTAGATTAAAAGCTATTAATATAGTGGTCTTGTACTGTACTGAAACTTACTGTTGTTTCAGAAGTTAAGATGTTTCATAACTTTATTTCCAACTTCAACACAAATGTGCAGAATACTTTGTAGACTCCCACAATGCAATGTGCTTTATCTGAACAAGTATGTGAAGTGTAAATGGTATATATAATAATTCTGACTCAATACGTAATATGACTGCCAGAGAACTAGATGACAGCATGCCATTTGCTAAATTTATCATGCAAGATGTATATATAGTATATAACAGTGGCTGCTAAAAGTGATGTCCAACTTTGGATAATTGACATCTTTGCCCATTAATCAAATATTAAAAATAAAAAAATTGAAAGCATGTAAACTGAACCTAAGCTTTGAAAAGAACAGACATCACACGAACAAAGGTGTGTGTGTGTGTGTGTGTGTGTGCGTGTGCACGTGTGTGTACAGACCCACTGTGAAGTACTGTTATAGATGAAGCTATTTCCAATGGGTTGTGTATTAACATCCATCCACTCATACATGGCAACAGCAATAGATGATGTGAAGCTTTACGGATTCAAACAGGCTCTCAGGACACTCCCTCGCTTTCATCTGCAGCTCATAACTCAAGTTCTCAACAGGGAGGCATCCACCACAAGCTGACACTCAAATTAGCACCAGCGTGCCGGTCTGGACGTTATGAGTCTATAACCTCCTGTGTAATAAGACTGGCCCCTCCATCAGCTGCAGCCTTTGAGGAATACCGCTGAGAATTTAATAGGAGTTTTTGTACGAGATCAAACCCTTTGGTGATCAACAGTTGGTGCCTGAAAGAGTTCCACAGAAGAGTGAAAAATCTTTGTGTGAAATGATCATTGTGTGCTCACACAAGAGTGCTTTGGGCGATGAGCGTTTAGGGCTCGAATAGATTTTACTGGACTATACGAGACCACACAGAGCTGCGTTACTGATCATGTGTCCAAAAATATGGAATATAAACAAAAGACAGTGAGTGATGAAAGTGTTTCATAAGATCTGAGCACATAAGACCACAGACACTTTACTCGGTTACACAAGCATGCCATCATGCAATGTTAACTAACTTCGATTCTCTTCAAACTAAAACCTTTATGACAACACAGCTGCTTTCAACACATTTATGAGCACATCAATGCCATTTATGTACTTTTACCACTCATAAGAAAGTTTGTGATGAGAAAGTTCAGTTTTAAGAATCAAAGTGGACATCACAGACATCTTACCCCCGAGCAGCTGGCATGACCCATTTTCACCCCCAGAAAATAGAAATGGGCTGTTAGCAGAGCCATCTATCCTTTGTCCAAATGAAATAGCTGACCAGTAGCCCATTTAAAATCACTCGTCCCTGAAGACATGCTCCTTTTCCTGGTGTACATGACAATCATTACAGAACGCAAGATGCTGGACGAAACACATTTCACACACTGGAATCGCAAACGCACTATTAAAAAGTTGAGGATTTCACAGACAGGTTTGCTTTTGCTCCAGGTTAAGTGCAACCAAAGCCAAGTGCCAGAAAAGAAAAAGTGACATTTACATTATAAACACTGCAGTTTAATGCCAATTTACTTTGTATATTCCAACAAAGAATATTACCTCTTTGTTCTTTACAAAGTAACAGGAAGGTGTCAAGACAAAGTGTCTTGAAACATTGAAAATAACATTGAAAATAATGTTATGGACTCAACTCAACAGCAACAATTCTATTTCTAAAACACACTATTTTGTAGTTATTCAATGCAGAACACATCTTGAAATGAAAAATCTAACAGCAAGGTTCTGCAAACTCAAACCTCAGGGTTAACAACAGCCATATGTAGTGAGTAATTCAACGCTGCGCTAATTTATACGCTATGGCCAATACAAAACTGAACAGAGTTTGATATATGCCATGTCACTGAAATAATTTGGAGTACCATGTAAACACTAAGGTACTTGGAAGAATAAAAGATCAAAATACTTGGAAGTATTCCTTATTACCACAGCATGTCTACTAGGAAAAGGTATTACCAAGGTACAATGTTAAAAAAATATTTATGCTGAATTAAGACAATAAGACTGATACAAGTCTGAGACACACAAGATTAAACAGACTTCTCTGTAGCCTTTATGGAAAAATGCATATTTTGCAAGTGTTGTTAAAATTGTTTCCCAAAAAAATGAAAAATAAGATATCATTTCCAAACTCTGTTTATATTTCAGAAGCAATGGCAAGAAAACTATCCAAGTCATGATTGGGCCAGAAAAGTATTAATTTGAGGTTCTTATACGCATGACTTTAATCTTGCACAGCTGGTACAATGGTTCAACAAATCCAGCCAAGTCTTTGAGGGGCTCGTGTTTGTTCTTGGCCATTCTAAAGGAGACATCTGATGGCTCAAGCTCCTTGGTGGGCCTCTTCCAAATGGACCATCTGTTGTGGTCGTTTTGGAAAGCGACGAATGGCCCGGCTCTGTCACGGGGTGGCTGGAGAGCCGATGTGCTTCGGCAGGCTGTGACAATACAGCACCGCTGCACATCAGCCATTAACATGCGGACCAACCCACTGCAGCCCACAGCTTTCACTAATAACAACCTGCCACTGACACAGCGGAAGAGAGAGGAGAACATGTGAAGCACTTTGTGCAACCAGAGGGATTGGAAAAGTGCTGAGAGAGCAAATAAAGTGTGAATGAGACTAGAATGTTAGTGTGAAAGCTAAGCATTTCTAGATAGTACATTACTAACAAGTTAAGTTCGAGATATATTGTAGTATACATAGTACGAGTTGTGTGTGTTCACTTTGAAAATTCCAACAAGTGCACTTTATGTACCCAAATAGTGCTTTCATTTATTCATACAGCTGGAACGCTCAACAGTCACAGTTTTGCTAAGTACGTAGAAAAAGGAAGATGGAGCTATCAGGAGCCATCGCTTATGGAGACAACAACACTTCAGTCTGACGGTGACTGAGGTCATGTTGGGAAAAAAGTAACAATTACAATGTAAAACGTCCTTGAAAGAAAATAAGACTTTTCTTATAGCTATCAACAGGTTCAACTAACAAATACGTTTACTTGACTCCATGAGGATCATTGACAATGAACCTAACCAACATTTACCCCCAACAACTTCTAAATCCACTTGATCCACAGCCACTGTCTGAACACTCGTCTTCAAATGCACCATTCTGGAACATCTTTAAAATCCTCCAAAACACCTGGATAGAAATTCTTCACTCAATTTTGATATAAAGCAAAATAAGGAGAAAGTTAAAGAGAAAGGGATGTCAGGCCTTACGCCAAAACGCTTACAGCTGTCTTGCTAATCTGCCCCCCACCCTGTCACACAAGCACCAACCGCTGCGAGGGATGACCTCATTATCATATGTAAAGGGCTTGCTCGGGGGGGGGGGGCATTAGAACGTGACATTCAACCTCACAGACAAAATAGAAGAATGACAAAAAGATTGAAAAAAAATCTTTGCCATTGTTCCACTCCAGCAAAGACACGCAGCTCAATACGTGACCTTCTAGATGCCGAGAGATGGAGGGCTTAACCGCCAAGGGAAAAGCTCAAGCAATCCACTTACAGATGAAGCTCTACCTGAAGATTCTACTTCACCGAGAAATATGCAAATGTTCTGCATGGAACCATCTGTCATGCAGATTATTTTTGGAGAAGATAATTGACAGGCAAATGGTTAAATGTTAAAAAGACAGAGAGGATCATGGCAATCACAGATATTAAAGAGACCTCATCTAAGTAATTTCTCCTAGATATCAATGAGATTACATGGAGAGCAGTTTTTGCTTAAGTCTCTGTAGCTTTCCTGTAGCTCAGTGGTAAGAGCATGGCTCTGGCAATGCCAAGGTCATAGGTTCGAGGTCATAGGGAGTGCACATACTAAGAAACAAAATGTATAGTATAAAGCAAGGTAAGTCGCTTTTGAAGCATCTGTCAAATGCATAAATGTAAATGTAATGTAAAGTCTCAGATATTTCTTCTTTAAGAAGAGATCTCAACAATGTCTCAAACTGAGCTTAAAAATCTGCAATCAAAAGTAAATACTATTGAACTCAAACATTTCTCATCAAATTGATCCAGATTATTTTACCTTTACAATCTACACTTTACATCTCTAAGGTGTATACTAAAGTGATACTTCAATGAACACAAATAAAAACTCCATGAGAGAGAAAGAGCAACATATGAGACAGTAATAAATAGGGGCTTTCGCACCGCAGGAACAATTTCATAGTTCTTGGACGATTTGCCGGAAGTACCTGTTTTTTGTTGTGTTCGCACCGCAGGCAGAATTTTAGTTTTGCTGAACATTTTTGGAAGAACACTTTAGCTCCCTCCGCAGGGTCTAAACCAGCAGGACAGGAACGATCTGTGACGTAAGCAAATGCTGATTGGCCGAACTTCTGTTGTTGGTTGTTTGTCATTGCTCGACGGACGCACTTAATCATGACGTTGCTGTCGACAGGCTTATGTCACTAAATAAGATTCTTTTGTCGGTGCGAATGCAATTGGGGAAATGGCCCGAGGGAAAACTTAGTTTACAGCCCTCTTTACTCGTTCTGGAACTTTGTTCCTGAACTTATCCGGTCGGTTGTCAGCTTTTTTAAAGAAAGATGTGTATTGTAATGTAAATTTGTGTTGCAGAGGCGCATGTTTATCGATGGTTGGCTGGTTACAGTCAGTGGAGCTCTGACAGTCGTACACCAGCTTTCAAACACAGCTGGTTTTACTTCCAGTCACCACAATAACTTCCAGTGTGTGTGTGGAATGATTTCGTCTACATCAGAACACTCGAGCGCAATCTTTCCACGTCTACCTCTCCCTCTGCGTCAGCGCACCTCTCGCCGACCGCTGTGCCGCTCTAAGAAAGGACCATTTGAGTGGAAGGAAATAGCAGAGCTTAATTTGGCTGAATACCCATAAGTGTGGTCTTCCTTTCAGAGGGTCCCACTTTGATCCCCTGTGTCGGGGGGGGGGGGTCGAGGACAAGACCTCGTTTTGGTTTCATTTCGGGGGACGTTTTGAAAAGACGGAGTCCAGAAGGCACCAATTAAAGTAGCTGGCACTCCAGACCCTCATACTACCCAGCCTCTCATTTCCACATAAACACCAGAACCTGAAAGAGCACACGTAAATCAGTATAAAACAGTAAAACAGTGAAGCTTTTGAGACATGGATGGGCTTCACAGATGCCACACATACTTCAAAACCTACACAGGTTTGTGGGTGTATACACATCGACAACTAAAACGGTGCACTGATTGTTGGGTTAGAGATTACGTTTTTTCAGGTACAAGCTTATATCTTTATCCCCTTTATGATAACAAATGCCCACCAGCCCATAAGGAAACTGGGACATACATTCACGACTCACAGGCTCTTCTGTCCTTACATAAACAAATACACAAAAATGCTTCTAAACTGATCTACCAATAAAAGACTGCACAGCAACGATCCACAGAACAAGGTGAAACTGACTGAATACATGGAAGCAATTTATAGGCCATCTTGACTGATTGAGAACCACAACATGGGGGTTTGAAGAGATTTTTTATCAAATGAGTCCATGTAGATGCTTTCAATGGAAGGAACAGTGTTTTTAAGGTACAACAAACAACATTTGAACAAAAAGAGCAAACAAATACTAGATGAAACTATCAATATTTTCTCTCACTACAGCTGGCATTGTTCTGTACACCTCCTGTCATTGAGGGATTACCTCATCCACTAGGCATGCATGTGATGCTTTCTCAAAGATTTTGTCACCTTGGAATTATAAGGTTCTTTCTAACATTTTTGTCAAAATTGAGTTATTCACATATTCGTATTCTATGACAACATATCTACATTATGAGATGTTTTTTCTTTACTTTGTAGACAGAACCTTTTTGCACAAAACCCTTTCCAAAATCCACAAAGTCAAATGAAATGCAAAAACTTTAAAGCTCGATATCTCAAAACTGCCCAGAATGCAGATAGAACCTAATAATTCCAAGGTGGCTGCTAAAATTAAGTTTCCTAGCAGGCAAAGTAACTTTGTTGTCTACTGTTTAGAACAACCGTTATGTCAGTGAGTCTGTGAGGCACAAGTAATAACTAGGATATTTTGCAATTTTATTCAAGAATCCTTAGAAACTGCAGATTTTGATGTGCTTCCAGTTAACACAAACAGAGAGAAGGATCTCCAGCATCATGGTTTCTCTCTCAGATGTCAACAGGCAGTCAATCCAATCAACACAATCAGTGTCTGTAAGCACCAGAGGACCACACCGCTCAAGCACATCCAGAACATCAACAGCTGATGCTTAAATCATGGACATAATGAGATATATCATGATCATCTGATTGATATGATCTGTGCCATCCAATTTCACTGATGGCTTTACATGAAAAAACTAGCATTTTAATTTGTGAACAGGGTAAATCTAAAAAAAGATATATATATATATATATATATATATATATACATACATATTGTAGGCTATAAATATATTGTATAAGTTGTAGGCCTATACAACGCAACAGGCCAAACACATCAATCTGCATGTGCTCCGGGCCCAAAACAGCGCAAATAAAAAGGAATAGTTTACCCAAAAATAACATTTTGTTTTGAACACAAGAGAAGATATTTGGAGAAACATCTCAGTAGATTTGTGTTAATACAATGGAAGTCAATGGAGGCCAGTGGTGTTTGGTCACCAACATTCTACAACATTCTACAAAAAAAATCTTAAATATCTTAAAATCACACAAAAGTGCTCTGATGCCTTACAGGAGATGAACATGCATTTCTGAGTTTTCTGCCTGTTAAAATGTGGCAACAGTTGAAACAAACAGCAGCTGAACCCATTAGACTGTCAGAGAAGTTTCTAAATTCATCCCCATAAAGAACCGCTAAACATGATTAAAAACTTCAAAAATAAGACCAGGCAGCCTCACATGTTGAATGGTTAGTCAAGCATCCTGACCCATCCATATGAGAAATCTATACAGCTGTAAAGCAGAAGACAGACCGTGCAGACATCTAAGACAGCTTGGGGATTGTGACTTGATGATTTTCATACGGAAGACTGGAACTGTTGACACCCTCATCTCTAAATTTAGCGCATGAAACTAAATGGCTTTGGTGGAGGTTTACATAGATCTTCTGTTCTGAGAGCAGCTAAACCACAAGGGTGTGTACATGGGGAAGTGGAGTTAAAGAGCATGGAAAAACAGCAACCTGCATTAGGGATGCCAACAGGACTTCCAATCAAAATTGAAGTTTTTTGGTTTTTAATGAATGTTAAACTTGGGATATCTGTAAACTAGTTCGCTCCAAAACCTTTACACAACTTAGAAAATATAAGCATTCAAACTTACAGTCTCTAACTTCTGAAAAAACAGATCAATGATTCATTGTGCACTTCAGCTTCTCATCAAAGTCCATGCTATGAGTAAAGTAAACACTATTGGTTATTTTAAAAGGGGGAGGAACCACCCAATGTCCTACCTAAACTTCCTGTTTCCTGTTTTAAAGAAATTATGCTGACGCATCGAACAAACATGAACAGTTTAAGTCACTTCAGTGGGTTTTAATGATTCTACTGTAGTTTCCAACAGTTCCACACCTCTGAAGGTGAAGGTTCACAGCACCCCATCAAAACAGCTGGGTACCAAACACAACCAACGGAGTAAATAAACAACGTCAAAGCGGAAATGATGTCTGTCTGGAACATCTGCCATATATCAGCAAGAACTGCTACCAATTAAAAAAGAAACTCACACAGAAACTTGATTAACCAAAACCGCTAAATAATTCTCCAGAGCTCCAGTGTACCCGCGGGTTTCCGCAAAACTCCGACTACTCGCTGTCGAGTCACTTTCAAAGCCGCTCTGCCATTGAAACCATCTGTTATGGGGCATCAGCCGCGAGACGTGGTCTCGATTCTGACAAGATGAGCAGCAGATGAATCCAAATCACATGTAAACGGCCGCACAAACCAAAACCAGCCGCAATGACCGAAACCAGAATGTCCCAGAGGAGAAATAGACAGATAAAATGAGGGACTGAACAAGAATGTTAAACAATTTATTTATTTATTTATTGTAAGAATGTTAAACAAAAAAGTAGTCGTATAGTGATGGTCACAGACACTGTGTACAACAGTTCTGAAAGATTAACTTTCATGCACCATGCCCGTGGTATTGATTCATCAAAGGCCTTTAAAGAACACCATAAAAACCCAAAAGCATGTTACATGTGCAAAAAAATTAATGTAACAAAGCACTATTCATGTCCTAAAATGAGTTTACATGTATACAAGAGACACATCGCTGGATCTACTGAAAACTATTTTGAACAAAGAAACCAGTTACATGATGACAACCCACCAAACATCAGCCAAGGTTAATATATTCTCCATAAGTGAATAAAACCCTTATTGAAACAAGCAGAATGGAGCTCTGTTAGACCCTATAAAGAGAAACGCAATAGAATATTTCCATTCTCTCACCCTGATGTCATGTGGGCTGGGATGGAAACATTTGAGGGAATTCTTATAGAGAGTGAGAGAGAAAAGAAGTAGAAGAAAGAAAGAGATAAAAAATAAATAAAACAAGAGCAGTTCAAGTAAAGACCCTCACCGTGTGTGTTCTTCATCATGACATCTTCCCACAGGCTCAGTCCACTAAAAACCCATTTATTCACCCTGAGAGCTTGTAGCGGTTAGAAAAGAGCTAAAGAATCAGACAGCAGTCACATACAGAGATGACATGGCTTTTCTCTTGATATCATTGCTGTGGTCCCTGAACAGAATCATTTCTAATGACGGGAGAAAAGCAAAGCCAAGTACATCTGTCTGCAATATTTGCATTTCTTTGGTAAAACTCACAATGCACCACTTGACTCGTAGATAAAGGATGTTCTCATGCAGGCGTGAGAAACAAGCGTCATGAATGAGTTGAATCGACCTATGGAGCAACACGCATTTACGGTTTTACAAAACAATTCCACCAAGCGTGGATGTAATACTTCGTACTGCTCTCGACCCAGCTCTGAAACCTGAGGTTTGTTAAAATGTATGCTGGCAGACATGCAAAATAAATGAGAAGCTACATATTAAATGAGGACAAATTACCACATGCTGCAGTTTATCATACAGGTCATTTTATCAGAAGTCAATTATTTGAGCGTTTTGCAAAACAATGCCATAACTCAAAGAATTCATAGATTCTCATATGGTTAGCAATGTATCATGCATTACAGACTTGAGGCAGATCAGAAAGGTAAATTCTCATCCAGTCTAATGATGTTATGCACTGATGTGTCATCCTTCATTCAGAATGTTAAAGCGTCTGATGAAGGGATGTGTTCATGGCAGGTTCCCTTCCAACTGGCTGCTGATACGACCTGACATCAGACCCCAGCGATGAAACCACCTCTGACCTTCAGAAGCATTCCTGCTACTAATCTAATGAGTCACAGTGCTGAACAGAGGGCTAAACAGAGACAAAAAAAAATGCATTATGGAAATCTAAAGATCTAGATGAGAGAACTGAAGCCAACTAACTCCGATTTGGAAAAGTCTGACTAGTCAGACAGACGATTGAGGTCAACAAGTGAGCTTATCTAGATTTACTTTATGGTATTAAAATGGATGAATTTAAAGATACAGCTTTCTCAGAAAGGATTTTGACATTATATACTTAAAAACAACACCACTGAAGCTATTAAATGTCACATCCCTAGGCAAGATCCGAACTTCCCATAACAAAAATCACAGATGAAATCCAACAATTGTCACTATTACACATGTCTACACCGGACACGACCACCGCGCCACGTCCAGTGTGGACAAATTGTAAAATTATAATGGGTTTTAATGCATTTCTAATGTCTTTCGTTGTGTCGCGTCCGGTGTAGACAGTGTTAAGAAGAGATCTCAATGTCACAAACTAAGCTCAGATTTGTCAAGTGTGCAATCAAAGTCAATATTGTTTAAGATCTCAATATGAACGCAAACAATTCCCATCAAATCCAGAATATTTTACCTCTACAATCTATAACCTCCATACTCTTCATGGATTTTAACAAATGTAAAAATTTCGGTCTATATTGTATTTCTCCTAAGCAATTTTAGGAGAAACGTCTGAGACTAAGTTGATACTTGAATGAAACACAACTGACAACTTCTTCAAATATCCCAAACTATAAAAAAGCAACCTTTAAGCAATAAAATCATTTTCTCTGGAGCGCAAAACAAACAGATTCCTGAGAGCACTATTAAAAGTATGCAATTACAGCACCTGTTCACATCATAAGAGACTCTCCATCCAAAGAGCAAAGGATGCATCAGCATAAATGTTTATATAACTCGGAGCAACATTCTGAGTATTTCCAAGTGTCCCCGTGAAGAGAGCAGTCAGCAGATTTAAAATGAACACAGAAAGGTGCACGTTCTCAATCGCACCAAAACTGAGATGAACCTCACAGACCAAAATAAACCCAACATCACTTCCTTATCACCTAACTGCAGCATTTCTGATTGAAGTCTTAGAGATGCTCGCCTGCAGACATAAAACTTGCCAAAAAATATTATATTTACAGCAAAGAAACCGGCAGGCTTCAGATTTGTTGACCCCAAAGGGGGATTGTGTGTTTTTAATCAAACTAATTGTCCTCAGAAGAGTTGTTTAATTGCTGTTTTAAAGATGTTTTCCCATATTAAATTAATATGTCCACGCTAGAGATGCACCAACATTTATCAGCTGTTTTTTGATCAATTTAAAACCAGCCTATCAGCCAAAGTACAAAAAGGTCTGTGAACAGACTTCCTCTGACCTCTCTCTGATATTCACATGGGTTTTCTTAAGCAGTTCTTATAAGCCTCAGATCACATGCTACATGACGCGTTTTGACAAGAGCAGACGGGTCTGTCATGTGTCTAAAAGAGAAAGAGCTGTAAACTGCTGGTTTGGGATCAGAGCTTAGCATTGTATTACCAGACCCAGGTCTGAGTGTTCCAAAGTGCCACCCTGCACTTCAAAAGTAAAGATCGAAAAATCATACATAAAGCTGCAATCTGTATGTTTTATCGCTCTATCACCATTCAAAACTCTTATATTAGGTCTTAAATAATATTGTAGGTTACTTCACAGACTTCAAAGGAAGTCAAACTCACATTTCTCATAAAATGCACCCAACAGCTCAACTTGGAGACCATTATATAAGCTTACCATTGCGATTTGAGATAAGGATACTTTTATGGACTAATAATTGATTTTTGTGGGGGGGTTTTTAGCAAAATGTATATATATTGCAGTTTTAAAGGCAAAATAATAATAAAGCAGCTACAGTACTCTGATCTACAAGGCTTGCATCGTCAAATATTAAAGTAGTTTCTTTTTCCTCCAGAAATATGAAAAATCATCTGCCTGACAAAAATCACAGCCTGAAAGCTTCCCAGCATGAGAATATTAGGATTAAGAAAATTTACAGAGTCAAAGCCCATAATACATTAAGACTTCATGGAAGGAAACAATGTATGTGACGTAATCGCCGGCAATTAATGCGCTGTAAATAACAGCATGTCCCTGACACATTGTCTTCGGTTCAAAGATTCCAGCTGTGGATGTTTCCAAGATAAAAAACATTAACCACCCACTGGCCACCATAAAAGTGATGTTTTAAAGCAGTGAAGACGGAAACACAGGGGAAACATGACTGTTGCATAACAATATTTTGTTTAATCCTGTTCAGCACTGATGGTATAAGGCAATCTGTCACATTTATCTACACATTCTCACATCACAGAAGACTTAAACACTGTATAAATAAATAAATGTGTAGTTGTTCATCTTGTTAATTAAATGTAAAATAGTTTGTTTTGTGCATGTTGCAGTACATTAACGTTCTGTGCCCCATAAGCAGCAGTTATGAGAACAATACAGAGGAACAGGGCAACAGGAAATAAAGGCCAATTTCCTTCACACGACAGATAAAAGACCGTTTCACCGAGCGAGAGATTCTTCCTGTTAAATGGCTTGCATCCTGTAAACAAGTGTCCAGAGTGACCAGTGATGTCAGAAAAAGGCAGTCAGTAAATATATTACTTATAAAAATCATATTTTTACTTTAATACAAATATTAAACACAACAATGCAACAAAATCAGAGCTCAACCCAAAATCTTTTAGTGCATCTGAATTTTTCAATTGGCTCAGATGAGGTTTCATAAATGTATAACTTGTGGCAACAATCTTTTCAACAGGCATTTGTAAAACATACAAAACCAATCAAATATAGAAATATTTATAAAAATATACAATATGAATTCCCAACCTGTAATATCTTGAAAGAGTGAAATAATTTACTGCCAAGCTTAGAAGGAGCTTTCTCTAATCCACATTAAAGAAGAGGATTTATTTTAATTTTTTTATATCAAAGCACCGAGCACTGCAGCGTTCAGATATCCTCTTCACCAAAACCATAACCTACTTTGAGAAAGATTATCAAAGCACTTGCGACATCTTTGCAAGCAGAGAAACGTAAATCACACAACCATACATCATACCGTTTAACCAGTCACTTTTTTCCAGACCGGATGAAAAGAAGTTGGAATAAAAAAACACTGATCAAAAGACTCGTATTCGTGAAACGGTCATCAGCAATTACACAGGACTTCAGAAAACTTTAGGGGTAGGAGAAGATAAGAACCAGCGCTGTACTCTTGCGTGTAGACATGATTTGACTTTGAAGATGTACTTACACTTTTTCATTATTTGGCAGATGCTTTTTTCCAAAGTGACTTACATGAGGAAACATTCAACATTAAAAGAGCCAAAATTGATCATCGTTGGCAGGAGGGAACATAAACCCGTAGGAATGAATGACGGAATGAGTTTTACGTCTGCTCTCTTCATGCATCAGTAAATCAACTTTGACCTGAGACACTGATAGATGCTAACTAGTCACTTTACAGACAGGGAAGGTTAAATACAGCACTGCTTGATAAGTGACTCTCTAATGAAGGTTAATTGTCCTTCATTAGTTGAACAGGAAAAGGGAAACAACACTTGTGAAAACAACCCTGCGAAGAACAGAAACAGTAATAAATGGAATCGACGACAGCCTTAAACATTTTACTACAAGTGTGACCATGTAAATGGTTTTGTTTGCTAGTACAATCGCTACATGGCCATATGCTGAAAATCAAGCAGAAGTTTACTATGCCCATTTCAGGGTGAACTATTCAACATAAAATCTTTAGCCAAGAATTACATTTCCAATAGTACTGCGTCTGTCTTTTTCTGATACATGTTAAAGCAATTAAGCTACTTGGAATAAATTGCTGTGTGCTAAAAAATGACAACACGTCAGCAGTTTTATTGAGTCTTTTATTCCACCATGAGAAATACTGGGCTTTTGTTTTTCTTACAAATAAAACTACTGTGACAGCATGGTTCAAAGCTGGTATTGGATGATAACATCCTGCTATGATACCAAGGTACTTAATGACTAACATATTTTAAAAAAATACATACATAGAAAAAACGATGGTAAAAATCCCAAAGTAGTTTTACCATGGTACTATACTCTTAAAAATAAAGGTGCTTCACAATGCCATAGAATAACCTTTTTTGTCTAAATGGTTCCCTAAAGAACCTTTAACATCTGACTTTTTTTTTTTTACATGTTAGCATATCTCATATCCACTTTGAAACTAGAAAGACTTAAAAAGGATGATGGCAGTGAAAATGAACAGCACAGATTACCTTCCTTGCTCTCTCGCGCTCTCTCTCTCTCTCTCTCTCTCTCTCTCTCATCCGCCTGTCACAATTGAGCAGAGGTACGCGCTCTAAATCCCCTCTTATCTCAAATCTGAGGTCAGGAACATCAGGGTCAGGGTCTGAAATGACTGGAGCCACTGGAGAAATCAGAGCGGGTTAACCCCTGGACATCCGCAGCCCCTGAGCCAACTTCCAAGTTCCAACAGGGTCAAATATTGATTCACTTTCACTGTGTCTACTGTGAGTCAACAGACACAAACACCAGCGTGATGTCAGACCTGTGACTCTCTCAATCTTAACTCAAACTGGCAATTTATTATTCTTACACTGAAGACTACACTGGGAATTCTGGTGGATCTGAGTGTTTAGATGAAAAAGATTATTCGGAGTCTAAAATCTGACTAAATGAGCTAAATTCAAAGGTGCTGTAAATCAGACGATACGTTGTTCATCGAATCGCAAATTATTACATTAGAACAAAATTACTGAGCCAACAGGTTACAGACGATAGTGATCCCAAGTGAACATTAAAACTTATATTGGAAAAAGAGTCATAACATAAAAGGCATACCAAGTGGCCAATATTTCAGACCTGGGATTGGGCTCATTTAGCTTAGGGCATCAAACAACAACCTAGCAACCATCCAGCAACACATTAACAACTATAAAGAACCCCTAGCGAGTGCATTTAACCAACAGGAATTCATAATACAAATATATTTATACATTAGTGTCAGTAATTATGATTTATTTCACACACAGATCTATACTTACAGTCTACATTGTAAACAATTTTTTTATTTATATTACAAAATTAGCACTCCTGTCATCCTTCTTTTTGGCAAAACCTAATTCCAGAAAACAAATGTCTTCCAAATCATCTAAAACCAATTTCTAACATTTACTGCATAATCTTCGAATTGTTTCCTTGGCCAAATATGTGGTATAAACAAAAAAATCATCTAAGCAATAAAATCCATTTTCCTCTTTGCATGCAGCAATCTGTGATCAACTGCACAGGATTAAATGATATTAACCTCACTGAGCCGGCTGAACTATTAACAAAAATGTACATTTACATTTATGCATCTGGCAGATGCTTTTAGTTTTATCCAAAGCGACTTACAGTGCATTCAAGGTACATTTATCAGTGCGTGTTTAACGGGAATCAACCAACAAACCTTTGCTTTATCTCATTTGATTCTCTTTTAATATGAAAGTTGACGGAAACAACACCAAAAAAAGGAAAAAACAATTGCACTTCATCCATTCAGAAAATAGCACACCTATGATAATATTGAAGCCCAGACGCCACACATCATCCATCCATCAAGCTACACCAGATAACATGTGTCAGCGGAAGGATTACATCAGTTTACACAAATACTCTAGCAGATACATGCTGGCACATAAACAAACATGATGGACACAATGAGATAAAAAAAATACAAGATACAAGACACAAATCCAAATGTCTCCAAAGAACATTTTACATTTATATATTTAGCAGACCAAATAATGTTTTTTAATGGTACAATCCTTTCTATTACACAGGGAATGATTGGCAAATCACAAGTAAATCATATAAGTACATCTGAACTGAAGCACTATTTTATCAGAGCTTGAGTTTGGACGACTTAAATGGCTAAACAATAAAAAAAAACTAAATTACAAAACACACATGTCATATATACATGGCAGTATGATCTTTACATTATTCTGTACTGTAACTATGCCATACACACAACCCCTTTCATCCATCCTCTATACCGCTTGCCCAAACTAGTGTCACAAGGAGGGCTGGATCCCATCCCAACTATCATCTTGGACAGGTGGCCAGTCCATAACACGGCCCATGTCATTGATAAATACACACATTCCTTTCAGTCTGAAGATGGTACAGGAACAATCTACAGTTTGTGAAATTCACTCTTCCAAGAAGCCGGTTTTTAAAATTTGGTCAACACATTGGATTGATACCCAAAGGGTCGAACATCTTCAGTGACAACAGCAAAATAAGAGGGCAAACAGACAATGCCAGGATGCAAAACATTCTCTTACTGATATCCACGCAGAAGCACGACAGCGTGAAATACAAGAATCTGTAAGTAACTCTACCAGGGCGTCTTTTTTACCCAAGCGCAAGACGACATTGTGTGAGGAGTGAACACGTGCGTGTGTTTCATGGGTGGGTCCAAAAATTATTTCCTGAATGATTGATTTATCCCTGCTGCTCACATTTCATGTGTGCATTCACCTTCTTTAGCTAGAAACAATGTAACACGTCCAAGTCCAAGAAAAGACTGCAGAATACAGCCAAAGGTCAGAGATGCTGTTACAGACAAATAAAACAAACATCCCAGAAGAGTATCAGACACAAGAAGCTACTTAACATTTGGAAAGCAAATCACAGGGCAATTCTGTCAAGCGCTTTTAAATGTGGTAAACAAAAACACAGAGGCACAAACAAAGTGAGATTTAAAAAAGCAAAATTCCCCATCCTACATTCCAAACGACAAGGAGCTAGTTACTAAATCATCATGGATTCTGAATGATAGACAAAAGCCGACAAAATGATTATTTTACAAAAGGTTCAAAGCGTCTTCTACATAAACAGCAGCGTCAAACCAAATTGTCAAGACTCAAACCATTGTCGGCAAGCTGCGTTTTTCTTATATTTCTCAGATTTGTTCAGAAAAACAAGAATCGCCTGAAATGGCATTTGTTGCACATTTTACTTTGTATACATAGCCATTTGGCTGACATTATTCAATATGAACCCTAGGTCACATCAGGTGAGACCAAATTTGTTTAAAACTAAATAACTTTTAATGTATTATTCTTAAACAATCAGAAAGTCTTCAAGCTCAATTTAAAGACTTCAACTAGGCACGGACCAAAAGCGAAATAAAAGATTTACTGCTTGCAGCCAAGCCAATGATGATACAAATACAGTTCAAATAAACAGAGCAGCGTGTTATACTGTCGGCTGGCAGAGATTTTCTCTGATGATGCCAGTTACAACTGTTATTCATACCAAATACCATCAGAATGAAACAGACTGGACATTGGTTTCAACATAAGCACATTTGATACGGATAAATGTGAATTACACATACAAGAACAAGGTTTTTAATATTAATATAATATAGACCATGAAATGTAGATACATGTTAAGCTAAGTTGCAACAGTGATGGCTTGGCATTCTTTGGTCCAGAATCAGATCATAACATCAAGATCTTCGAGCAGATCAGAACCTGCTACGGTTTATATGTTTGAGAGATGTGACTAACATGTGTGTCGCTTGGACAATCTTTCCTAAAGTAACATTAAACAATTCCTTGCTTTGACGTGAAGCCACCTGCGTGGCGGTCCACCTGTCGTAACAGCTGTTATTTTCAAGAGCAGACGTCACAGTTTTTTATGTCCTGTCATTATGCTATAAATCTGTTTTGTAACGTTATGTAAGACAAACATCCTTCTGCTAGGACTGTGCCATCTAAACCAAGTGATGAGAAGACAAACTCATCATCTTTCCCAGAGGAACTCAAGGTAACATTGAGGAAACTTACACACTAAAAACAATGAAATAACAGAACAACTCTCTCTTATAAACAATCTACAACTTATTGTTATCAAAGAGAACAGGACTATTTAAAACACACATACGTAGGCTAACCTTTCAACTTTCCTTGTCAAGTTTCAAAAATGCAAATGTGGGTCTATGCAGGTGTTTTTTGTTTAAATGCCACGGAGAAAGTGATGCAATTTTATTTGCCAGCATGAAAGAACAGAAGACTGACTGCATCCCTCATGTATTTCTTTATGAGATAATGACTTTCTCCAGCACAATGACACACAGCTTTAAAAAAACAACCTTACAATCGACTGTGTATCTTGTCCAACCAAATGTGCAGTTATCACACCAGAATCTGATCCGTTCGGTGAGATCCTTTAACTCAAGAATGACACAGATGACTGTAATACCAATATCTACATCATTTCTATAGGAGCATAAAACATGACATCTCATTCACCATGAAGGGTATTATTAGTTCCTTTACAAAAAAAGTACTGATATCAGATATTGAAACTTTGCTATTTGGTATTGAATGACAACCATATTCATATATCATTTACATGGTAATTCAATGTAACTGAATACCTTCTGTTATATGCTTTGTCTATATGAGGAAAGATAAATGGCAGATAGGATGTAAGCTTCAAATGATTCAAAATGAAAATATATTCTTAAATGAGCTGTCATCACAAATCAAGTAATCTAACATCAAAGTAATAAAACATCTGTTTCAAATAACTCCTGGTTTGTCATTTTACAGCCATCAAATGTCTACAGGTCTACATTTAACTGGGTTGTTATTCAATAAGAAGAGCCCTCTTGTGGATATATTTTTGGACTGTACAGTTTCTATGGTAAACCTAAAATTCATACAAAGGTTAAAACAGGTAAAAAAAACAAAGCTGCAAAATGAGGAAGTGCACGTGTGTGTGTGTGTGTGTGTGTGTGTGTGTGTGTGTGTGTGTGTGTGTGTGTGTGTGTGTGTGTGTGTGTGTGTGTGTGTGTACAGATTTAGCTATATTAGTGAGGGCCAAATGTAGGGTTAGGGGATAAAATATATCATAAGCCTGATATAAAATCAATGGAAGTCTATGTAATGTCCCCACTAGAATACAAAAACATGTGTGTGTGTGTGTGTTATCCTCACCTGAGTTCTCAGCCTTATTTCAAGGACACGCACCCAAAACAAGAGATCTCAGGTGAGGCTATTAACAAACCTACGCAACTATAACGCTCTGCAAACCTATGCTTTCAATCTATCTACATAAAATCAAATCAAAAGACTTCAAACAGTCCTCAAATGTCACACATAGGATGCCCGAAACTGCAGCACGCGACTGTAGCGCAAAATAATAACGCTATGGAGACTAACCTAAGAACGCGGTGTACGTGACTAAATCCTGAAAATACTGAAAAATCTGAAAGAAAACAAATCGCTGAAAATTATGTCACAATAGAAACTATTTTATCAAGACAATAATCAGCGCACAAAAACAACTCTCTGTCAGGATGCATACAAAAGTGTTAGTCTCAAAAGTGAATAAACACAATCTTACCCTCAGCATCCAGAGGGAAAAGAAAGTCCCATAATGCGCAGATATGACAGTAAATATCAAAAACACAGCTTGTGAATGGCTATATTCCGTTAAAAACACATAAAGTGATCCTCACAGTAGCTCATGCACACCTCCTCTCACTACATCCAAATACTGACGTTTGATCTGCTGCGTTCAAGCCGGTCTGTGGCTCCGCCCACGGGAGCAGATGATTGGACAATGCGCTGCCAAACCCCGCCCACTCACTTGTTCACAGGGAGGGTTGGCATATGTAACAGCCCTAAATAGACATAACGATTAAGTATTATTACATATCTTTATTGTTTTCACATTAGGTCATTTAAAATGAGAGTGTGGAGGTTCGGTATATTTAACAATAAAGTGTTATTGCAGGTGGATATAATTTTACCACAGTTGATGTAATGTGAACCTGGAGTAATAGTGGCCCCAGCTGGAAGACTGAGGAAAGGGAGCAGGAGAATTTTAGTGTTGATGTAGAAAGCTTATCTAAAAGTTTGTAGAGGTATTGATGCGCATAGGTTTAAGCAATTGTTAATTTATAAGAAATGTATTTATTGGAAAGAAAGTTATAATACACAAGTGTAAGGGAATCATTATTGTTTTATTATAAATGTTGTTGTTTCTCTGTTAATATTAACTAAGAAGAAAGAGAAGAAGAGGAAAAACAAAAAGCAGTCAAAATATATAAAGTGCCCATTTTTAATCAATATCGTACGTAGTCATAACACCACACTCTAAAATACCATTTTACTTTTTTTTAACTGTAAAATATCGTTTAAAATCATTTTAAATAACAGAAAAACTAATTGACCGCAACTCCCATAAGCCCATGGGCGATCTGACGTACGAAACCTGCGACCGTGTCGTTGCTAGGTGATGCGACGCTCCACCTCTCGTTCTCCGCTACATCAAATATTTTATTGCCATTTTTCTTTACAAATGTTATTTTATATCTGAATTAATATAGTTAAACTCTTACATTAAGGACGATGTCGTCTACGCACGAAACTCTCTTTTCATTGGAGTTTGTGATCGATTATGTTCGCTTTGATTGTACACGTGGAAATGTGTTGGATCCTGTAGTCGGTTTGCGCTTCTTGGACTTCCCAACACTTCTGATATCAAGAAAAGAAGACCATTCATCTCATTCAGCATTTGCTGATATACCAGCTGAAGCTTCATCTCAGCCAGATGAACGGGACAAGTATTTCTTCCACAAGGGCAAGTCGTGTCTTTTTAAAATGAACTTGAATTCTCTTCACAACCATCTGGCAAACATCCCTTTGTATGCCATGGTATTGGATATAAAAGACGAGGTTCCCAAACTTATAGGGAGCTCCATAATATCTCTTGCTGAAGTGACAGAGAGAATAAAGATGGACGTGGACAAACATGGTATTGGTACCCCAAGTGCTTATGGGGAGAAAATTGTCACCCCACTCTGCAATTTGATGGGCAACAACATAGGTACTGTTTCACTAGCATATAAAATTGTAAGTCGGGGAGCAAATTTAATTCCTCATATCCCTTGTGATAGAGTTTTTAAAGTTGGTATGACTCATGGAAAAGGACAAGAAGACTCTAAGGCACTTACAGAATGTGCAGGTGTGCTAAATATTGCTAAAGAAGAGACTGAAATGTACCATGCTGATGTCCTCTCTCCAGTCAGCCCTGATGGACAACCTGCTGATGTGATGAGAACTGAAGCCAAGCAGCCAGGCATTGCTGCTTTTACTCAAACCGAACCCACAAAACAGAAAGTCACATGGTCTGGGTCTTACGATAATGACACACAGGAAAATACAACGTTCTGCCCTCCGCCGCTGTTTTACAGTTCCAGTGTAAAGAACCAACAGAAGAGGTTTGCTGAGAAATGCAGAATGTTAAACGTGGAATTGGAGAGTCTTAATATAGAAGACCCAGAGGAGGAAAATAATGAAGGAGAATCAGCTGACATGCATGATGTTCCAGAGATCACAGCAGCAAAGCAACACAAAAGAATGGCTGACCCAGCTCCACCTGGAGATGTTTTAAGACAGCTGCCCCTGCTGAATGCTTTACTCATTGAACTATCACAACTTACCAGGCAGACACAACACCAGCAGCCTGTATCCATTCATCCCAACCTGGCCTGGTTGAATACATCAGCAACAGAACCTCATAGTGCATCAGATTCAGGAGCAAACCACAAATCTGAGCATCAGAAAACTTTGCAAAACGAGAGTCCTAAATGTAGACCTGGCCTGTCCAAGATAAAAGGCTGCATAATACCGCCAGTGTTTCCTTCAGAAAAGAAGACATGTAGTGCAAAGAAATGGCAAGAAAAGTTGCAGTCTAAGAAGAAACTGAAGTATGGATTAACACACACATTTAATCTCAGACTCAAGCACGCTAAAACCACTGTTACACGACGCCAATGCATCGAATACCAGAACATACAACATGTCAAGCCACAAAGACAAACATTGCTTGCACACAAACATGCTGCTAAGTCAGTAAGCAGAGATGCTAACCTAGATGAAATGATTGAAACATTAGTGAGCCGTGTTGACATGGATCCAACACCGGTTGAAACCACATCATCAAAATTGCAAATGAGGTCAAGTGCATATGAAAGCTGTTCAAAAAATGTGATAAAAGACAAAGCTTTGGTTACTAAACACGACAGAAAAATTCGAGTTCATATTCCAAGTGTACTCGGTCATTATTCAGACCGCAGTGACCAGCATTCAGCCTCATCTGACAGGAGCGTCCACCACAGTTCACATAAAACCAATGCTGCTCAGAAACACAGTGAATGCGGCAGGACAGAAAGCAGAGCGAGCAGCACTCCTCATAGAAAAAGTTCCTCAGAACAAGAGTACCCGGATGATTTCACGAGCTTAGACGGCTTCTCGCCATTAAGCAGTCCAGAGCCGTACAGACGTGGTTCGAGTGAACATTCCAACTCAGATGGTGGATCTAATAAAAGTAAAGTTCTACCTGTTCCTGTCAAAGCAGAGAACTCACCACATCGTTCTCTCAAAAGCACACACGTCATCCGTCCACGACCCCAGACCTCTGCTTTAAGTCTGTCTTCAGATGATAGTGGAGAGGGGTCTCCTCTAGCCTCCTCCGGTCAGCAGAGATCTGGATCTCAGAGCAGTGGACGAAAAACTCCGTCTGTCCGCAGAACGTTTGGGAGGTCTGAGAGTTTTGACACTGACCCTGCTGATGGGAGAATGGTTTCTGTGGACAATAACTCTGTGCTGAAGTCTGTGTCATCTTTAGATCAGGTGGAGTCTGCAGAGGAACAAGATGAACTGGGCTCTCTGGGGTTGGATAAGAATTACCAGCATGTTTCAGAACTAGTGATCAACAAGCTTCCAGGATACACACTATGATTACAAAAGATGTAAAACTTTACAATCACAGAAAACAACTTATATACAATTCATTTGTCATTGTCACTAGAAGTATTGGTTAGCAATAATGTTTTTTTATTTATTTATGATAATACAAAATAATATAGCAATGTTCATTACCATTTTAACATAAAAGAAACATTATAATATAACATCATTTTGATATAGATCTAATAGATAAAACTGTACTGTGCATACAATGAGAAAGGGGAGTTTGACAGGAGCAGGTGTTCTGTGTTTTGTATATCCGGTAGAAAAGAAGCATTGTCATTCAGTACGAACATCTGGTCTTTATCTGCTGTATAACAGCTGTCTGTTCGATCTAAAACATTTGAATAAAAACTAAATATTCATTCCTGATAGAGATGACTGCACTACCAAATGTAAGTTAAGCAGTTTTCAATTTTTATTTATTTGTTACCCAGCCTGCAAAATCCAAGCTAAAATGTAAGTTCCAGTTTAATGGTTGACAAGGCTTTACACAGTCAATAATAAACACATTTAGGTTATATTTTCACAGAATGTTATATTATGTAGGATGATTTTATTGAAAAAACAGTACATGACTTTACTGAGTTTTCACAGACTGGGTCACATAGACATAATTACACTAATATGGTATGAATCCATATAGTATTAGTCGTTAAATCACATGTATTTTAAACCATTATCAAACATGTTTTTCAACTCAAATTACTTTGTGTTAAATGCATTTCTTCATGAAATAGCAGGAGGTGGAAAAAAGTGAACGAAGAAAATGATGTTTGCTGGTGTAATCTTGTTTATTTATATTGAGCCCACAGGTCACGCCTTCCGCGTTGCGTCATCATCACGCTGCCGGAAATAATGTGCGCATGCGTGGCAGCCTGGCGTACAGCAACAAAAATCATTTTTAATGATGAAGCACGTGTTTTTGACTGGTCCACCTGGTAAATTTTGCAAACACAAACATTTTTAAAGCGTTGACTTTGAATTTCGTTTTTTATGGAAAGTGTATAAACGTCATTTAGGAATATGGAGTCGTTTTTATGTCATAACGAATACTAGTTTTAAAGTAAACCAACGCAGGATCGTACGTGTCAATCATTACAAAACTGTATTGCGATGGAATCGGATAATAATACTATCATAGCGAATGATGGACTAGTATGGCATCTGCCTAAATAATTTTGTTATTAGAGACTTCAAGTGGTAAGATATTGTGAGAGTAGTTATCATGCATGATGATTTAAATAGTATATTTATATAATATAGTCTATATTTAGGCAAGTTGACTGTCAAACATGTCCCAGTTGACTTTATTTCACATTAAATTGTGTTTGGGGCATTTTGTGTTTAAATTGGTGTACCAGGTTTTAAAATGGAGAAACACCCGTGTTCGTGTTTTATGTATCAGGTGTGGGTAAGACGACTCTGGTGAAGAAAGTGTGTGAAGCCGTGCTCTCCGCTGGGGTCACCGTCAATGGCTTTTACACAGAGGAGGTGAGAGAGAGAGGGAGGAGAATGGGCTTTGATGTGGTCACGGTCACAGGTGATAGAGGACGTCTGTCCAGGGTCAGGTATCATCTCTGTTTGCCTTTCTGTGAATAAGTCATTGCTCATGTGTATATGCCCTCCTGTAAATTACTATCTCTGTGTCTTTGATCACAGCTCTGAAGAAGCCACGGGAAGACGTGAATACCGTGTCGGCCAGTACGCCGTTGATCTTCAGTCATTTGAAAGTCTTGTACTCCCGCTTTTCAGAGATGTATGACTACGGAAATCAGAAATATTTTTACTTTACTATTTCGAACAATGTATGGTATTAAACTACAAATGCATTTCTTAACTCGTAGTTCCTGTACATGACAGAGATGCAGATGAATCATCTTGACTCAGAGTTTTCTCATCAGGTGTCTTTATCATGACAGACGCTGGAAGGAAGAAGAAGGGTGTTTGTCATCGATGAGATCGGAAAGATGGAGCTGTTCAGTCAAGCGTTTATCCGGGCGGTGAGACAGACTCTAGACACCTCCAGCTGTTCTATACTGGGCACCATCCCGGTTCCTAAAGGAAAACCTCTCGCGCTGGTGGAGGAAGTGCGCGGCAGACAAGATGCCAAGATCTTTACGGTAATAATGCGACAGAGCTCGTATAACTTTTCATACATCGCTGTTTCACACTACTCGGCTTCATTTTCTTAAATGCAGCGCCCTTAATTTCCTGAGAAAATATGATTCACGCTGGGCTCCACAGAAATAGGAAGCATGGCCCCATGACTCAACCTGTATGTCTAGACCAGCATGTGATGGACACAGACATCTGCTTTTAGGCATGATACACAGCAGCAGTGAGTCCATGTGCGGTAAAAAAAAATCTTGAAAATTCACAAAAGAAGGGACCAAAACTATATAGCAACCATGTACCAACATTCTGGCAACCTTCCACAGCATCCAAAAATCATTGTGGTGACTTATGCACAAGCAAGAATAACAAATCTAAAATGTGCTTTTCATTCACAGGTTACAAAAGAAAACAGAGACACGCTGTTTGATGACATCGTATCTGCTCTTCAGGAGTGCCTCAAATAAACAAGAATAAACAATACAGATCTGTTATATATATTTAATGTTTTTGTTCATAATTCATAAAGCTCCAGGACCTCTGTTCATTCCCTCACACGGGTAAAAGAAATGTGATTTCTCCATCCAGCACGCCTCTGATGAATCGACCCCTGCATTATTGATTCGGAGCGAGATCATTGGAGCAACAGCATTAGAGTCGTGTGGATGAAGATATCCTGGAGGAATGACTGAGATGAAAAGAGGTGAAACCTCATGAACATTTGTCAACCCTTAAATGTTTTCACCCGTCTTTAGTTGAACAAATAGTCTAGGAGTTTGTCAACCGTTCCGTGTTTCCTGTGTGTACAGTTCCCATTAGACAGGAAAATAAATTCAGATTTGAAGAGACGATACTGACATGCCTCCAGATGTTTTATTGTCAACAGAAGTATGGGAACGTGGGCTTTAATATTGTGTATTTGTACTGTAGGCTATTAAAGACGAATTTGGTCAGATCTGATTTAATCTGTAGCTTTTTTGTCACGAACGCACCGTTTAACTCGCTGAACTAAAAAAAAAGAAAAAGTTGTCATGACTGCAGATGCAGTGATCTAAACTCAACAGCTGTGTTTACAGAAGCCTCCTGAATGTTTCGTCCTGTTTTACGCTCGTTTGTCAATGTATTAAAACATCTAAATGATATTTGATCTGTGTTTATTCAAGTCACGGAATATGTAAAATAAACATTCTGTCATCAGTAAGTGAATGATGAAAGAATTTTCATTCTTGGGCGAATTTTCCCTTTAACAAAGATGTTGCAAATTAAAAGAGCAGTAAAATGCAAAAACAAACTTGATTTAAAGCTGCCACAGATTGTCCATCCATAGCAGATTTGGCACAGAATCCTCTGACGCACATTACACCTGGCACAGCAACGTTCTCCTTTCTTTGAGCTTGGAACGAATGGTTTACCGGCTGACCTTACGTTCTTCAAAATATCTTTTTGACCAACAAATACAAGTTACTGTATTCATTTTCAACATGTAGACGCTCAGAAATTTGGGGATAGTTCAACCAAAAAATTATTATTTTATCCTTTATTCATTCTCGTGTCATTTCAAACCTGTTTGACTTTCTTTTGCAGAACACAAAAGATATTTTGAAAAACGTTGGTAACCGAACAACACTGAACCCTATTGACTTCCATTGTACGAACACAACACCACTTGAGACATTTCTCAAAATATCTTCAAACTACATACAGGTCTTGAATGACATGTCCAAAATCGAAATCTCATATAGTAATGCAGTCATGTTCATGACTTCTCGTGTGTCTGCAGTCAGATTGTGTGTTTTTTGCGGGACAGATTGTGAAGAGGATTGTGGGTAGAGTTGTGTCTGTCAGGGGACTGTTGAGGGTCACCCTGCTGCTGTTCTCTTAAAGGTTCTGCCAGGGGCCCGCAGCGGCAGCACAGATGGATTACATAACAGTGTTGACGGAGGCCGAGCCAACTCCTGTCCCACCAACTGTGGCGGGCATCTCTGTCAAACCGGCCCGCCAAACACTTACATCATCGCCTGAAGCTGTACATTTACTATGTGTTTGTCATCCAAGACTGTACATCTCATGTCATCTTCTATAACTGAAGGATGAAAGACAAATGTTTCTGTCAATTCCATTCCAACTGAATAAAGTGCTAAATAAAAAATGTATACTGTTTTTAAAGGATGTTTTGGTCTTAATATATATATATATATATTCGCGATTAATCGCATTCAGAATAAAAGTTTGTGTTTACATAATATATGTCTCTGTGTAATGTGCATATTAATTTTGTATTCATAAAAACATCCACATACATGTAGGACTATATGTATTTAGGAAATATTTAGATGTATTTATTTATATTTACCAGTATATAAAATTATATTTAAATGTTTATTCATTTTAATATTTTATATTTTTCTTAAATATATGCATGTATGTATATGTTTTTATGAATACAAAATTAATATGCACAGTACACAGATATGTAAACACAAACTTTTATTCTGGATGCGATTAATCGCATTTAATCACTTGACAGCCCTAATATATATATATATGTGTGTATATATATATAAATATATTTCAAAGTGTACTTTCATCAACTAAAACTATGTCCTTTAAGTATTGAACTAGTAAACTACTAAGGTCACTTGTAGTATAGAGTATGTAGTATACTTTAAAAAAATAGGGCCAATTTAGTCCCAAGTAGTATTAAAATTTATATTGATATTAGTTTACATATACTACATAAAATATACTTACAAATACTTCTTTATACTTATTTTTGTAAGTAAAGTTTTAAATATGTGACCCTGGATCTTCTGGGTCATTTTTTTGAAATTGAGATTTTTACATTATCTTAAAGCTTAATAAAAAAGCTTTCTATTGATGTACGGTTTGTTATTATAAGACAATATTTGGCCGAGATACAACTATTTAAATCTGAGGGTGCAAAAAAATCTAAATATTAAGAAAATCGCCTTTAAACTTTTCCAAATGAAGTTCGTAGCATAGCATATTACTCACAAAAATAAAGTTTTGATATATTTATGGTAGGAAATTTACGAAATATCTTCATGGAACATGATCTTTACTTCATATCTTTTTATGGTATAATAGAAAAATGGCAAATTTTGACCCATACGATGTATTTTTGGCTATTACTACAAATGTTCTTGTGCTACTTAAGATTGCTTACTTAAGGTTTTCTGATCCAGGATCACATATGACATCAGTGATACTAGCCAGCATAAATTCGACTACTATTACAAGATGTATATATATTTGGATTGTTTAACGTGTACTCTCCCAAATAGTTTTCAATGACATATTCCGAGAGAGCACTGAAGATTATTTTAGCCCTGGACAAAGACCACGAGTCTGTTATCTTAGCTCACAGAACGCTTGTGGCCCAAACTCACATTATAACCATCATACCCATAAGAGCTCTCAGCACACACACATACAGACTGTGTGTGTGTGTGTGTGTGTGTGTGTATTTCACGATCATTCATTATCAAAGCAGCGGCACAAATCCGTACTAAAGAAGATTTGGACGTCTTTGAAGCAGCTTTCACGTCCATATCGCAGACATGCATTCATGGGCAGACGCTCGATGTCCAACCCCTCCCAATAAACATGTAAATAAAGCCCAGGGGGTCTTATACATTCTGAGCCATATGGAGAAGGAGAGGAAAATCTTTTGTGTGGATAATAAACCCAACAACAAGCTTCTCTGCACATGGAGATGAATCACAGCTGACAAGCGCACAACACACTGGACACAGCAGCGTTCAGACACACTTCATATATTAATCCAAGATATTCAAATCAGGACAAATGCATGAATAAAGAGAACTGAAAAGTGAAAGTTAGGCTCTGATGTGGACTATATAGTAGTGCATGTATTTCATGTAAATAAAGAAATTTTAGTTTTTGTAGTCTCTTCTTGAAATGTAAAAACTACTTTCCTACTTTGTTTTTCTAAAGTCTGAAGTTCAACCCACTGCCATCCAGAGATTAAATCACTTATCAAGATTGTATTCTTTTCTTTTTTGACGTTTGATGTATTTCAGAATATTCTGTTCTAGGCCTAACGTTGGGTAAAATGCCATTATAAAGATAAAAAAATGCCTTTGAAAATCACGAGACCAAAACTCTCGTAAAGTTTTATATAAAAAATAAAATGTTCTTTCTTTTATTAGCTATCCTGTTTCACTTGGAAATATGGATTGGTTGTGAAAGCCATGTGACAATAAGAATCTCTGCCTTTCCATTGAACTATAGATGCACTGCAAAAAATGACTTTCTTACTTAGTATTTTTGTCTTGTACAAATGTCTAAAAATTCTTGAATCAAGACGCATTTTCTTAATGAGCAAAATGACCTGAGAAAATGAGTCTTGTTTTTAGACAAAACATATTACATTGAAGTGAATTTGTGCTTAAAACTAGCAAAAATCTGCAAATGGGGTAAGAAAAATAATCTTGAATTTAGTGACATTTGTACTAGAAAACAAGACAAAAATACTAAGTAAGAAAGTCAGTTTTTGGAGTGCAATCACTTATTTTACTGTAACATTTTGGCCTACAATTGTGTCAAATGCATGACACACACATTTACATTTTTCCAAACATAAAAAAAGACTGTAAAAGACTCAACAGTGTCCCTTGTGTTAACAAAGAAAACACCACAAACAAAAGATCTTATAGAAATACTGCAGTGCAGTACCGCAAGCAGAGAATTTACATCATAAAATCCTTGAAAAGCAGCCGTGTAAGGTTTCAGCTTTGAAGCGTGACGGATCAAAGCTGCTCAAGATCACAGATCACAAATAAAAGCACAGAGGACTGAAGTCCAGACTACAAACACACACTCATCTCTACTTCAGACACGTTCATGAGTCCAGACACACTCCATATACACAAACTCAATGAACAAATACATACAGAATCATAAAAGTAACATATTAAAGACTGTACAAGTGTTTGAAGGACAAATATTTTATGTCTCACAATGAACGTCTAAAGAGCATAGAAGACATACTGAGATAAATACAACTATTGAAAAATGAAGAGATCATTCCAGATGTTCATTTAATCAGGATTTCTAGATGTATTGTGGTCATTTCATTTTCAGTGTCTGTTGAATTTCAATAAAATCAAACCTCAGGAGTGACATGAAGTCATCCAACAAAATCTATGATAAAGTGAGATGATCACATAAATACTTTTGAAATACATATTACTGTTGTATTGCTTAAAAGTGAACTTGTTTTCTTTGCAGTATTTGAGGTCTGAAAATTCTGTTATTTTGACCCGTTTCTCCAGTTTTCATTTTCTGCAAATAAATGCAAATGGAAACAATATTTTGTTTGAAATTAACAAAACTATACCTACAGTATAAAAAGGTGTTTGAAACGGTCTCTTATTTTTCCACGACTCTATACAGCAACTAGATTTAAGCATGACTTGTTAACATGAGGTGTGTTACTAACCTTAACTCGTGTTATGAGCAGGTAAATCCAGAAAGAACGTGAAGAGAGACCAAACAAAGTTCATTTGGTAGCCATCTTAACTCTCTTTCACAGCTGATTTCTATATAATTCATCACTTTGCATTTAAACCATCTGGATTATTTTAGATTTATATAGACTTGCACTATAACATATTACACCGGCATGTCACATTGAGATAAAATAGCTTCAGACCTGGAATATTTATCTGTTAAAGGTCTAACAAAGTGCCTTTGTTGTTCCACATGAAGCTCACCTGCTCGTGTGTAGAGGAGAGAGATGAAGGCACATATTCAGCCCGAGGGCGGCATTCATCTCAGGTCATTTCTAACTGAGACAGGATCTAGTATCATATGAATACTGAGAGAGGTCATGACCTGAGGCTGATGGTCAGAGCTAACAACACCAGGGATTGTCAGAAACGGCCTTCGGGGACACATTTGGAAAGAGAAATTCCCATGACACGGGGTCACATCCTTCAGCTCGCAGCCAGAAAACGAGAACACATGTCTTGGCTTTTATTTGACTTACAAAACACCTTAGTTGTCTCAATATATAAAACAAGATTTGATGCAAAAAAGACTTCACTTCTCACTCAATGTCTCACTGACTCACTGTTTCTCAATCCCGTCTCACCCCAGTTTGATCCCTGGATTTAATGATGACGTTGATAAATGAGACAAGCGTGTTTCAAAACGCCATCGACAGTCACGAGTCGATTACGCCGATGAAAGTGAACAATCGGTTCTTTGTCAGAAGGTTCTGGTGGACTGAATGATGTCAATGGTGTCACCTCCAGTGCTGGAATCGCAGAGGTCACGACCTGACCCTGTAGGCCTACCCTACATCCATCACATCACACGTCAGAGACAAACATCAATGCGCACTTGTGAATAAGATCAACTTCTACATTACTTACATTAAAAAACGGCAAGATTTAACACTGTAAGTTATACAGCAATATTTTTACCTACTTATAAAGGCGCAGTTTGCGGAAATCCGCCGATCAAAACAACATACCTTGATGACGCGGTGAAAGAGCGTGGAATTATGGGATCTGTTGTCTTTAACTCGACCGCTGATGGCCATTAATCAGACGGGAACGAGAAATTGCTGTCTATTTGTGTTAAAAGAAATAAAAAATAAAAAAAGAGAAATGGTTGTCATGCGGTCAGTAAATGCGGTAACTAAGGGTAACGCGTATATGACGCCATTGACAGGCGACTGCACGGCCCCGTGTCACTGTTTAAAACTGAGATTTTGTCACGGTTTTTGAATATTTTACTGCAAAAATGTTACAAACTGTAGCTTTAACGCAAACTAATCCTACACGGACCATGTGGTGTACTCCATTGTTTATCCCACTTTTACCCCCCGGCATAACCGCTCTGAATTTAAGCCGGAGCGTTAGGATTTATCACAGATTCTCTTTTGTTTTGACCGGGTTAATTCCGAGTCTACGAAACATCCACCAATGACGTATACACAGAGTCTTTGAAAGCTTAAAGGGATTGGAGGAGCATCTTGCTTCCAGTCGTACCGCCTTTTCATATGCAAAAGCGTGAACCTCGGAGGATTTGAGCTCAGATCTCCTCTTCTCGGCTTTAATGATTATTGTGGAAGTTTATCTTCAGTTTCTGACTATCAGCGCTTCTGAAAGTCATCTGGAGGTGATGTGACCTCATTAAAACAGACATCAAACACAAATAAACCGCTCAATTCTTCACCGTCATCGACTCATAGCAGTTTCTCTCAATATCACTGAATAAAATAAACACAAATAATAAGTGCAGCGTGTCCTTATTCCTGACAACATTTCTAAAAACTGAAATGTGTTTCTCAGTTGTTGTTTCATAGCTCAGGAGATTTAATCGGGTTCTCTGTTGTTTTAGTCCGTTTCTTATCATTGCTTTGGAGAAATAAACACGTATAGCTCAGGAGATTTTAATCTCAGTTGGGTATCAATTTACTCTCAGAAGTTGCTTGTGATTGTGAAATTGATGAGAAATGTTTGAGTTCATATTGAGATCTTCGATTGCGGACTTGACAAATCTGAGCTCAGTTTGAGACATTGTTGACATCTCTTCTGAAACTCTAATAAAGACATTTAGGAGAAATATCTGAGACGCAGATGAGACTTCATTTCAGTCTCTTCATTTAATCTCATAGGAGAAATAAACGTCTCACCCGTGATTTTTCTTTTTTTAAGGGTTTGCCATTATTTTCTAAAAGCACAACAGTTAGTGTTTCTTATTTGTCAAAGGCTTTGCCATTATGACATCTATAAAAAAAATGTATTACATTGTGTGTAAAAACAGTCATGTTGTCAATCTCAAATCATCGTTTCCTGTTTATGATACAAGTGATCCATACAGTACAAAAAGCAATAAAAACTATTTCTAAAAACACGGCATTAGTATAAATACGGAAAGTATCTCTAGTTTGTGAAAGTGTCAATCATATAAGTCTGGAATTGTTAAATGAAGAGTTCACCCAGAAATAAAATAGTCGACGTGTCTTTAGATGCTACAGCAGAGTTATGTTTCACTTTCTAGAAAGCAGAAAGTTGATTTTCTCCCCCTGCAATGAATAACATTAGTCACATGTGTTTTATGGCTCCGGCTGAAACTGACTTTTCATTTTTGGGTGAACTGTTCTTTTAAAGCCTCTGTGAGTAACAGATGAACAAAACTTAACGAAAACATGACAAGCCAACATAATATGTGCCATAACCTCAGGAAAATGAAAACAGACATGAATGAAACTGATAACCATCAACATAAACAGCAATCCACACCAAACACAAAAACAGACATGAATTCAAAACACATCTCTCACGTGCTGGACACAGTGAACATATCAAAAGTCACATATCAGTAGATGACTACAGCAAACTTCACTCATATTTCTGCCAAACGCTGACATTTCAGCAAGATATTAAAGACTTCAAACTGAAACTTGTCATGTATTCACCCTCATGTTGTTTCTCCTCCGTGATGCACAAAATGAGATTTTACACGCTGTTCGATGACACTAAATGGACAAACGCTGTCAAGCTCCAACAATGATAAAAACCAGGTCATAAAAGTGTGATTTAGGAAATAATTTCCAGTATATTCGCTTGTTTTCAGACACTTGTTGACATTTTATGTTTTAGGAGCTACACAGAGTCAGACCCTCATAAGACAAGAACAGGGTAAAAAATCTCATTTTTGGAGTGAACTGTTCCTCTATTTCTTGTGAGAAATAAAGTTGAAGCTGTGAACATTACGTACGTTTAGCATCACAAAAATACAAACTCTCATTCAAACCTAGAACAGAAATGGTTCTGGCCATCTGCTCTATAAATATCTGCGAGCTTTTTTAAGAAGCTCGTAACTTGTGTGTCCTGCACATGACAGTCGGAGTTTATTTCGGCCACAGTCACTCCTTTTTCCCGAAGAACTTCCTGAAGACGGATTTGTTTGGTGGTCGCGGGAGGCTCATGTAGCTCCGCACAGAGGAATCCTGCCTGACGCCGTTCGGCTCGGCCGTCGCTGACGCCGTCTCTCGATCTCCGATGAGTAAAGTGACAGAATAACTGGAGCTGTTGTCCTGATCTCGTCCTGTAGGGGGCGCTAACACGGGCTTTATCCTCTGATATGTGGCTGTAGAAAGAGATAGAAGTGTTTGAAGATCATATATACTGAACACATATCATCTAAATCTGAGTCACATTCAGGAAACCATAGATTTGGTCTGAAAACTGCAGTGCTCGGTTTTAATCATTTTACTTCAACAGTCTACGTCGTATCACACATACTTACTTTAGATTAATGCTCAATAAAAATGTGCTTTAATTTCTTAAGTTTTAGATAGAAATGCCTCAGTGTTTGGTTAATATAACCTCAATAGGAACCTCACTCTGTCTTTTTTCTTCTTTTAAAGAAAATGTTAAATGTAAAACAATAAAACAGCGATACAGAAGTTTGTGTTACACATCACATCAGACGGATGAGATTGTGTTTATACCGGAAGTAAAGGAGTGGGAGCGTCTCTTTTCACTGGTCCAGCCCTGGATGATGGATGATGAATGAACACCAGTGGGGCTCTGATGATGAAGATTCTGTCCATGTGACCTCAACTCATCCTCTGCAGAGAGAAAAACGTTTCAACCTCTACAACACACATGAACACGCAGGCCTGTATAATAAAAGTTAGAAAATAATGTGACAAATGTAGAAAGCTAATATAGATGATTCTCCAGAAATCAAATTGACAACAAACACATGTGACTGTGATGTGTCCTAGTAAAGCTCAGCTCCAAAATCCCAAACCTTGTGTCATAACAGATGAGAGTGCACATAACATATATAATATATTATAACAGAGTGCACTACTGCCCTCTTATGGATCACCAGTGTGTTACAGGAGTTAACTATGTCAAGACTCACTAGCTTTGTTTGCATCCACCTATTTTTATTTTTATGTAAGTTGGTGTTAGCACTTATTGTATTATTGCCCCTGTATGACATATCGCTTTATTTCTTCCTAATCTCTCTGTAAGTCGCTTTGGATAAAAGCGTCTGCTAAATGACTAAATGCAAATGTAAAAAGTGCTTAAATTAATTGGATAAACTTTTGGCAACACTTTACAATAAGGTGCTATTTGCTAACAATTAGATCATGCGTTAGCTAACATGAACAATACTAATACTACATTTATGAATCTTAATTCATGTTCATTTCAGCATTTACTAAAACATTTTTTCAATTAAACGTCTGTTAACATTAGTTAATGCACCATGAACTAACATGAATAACTGTGTTGACATGAACTAACATTAACAAGGATTAATAAACGCTGAAAAACTCAATTGTTCATTGTTATCTAATGTTAGCTAATGCATTTACTAATATTAACAATATTTTTATATTTTATATTTTAATTTTCATATTTTAGAATAATAATAAACTCATCAATATTATGAAATAAAACAAAGAGAACTATGGGAAAAGTGTTGTAAAATGAAAACATGTTATATTTTATCGTCTTTAGTGTAGTCGACTAGAATTTGCAGAAATGTTTTTATGTAATTTTCTTGAGGTTTCACCCTGAGATGCTTTTTAAACAATATTAAAGGAGTTTTGATCTATTATGTGCTCTTATCGGCTGTTCTTTCTTCATTATTCAGTCAGTTATCCATTACATTTTTTTTTATAATATCATGAAAAAACATGTATGTTTGGAAAATTATATGTTTGTCTACTAAACAAATTTCCGATATTTAAGCAAACACTTCAGATCAAAAGATTTTTTTTTAAATACTGAGAAAATTTTCGCTCAAGTGTCCCAAATTTGTAACCGCTTGTAACCAGCTGTCCGATCGATGGAAACATATCTACTACTGACTATTGCTCATATTGAAGATTTAAACAACCCAACAAAATCTCGTAACTATTTCACAAGGTAGACAATTTGTATGAATTTCTTACCACAATGTCCTGCACGTGAGGATGAGCTGCTCAACAGCTCCTGATGTCTCTGGTGGACGTGCAGACCCTCGCCGGTGTGGAAGATGAATTCTTTACTTCTGCCTGAGGTGGACTGACTCTGTGCTAGAACCGCAGAGGTGACGTAACTTCTCACGGGAGACCGACATTCATCTGCATATCGACTGCTGTCGGTCTGAGAAGAACATCCGAGCAGAGCAGCGTCGTGACATGATGATATATTGACTCCTGATTCCCCACGTGCTGTGAAGAGAGAAGAAATGATGTCAATAATAGTGCTCGACACAGACCAGTTTGTTAAATGGACAATGATAATTGTATAATAGAATAATACCAGCGTGCTCTTGGATTCTCAGGACCCATTTCCTCATCATAAATCGTGAAGAAGCACTGAGGAGATGCTCAGATCCATCACGCAATCTGTGACAGACAGTAAAACACAAATAAACGTAACATGTTCACGCTTCTGGTTGAAGTTCATGATAGTAGAGATGATGGTCTTCACCTCAAACAGAAGCAGTTTGGTTTTTTGGTGTACTCTGGTGACGGCTCACACGCTGCTCCAATCAGATTTAAAGGAAGACTGGACACACAACCCTGAGACACAAAATACAGTCATACAGTCAGTACACAACTTAAATCACAATTGATCTTTAAACAAAATCCAGAATGATGCAAGCTTACCTTCAGTGTATCGTTTCTGTCCTGATAGAAACACATTGTTTGTTTGTAGAGGACAGCATGACATGAGCTCCAGCCCCTGCATGATGCCTGAAACAACAAAACAATATTATTCATCAATCAACAGGATCAATACAACAACATACAACAAATATAAACTGACATCTACCATAGGAACACAAAGATAAATTCACAGATTTCATAACTTATTTACCCGCTTTCCACCTAGCTGCAGTTTCTGTTTCCTCTCTAGTGTACCCTCCATAGATGGCAGTTCTTGCATCCCATCCTATTAAAAAAAACGGTATATAATATAAAAATCAAGGGATATAATATGTGACCCTGGATCACATAACGGGTCAATTTTTTGAAATTGAGATTTTAACATCATCTAAAAGCTGAATAAATAAGCTTTCTATTGATTTATGGACAATATTTGGCCGATATACAACTATTTAAAACTCAGGAAACTGAGGGTGCAAAAAAAATCAAAATATTGAGAAAAATCGCCTTTAAAGTTGCCCAAATAAAATCCTTAGCATAGCATATTACTCACAAAAATAAAGTTTTGATATATTTACGGTAGGAAATGTACAAAATATCTTCATGGAACATGATCTTTACTTTATATTCTAATGATTTTTGGCAAATGAAAAATTTTGACCCATACAATGTATTTCTGGCTTTTACTACAAATGTTCTTGTGCTACTTCAGACTGGTTTTGTGATCCAGGGTCACAATTAACAATTTATACAGTCCTGTCCAAAAGTGTGGAAATGTATGTCTTTGCTTTTTATTCAAATATAATAGTAAAGATGTTTGAAAACTTTGTCTTGTGTAGATGTGTTTGGAGTGAAGCTGGGTTTTGAGACGAATGTTAGGAAGAAAACAAAAAATGAGTCAAGACCCAGGAGAATGACTACAAACTTTTATGACAACAGAACGACAATAAAAATTGGTAATGTTTCTTTGCATTTCTAAATAAAACCCATCTGATTCTCTGTATTTTGTCCAATAAATACCAATACAAAGTTTAGTATTGATTTTCTACCATACACATCACATTTCGATGTTTTAATCGACCGTGAAAGGGTACAAATATAAAACTACTGTAGAATATAATCAGAAATACTTCAGTTCTTCAGACAAAATAAACATTCTACAAATAAATGGTTCATTTCTGATGAGCAAACTCACATCATGTACCTGAATATCCGAGTCAATGGCAGATCTCTCTAATCCCATCAGAAGAGTCACAGACTGATCCTGTTCAAGACAAAACATTGTTACGTTATTTGAAACAGAAACTGAAAACTCGGAAAGCCGACGCTAACATTTTGCATGAGTTATATTTACATTTTTATGCATATTTTTATTAATTTTTCATTTTTATAGCAGTATGCATGTTCCCTGGCACACATGTAGACCTCACCTTCACAAACCCCTCTTCCTCCTCCTCCTCCTCCTCCTCCTCCTCTTTATAATGGTAGATGTATTTTTGCTGATCATCTATAACTGGCAGTCTCACAGGATCTGAGGCTGTTTCATTGACAGACACCTGTTTATAAACCCGCTCTTGTTGAGTGAAAGCAGCCCACGACCTCCTGTCTCCTTTACCCACAATGCAAGTCTGGGTACCGCAACCCACCACCGTCTGGACAGACTGTGGCAATCTGAACTCGGCTACGAGAAGGTTGGGTGCAGACGCAGTGAGCAGCTTTCTGAAGAGTACTGCTTGTTCTTTAGGTGAGGGTGCCCTCTGCTGGTCCGGAGAGGAAATCCGATAGCTGTTATACATGATATCAGAGCAAACACTTTGGCGGTAGCTGTTCGTGTGGTTCCAGATGTCCTCAAGCTCCTCTTCTTCCTGCTCAAACTCTTGGTGGTCTGGATGAACCGGATCATTGGCAGGAAGCCTCTTTTGTTTTGAGCACTCAAAGTTATTTGAGTTGGAGATGTCTATCGATGGCATCTTTACTGTTTTCTTGGACGCCGGACAGTCGGAGGCGTCCAACTTGAAGCTCCCAGAGCTGGAGTGTCCCGAGTCGGCAGAGTCCTCCCTTCCGTTGGTTCTGAAGTTGAGAATCACATGAGATGGGATGGGACTCTCTCTCGACGGATGAGAAGCCGAGGTCTTGGGAAGCACAGCGTGTTCACCTGGAGACACGCGAGTTGAGCTTTGATCTTCTGGAGGACAGACATCGAGGTCTTTACTTTCAAGAGGAGTTTCATTCGCATCCCAGCTAAACCGCTCCTCTTGGGTACTGATCTCAGATAGTCGATTCATTGAGATATCGGTCTCTTCAAAAGAAATGTCTTCGACGACTGGAGAAGGTGGAGGAGGAAATTCATCTTCATTAAATGAGACGTCCGTGTCAACGCTGATGTTTCTGGCATCTTTACAGTCAATTCTCAAGGTTATTTCACCCGAAGATGCACGCTTGGGCTCTTCTTTACGCGTCGGAACCGAGCGGGCCGTTTTGAAGGTGCTCAGAGCTGTCGGAGACTCGCAGTTCGTCTTTTTACCCTCAGCGGGACCGATTGTGATGACATCTTGAATGCTGGGAATAAGACTCATATCCTTGGGAAGATCAAAGCTTAAGACTGAACCCAACGAGAGGAATCTGCAGTGGTTCTTCACATGTCCTTGACTGGAAACGTTGGGATCTTCAACTGGAGACCCAACCTCTCCGCAAGACTGCACATCAATGTCTTCCACCAAAGGGTTCTTCATGTAGTCCAAGACTTGCGCTCCGTCGCTGTTGGGTTTCCGTGCATTTTTACGTTTCCTCCTTTCCTTCAGAGGCCAAGTCTCATACACCGCTGCTTCACGCACAAGCGTCGGACCGGCTTCCTCCTCTCCCATGATCCTCTGAATGGTGTGCCGGCGATCGTCTTTCTTCTTCTTTCTCTTCTTGCTCTTTCTCTTCAGGCTGCTGAAGATGGAGATGTTGTTGGATTGTTTAAGGGCGTCTTCATTGGTGGACGAGGAGTATGGGAAGGTACAAGAGGAGGAGGAGGGCGGCCTCGTCATACTCTCATATACTGGAGCTACTGCCGTGCTGTTGTCCGTGACGTGCAAGTAAGTACTTACCTAAAGAAAAAGATGAATATGTTAGAGATGTTTTTTTGTTAATACATAAACAACATTTCACAAGTTAAAGGCACAGCAATCTTCAGACTGTTCTCAAACAGAAACATCATGCTATGCAACATGTTATGAAACGCTTTCCTCAAAATAAATTCGGTGTTATCTTTATGAATTCATAAATCATTTTATACGTGTGGCTCAAGAGTCCAAATACTTGGGTCACAGTTTAGATGATGATGATTGTGTAAATGGGTTGATGTATCTGACCACATCACTTCTGTAAGTGTTGGCTGGAAACACTGGATCAAGAAAATCATTCTTAAGCAAAAGCACACGTGTTGCTTCACATTCGTTACTGATAAATGTTGACATCAGATTGCAATGATACAAACCATAAAGCATAAAACGCTGAACCATCATTTCCTCACTGCATACGCCAGGCTGTCGGAATGCACATTTGTGTAATGCAATACACGAGGTTTTTGCAATGAAACTGCAGTATGGTGTAGATTACGTGCAGGACACTTAAATGCTCAAATCCTCACATAAGAAAGAAAAACCACAAATGCGATCTCCAATGAGA
This sequence comes from Oreonectes daqikongensis, assembly GCA_026939265.1. Taxonomy (NCBI): domain Eukaryota; kingdom Metazoa; phylum Chordata; class Actinopteri; order Cypriniformes; family Nemacheilidae; genus Oreonectes; species Oreonectes daqikongensis. The sequence continues at coordinate 248,563 of JAOTQM010000500.1, forward strand.
TTAAATAAAGAGCAAATGTAAACTTGTCTTCTGTGTCCTGAGAGTCCGAAATCTCACAAACGTCTCCATTAGAGTTTCAGAAGAGATGACAATGTCTCAAACTGAGCTCAGATTTGTTAAATATACAATCGAAAGTCAATAATATTACAAATTTCAATATGAACTCAAACATTTCTTATCAGATTGACCCAAATCTACATTCATTTTACACTTCCATACTCGACATGCATATGAACAGTTGCCTTCTTCATTTGTTTTTATTTTTCCCAAGTTGATGCTTAAATAAAACAACTGAAAACTCCATCAAATCTCTTCATAAACATGTAAGCAACATGAAACACTTGAAGCTAGACTCTACATGCACACATTGTTTTTTTCATTGGCTTTAATAAGAATCATGTGCTCTTAAACATGTCGTCATACACAGCTGTAATGGTTTGACCTCTCACCCTGTGACTAATCTTGTGTTGCCCCAGCAGCACCAGATCATAAATCACACACAGTGATGTCATGAGGGCTTCTGAAGCACCCCTGCTCCTGCTGGGAGCCGTTTCAAAACTCAACATGACCGAGACTCGAAGTATGAACGTTTTTCTTTCATGCATATCTGACTGAATCAACTCATTTGTAGTACATCTTAAGAAGACCCGAAGCATACAAAAGACAAAGACACTTCTGGCTATGCAAACTCAAATAAAGTTGTATAATAAAACCTTCAAGATCCAACTCAACTCAACTCAAAGCAAGCAAACCAGTAAACCTGAATAATAACACATCTGAATGTAACTATCACCTCCGCATGGCTCAAAGTTTACAGCTCTGTGACGCTCTTCGTAAAATTTGCAATGACAGAAAATAAAAAACCCTGCTGACAGATATCAGAAATGTGAGGAGATACGACAATGTCCAGACAATTTCCCACAAGCCCTAATCCTCCCGTTACTCATAAAATCCATCATGTAAAGATCCCTTGAGAATGTCCAGATTGCAACACGTCCACAAAACGAACACAACCGGATGACAAGAGCACTTCAAACCTACAGAATTGGCCTGATTTCCAAAACAAGTTTTACTACGTACCAAAGTTTACATTTCACAGGTCCTTACGGCTCAATAAAACACCCGAGAATACTGCGAATCCATTTAAAGCTACTATACTTTAAACGTCTTGTATCAGGTCCAAAAAAACACTACATTATTATTGCTATGACTTTCAAATTCTTCCCAAAGATAGTTTTAGTAAACAATCTGAATGTTTGAAATGAGACTCGTGTCGTCCTGGTTTCTAATACGTCCGTCAGCGTTCAGAATAAGATTATTAGATATATAATGTATATAGTTTATAAATATTTATATTATTATAACTGAGAGAATCAATATGTGGTCTATTGTAGGAGCATTCATATATTTTACATTGTGATGTTTTTGTGAAAATTAAATACTTTTTCACTTCAGATTCTTCTTATTACTGTTATGTCTAGTGTAAAGAATAAAGACACGACACATCTCAATACAAAACATTTCAGATATAGTGTGTTGTTTGTTTTAATTTTGTACTTTTACTGCTTTCTTGATACAGCCCTAATTTTTTTACCCACTTTTTTTTATGCAACGATATATCGGCCAATAATCGGTATCGGCAATTTTTTTTAATCGCTGATAGTTTAAAAACAGCCAATGATCAGGGCCGATGTATCCTGTCAATCAAAAGAGGACAGGGAATGCAATAAATTTGTGCTCTGTGTATAAAATTTAAACATCACCAGTTTGATGTTCAATTTTAATAGTCATTATATGAATTAAGAACATTCAGAAAGTTAGAAATATAGATTTAATCATCAGAATTTAGTAAATGCGAGTTAATATAAGCACCAAACTATCGATACTAAATTTAGTATCAGTGCATTTAATACTATACTTATTTAAATACTTCTAAATGACCTTTTTGTTTACAAGTTTTTTTTTTTTGTTTGATTGTGGTGGGGTTTACTGTCATAAAAACAATGTTTTCCAAAAAATCTTGGAGCCGCTAAAACATTTAATCTTACTTTTTATAATATGTTAATAATAATAATAATACTATAAGAAATAGACACAGATGTTGTATGATGCTCTTAGACGTCACACTGTTAGTCGATCACACTGCAATAATCATGCAAGAACACATTTGTGCTCGCTCATGCAGGACCGTCGAGCATTACTGTATTTACCTCTTCTGCACTGTGTCCATTAACCTTTTTCTTTCGCTTTAAACTACCAAAAAGCCCCTGGCAGCGTTTCCAAAAGCTTTTACGGGCAGAAGAGTGAGACTCGGCAGGCTGAAGGAGACGGTGAGAGAAATAAAACAGAAACATGTAGTCGAGAAAGAGAGAGAGAGGAAAATTCTGTCTGTCCAGAGCAAAGGGCAATAAAAAGGAGAAGTCATATAGAAAATCAGAAAAGTTCCTGTTTGTATTAAGATCTTATTTAGCTGATCGCTGGTAAATCTCTGTAAGTGCATGTGTTTGTGTAGCCATTCTCACCCGATGCACAGACTCGGGCTCCAGCGCGGCCTCCTCGCCGCCGGGCGTCTGCACCTGTAGATGGGTGTCACCGGAGTTACTGAAGCTGAGGATCAGGTTGACGGTGCTGCCTAAAGATGGAGGACTAGGACCCTTCAGCACCAGGTAGGGTGAATCGGGCCTCTCGGAGTTCCCTATGACATCACTTCCTCTAGGACTGACAATCTTCATCACCTCATATCCATCACTGCGCTGCAGTTGTTCCTCCGGATCAGCAGGGGGCGCACATGTCACGTGTTCAATCCTCTTCTGGGAATGTTCAGGTGAGGTTTCCAGCTGAATGATATTATGAAAAACAAACACAATTTAGGTCTGTCCCTAAATAAAAGATGTTAGGTTTGCACAATATTTCTAAAATAATTTTACCTCTGAATAAATGGCATCTGCCTGGGCTTCTTCTGCTTTCTTCCTGTTTAACAGCTGATTTTTCTGAGCCCTCCAGTGGACCTGAATCCATCCCAGCATGCTCCTCAGCTCCTCCATCCTCTCGCCGATCTGCACCAAAGAAACGGAAACAAACCTCCGAATCATTCAAGCATTCTGTCATTTCTTTAGGATTCCCTTTCAGATCAGGAGACTTCACATGAAATGAAGTACAGTAAAGTAAAATAAAGGTTAGGATGTTTTAGACAAACCATTTTGTTAAGATGATGCTCTGCATCAAAGAGTTTCTTTCCATCCACGACGAGCCGATCAAACTCCTCGAACTTCTGTTCTATCTGCTGATCCAGAACTTCCACCAGAGGCTCTCGGTTCTCTCGGCTCTGACGCCGAGCGCTCTCTGAGAAAATACAGGAGCGAGTGTCTTCTGTCCAAGAGCTGTGAGAGAGAAGATGAACAACAGAAGGGTGAAGAGCAGCGCTGCGGGCCAGCACACAAATCAACATGATTCTTACCAGACGCTGCTTCAAACACACAGAGAACACAATGTGAACGCAGTTTACTGAACTAACAAACACACACGTCCACCATCAATAAACAAACATTAGCTGACTGTGCAAATGCTAGTCACACAACATCTGGGTCAATCTTGTAAAAGTTTTTCCAGGTCTCATTTCACGCCAAAATAGGGGAAAAAAACAAAGCATTTTTGGGACTATTAAGGTTTTTGCATTGATCTTAATTTTACAAAACATACACATCTTTTCAAACTCTTTTTGCCACAATGCATTCAGGTATTTTTCTTTTTGCATTTTCCATTACTCTCAATATCTGTTATCGTAAAGTTGTGCCACTTCTTTATTGAATTACAAAACAATTACTTCATACATTTCTTTTGAACAAGTACACAAATAATTAATTTTATTTGGCATTACAGGAAGTATTATGTTCTAAGAATTGAATCGTCTCTTCTAATTTAGGGGTGAAATAACATCTTGGCATGTTTCACAAACGTTTATGTATTTATTGACATACATCATGGCCAGGTAGCTCCTGAAGAAGTTACGCAGGTGCTCAAACTGCAGTAGTCTCTTTCTGTTTTCAGCCACGCTCTTGCCGAGCTCATCCCAGGAGTTCAGGCTGGACCGGATCTCTCCGTCCACAGCGTGCATTCTCTCCGGACAAACATCTGACAGACGTGCAGCCTGACTCTCCATCACCTCCACCTGCTCCCTCAACATCTCATATTCAGCCTGGAAGGTCACAGTGAAGATTAACAGTCGAATGGACAGATTTAATAGTTTTTGGCCATCTGTTTGATGGACTGTGTTTATATTAACACTTCAAAGAACTTAAACTAAAATAAAAAATGTGTACACAGATCTGCATCTGTCTAAATTTGGACATAGGGTTCTGAATTACAGTCCGATCAATCCTCAGAAAGCTCAGTAACTTGTGTTATTTTAGTATAGCACTCATAAAACTAACACACTACTCACTGTTTTTGGAGTATGCACTGTATAGTGTGCACACTATGCAAATATTTGTGTCCACCCAGAATTAACAGAGTACATATTTATAATAACAATAGCAAAAAAATATAGGCTGCACAATATTGGAAAAAAACAAGTAATAACTTACAAAATTATGCAATATGTCATATGATAATGCTTTAGTTTTGAAAAACACATTTAAATTACAATAAAATGTGTTTATAATCTAAATATTATATAGATGCTTTCAAAGCAACAATATAAACAAACGTTACTGCTGCTCATGACGCTTTTGTGGCCCAAACTTAACTTAAGAATCGAGTCCCTGCAGGTTATTTCTGATAACAAGCAAAAGAAATAACAAGTAAATTGTAAACAAAAACAAGTAAACAAGTAAATAAAAAGTAAATTACATTAACTAGTAAGTTAAAATATGTTTAGCCTGTATTATTTTGGGTTACCAGTAGAAGAACTGTTACTTGGCTAAACCTAAATGCAACAGAGTTACACAACCCATTCAACAAATTATTTGTATAATGCAAATATTATACAATTAAATATTAATATAAATTAAATAAAATATAAATAGTTAAAATATTAGCCACTAGCCAGACCCATCAACAAACACAGACTGGAAGTTAACTTTGGGCCAGCCGTGTGCATCCGATGAAACCGTCTAAAACTAACCTTCTTTTGGGGAAAAGTAAGCATTGCAACTTTTAGAAGTCAACAGCAATGTTTTACTGTTTTAGTACATAAAATGTATTAATTTTAATTGAAATGCCACCAATGCTCAACTTATGTATTAGTTTATTTATTTATTGGTATGCTTATAAGCATTAGTTCAACATGAAAACTTCAAGAATATTCAGGTAAACAAAACTTTTGTTATCAAACTAAATTACAGTTTTCATCCTGTGTCCTGCTACCAGCCGCACACACAACATTTACACTTTCAAAGCTTTGACTCTATAATAGAGACCTTCTGCTTTACATATGCAATGCTGGCACTGTTTCCTAGCATCATTAACACATGAATCGAGCCTCTCAATGCTGCTGCTCTTTGTCAGATGCTTTGTGTGTGAAACTCAAACTATTTTAGTACACGCGGTTAGGTCATTTCTTTAGGGTTTTAGATTCGGACAGCTGTGTGCATTTGCTCTACGCACGCCATCGTAGCATGCAGCATATTTCAACACACTCCACCTCGCTCAATCCTTCAGCCGCAAATGAATCAATCGACACATGTGCACGCTGACACGTACAAACACACAATACTGTACAAAATGCACATTCTCCCAAACAATGATGTCCTGTGTGGGTCATAAAATCATGCGAGGTGTGTGTGGGCTCGTGCTTTATTAACATCTTCTGAACAAAACAAAAGCTTGGCTGAGCCCTCGACGGACGCGAGACTTTAACCACAACAGGAAACAGATTCCAGAAACAATGTGCTAAAACAAATTCATCAGGAGAGATGGGAGAGAGCCATTTCCATTAGATCAACACTGAACGGCCAATGTGTCACGACAAACAAGATGCTGTTCCAGTTCTTGGCTAGTGAACGTCTGAGAAATGTTATTGTGTTTAAACCGGAAAACAAACTTTTTCTGAGTAGACATTTTTACTGGGATGACCACTACGTACTGAATGTTTTTTTTGTAATAATAACAACATGTCCTGGTCTACAAAAATGGCTTCTCAGACACCCAGACGCTCATTCAGAAAACTCGGAATCGATCAACATTACCAGTTTAAAAACAAATTCATGTGCATAAGCACACATAAAAAAACATATAAATATGAATGCTGTACACAATTATTAGTGAATGTTCCTTAAACATTTTCTCATCTCTTCCTTTAGATTTTTGGAGATGGACTAAAGGTCATCCTTCATACAACAGGATGTACCCATACCTCCAGCTGGTCCTGGTTCTCCTGCAGTCTATCAGGACCACATCGATCCGGTTCGCATCTGACAGCCATCTCGCTCTCCATCTCCAGCACGTCTACGGCCAGTTCTGCACAACGCTGCAAACATCGCTCCATACGTGCTGAAAGCTCCGAATGCTGGGAAACAACAAGCAAATGAATACTGAAGATGAGCGCTAGTTTAATAACAATATTCATATCTTTAACATATCAGGTGATTTTATTGCTCAGATTTTGCTTGGTCATTGTTCAGGAGAGTTCGCAGATATGCTTCACACAAGCATAAACTTTAATTAAGAGACCATTAAGAATTTATTCATAGGTATGTAAAATTATAATTTTTGTTTCATTCTGTAAACTTCTAACAATGTTTCTACCAAATTTCCATTTAAAATATTGTTTCGATTTGCATTCATTTGCAGAAAATGAAAACTGGAGAAAGAGGTTATTTTCACCTCTTTCTCCAGTTTTCATTTTCTGCAAATGAATGCAAATCGATGGAAATTTTAAAATGGAAATTTGGTAGAAACATTGTTAGAAGATCTCCACAAAAGATATGTTTTACAGACCTTTTGTTTTTATTTGTTTCTTTTAAAAAGGTATAGAAATCCTCATTCGTGTTTTGGCTTATATAAAAGCATACAGTGCATTCAAGATTCAATTGAGTTTTTTCAACTTTTCATTCAAATACAAATTAAAAGTGCACACCCACCCTGCTGAGGAGATCCTGGATAGTGTGGTCATGTGTTTGCGAGCGGCCTCTCTCCCGTGCCGTATCGTTGAGCATCTCCACAGCTTCTCTGAGCTCCTTCACAGGGTTTCCGATGGTTTCGATCAGGGGCTCATTGTGCGCGCTACCCGGCAAACCCAGAGGAGATCCAGAATCAACATCACTACACAGAGGCTGGAACACCAAGAAAGATTTGAACCAAAATACTATTTTCTCTGATTGAATATATTAGCTATGTCGTCTTCGCAGTGTTATCGAGTCGGACCTGTCCAAGGGTGCTGTAGTGGTTTTCCTCCAGTTCCACTTTCTCCAGGAACTCTGTGAGCATGCGTGTGTCCTTCAGTTCTGAGCTCTGCTGGGTCAATGCGATCTGTACACTGCTGAACCTGAGCGAGAAAAACAAATGCCTAAAACTTCAGACAATATTTGTGACCCTGGAGGTCTTAAGTAGCTCGAGAACATTTGTAATAATAGCCAAAAATACATAGTATGGGTTAAAATGATTTTTTCTTTTATGGCAAAAATCATTAGGATATGAAGTAAACAACATGTTCCATGAAAATATTTAGTAAATGTCCTACCATAAATATATAAAAACTTTATTTTTGTGAGTAATATGCTATGCTCAGGACTTTATTTGGACAACTTTAAAGGCCATTTTCTCAATATTTAGATTTTTTTTGCACCCTCAGATTCCTGAGTTTTAAATAGTTGGTATCTCGGTCAAATATTGTCCCAACAAACCATACATCAATAGAAAACTTATCTATTCAGCTTTTAGATTAAGTAAAAATCTTAATTTCAAAACAATTACCCATAAGACTGGTTTGTGATCCAGGGTCACATTTTAGCATTTCATCCGGAGTTATTTGACTTCTCAAAAGTGTAAAGAAAACAACTCTGCAAAAACAAAAGACATTTTTGTCTTGTTTTCTAGTAAAAATATCTAAAACTTCTTAAATCAAGGTACATTGTCTTGACAAGAAGAGTGACCTAAGATATTTAGTCTTGTTTTATGAAAGAAAAGAATTAGGGACATTTATGTTAAAAACAAGCACAACAATCTGCCAATTGGGTTGAGAAAAATAAACTTGAATTAGGTACTTAAGAAAACGGTAAAACTAAAGTTTATTTTTCTCACCCCATTGCTTGTTATTAACATAAATGTCCCTAATTCTTATATTTTCTTTCATAAAACAAAACTAAATATCTAAGGTCACAAGAAAATACCTTGATTTAAGAAGTTTTAGAAATCTTTTACTAGAAAACAAGACAAAAATGCTTTGTAAGAATGCAGTCATGCAGTGAATGATATTTTTTGTGCACATACTTCTTCTCCACCTCTTTCAGTCGTGCAGGAAGTAGCTGTGTGTGAAGATGTTTCTGATTGCTCAGATGATCAACTTCCTGTCTGAGGTTGTTCAGTTCTAATCCTCTGGTCTCCAGCTCTTTCTCCAGCTGAGAGCTCTCCTGCTCCGCCACGCTCACAGACTCCGGGTCTCCAGCCAGAGACGCCTGTCTGATGGACAGTTCCACAGCCTCCAACCACGCCTCCAGACTGCACAAACACTGAAGAACACGTACCACCTGCAGGACAAAACCGAACAATTTTACAATAACTGCCGTCAAGTTTTTCTCAGATTCTCCTCGCTGGATGAATGTACCTTGTAGTTGAGTTCCTCTGAGACCTGCAGGACCAGAGCATTTCTCTGATGTCTTCTGATCAGCTCATCCCACAGAACCTCCAGTTCACTCACAAACTCTTGAATCCTGCTGCTGCCCGGATGTTCGGCTCTCACCAAACTGTGACCCTCCTGAAGTCAAACAGTGGGTTTTAAATCAAATGCTCAAGTCAAAAGGAGTTAAAGCAAAGTTTATCAATGTTCTCACGTGATCATCAATCGTCAATACAATCTCATGAACGTATTTCATGTTTCTTTAGCTTAAAGCTACAAGCCATAACTTGTTTTGGTTAAAATTATACAAAAGTCAGTTGTGAGTATTAAGAAAAGTACCTACAAAGTCAAGTACAAAAACCTTATCTTTAAGTCGAGCTGTTGTGTACAGTTTCACAGACATTTTTGACACCACATTTTACTAAACTACGCTTAAATAAATCAAAACACTTTTATTGTTTTTACACCAGATTACACTAAATTACACTACGATAAACTTAAACACTTATTTTGACTTATTTTATTTTTTATTTTACACCATACTACATGCAATTACGCTAAAAAAAATCTAAACACTTTTATTTTTGATATTGTCTACACAATATGTCAAAATAAATCTAAACACTTATTTTTTTATTGTTTACACTTAATAACGCTAAAATAAATCTAAACACTTTTCTTTTCTTATATTTATTTTATGCTAAAATCAATCTAAACACATGTATTTTTATATTGTTTACACTAAATATTGCTAAAATAAATCTAAACACATATATTTTTATATTGTTTACACTAAATAATGCTAAAATAAATCTAAACACTTGTATCTTTTTATATTGTTTACACTAAATAATGCTAAAATAAATCTAAACACTTGTATTTTTATATTGTTTACACTAAATAATGCTAAAATAAATCTAAACACTCATATTTTTTATATTGTTTACACTAAATAATGCTAAAATAAATCTAAACACTCATATGTTTTATATTGTTTACACTAAATAATGCTAAAATAAATCTAAACACTTGCATTTTTTACATTGTTTACACTAAATAATGCTAAAATAAATCTAAACACTCATATTTTTTAATATTGTTTACACTAAATAATGCTAAAATAAATCTAAACACTCATATGTTTTATATTGTTTACACTAAATAATGCTAAAATAAATCTAAACACTTGTATTTCTTTATATTGTTTACACTAAATATTGCTAAAATAAATCAAAGCACTCATATTTATTTATGTTGTTTATACTAAATAACGCTAAAATACATCTAAACATATGTATTTTTTTATATTGTTTACACTAAATAATGGTAAAATAAATCTAAACACTTGTATTTTTTTATATTGTTTACACTAAATAATGCTAAAGTAAATCTAAACACTTGTATTTTTTATGCTGTTTACACTAAATAACGCTAAAGTAAATCTAAACACTTTTAATTTGTTTTTACAGAAAATGAATCTGCTAAGCTTCGCTCACCCTCTTGACCAGTTCTATTCTGACTCTGTTGGACCGGATATCCTGGTCCAGCGATGCTTGACGCCTCTTGGAAACTTCCAAACCGCGTGGACCAGACAAGTTGCAGATTTGAGAAGCCATAGCAATGCTGTCTTTGAGCCAAGAGAGAGTCTGTGGAGAACACAAGAGATGAAAACACAAAACCTGATCAGCTAGTTTGCTGTTTATTCCCTACACAGGCAGCATCTGGCTTCTGAAATAACACTTATCACATAAATACAGCGTGAAGCAAGTGAACAACACGATTCATTTTGAGAGTCTACAACACACTCGACTTTGGAAGCAGGCATCACATTCCATTAAAAAAGGAAAAGCGTATTTCCCAACAGACTTATATAGACTTGGCTGGCCTTTGAATCTCTGGGCCAGCTCGGGTTCAGAACCCGTCAGCTGGGTTTTCAATCCAGAACAATTCCTGGAAGTCACAAACAGCAGGAGAGGCCGACAGCGGTGTCAAACAAACATGTAATCCTCAAGTACTTAGCAAAGAGACATCTATCAACTCTCAAGAGTTTATTTTGGATGAGTCCGAGGGTTTGGCCGTGTTCAGAGTAAGTCAGCTGAATCGCAGGAAGACGCTCTACATTCTCCTTGTTCTCTGGCCGATCGGACACACATAAATGGTTGTGTAAGTGTTGTGTAATGGTGAAGTAATAAATGGGCACCTTGTCTGCAGACGCTGTGAACTTCTGGAGCTGTGTTTGGAGAGCTGGGTGGCCTCTGGATTCAGAGCTCCTGTAAAGCAGAACATGTTCTCATTTACAAAGAATCCAGTATCCAGAATAAGAAAAACATTATTTTAATAGTGATTCTGGTTCCAGTTTCGTTCTCAATGAGTCAATTAAGAATTCTTTCAAATTTATAATTGGTCCCAATTGATATAGCCGGGAAATATGTGACCATGTCTTTGAAAGTCTCATCATCAAGCATCAAAGTTAAAAATAAAATAAAAATGTAGTGCTGTAAAGACATTTCGAGATATAATACTCAAAATAAACTTTCATTTATAATATGCTAAATTATAAAATGAATGATTTTGTTGACACTACATTTTATTATTTTGCACCAAATATACAAGAAGCTGGATTCCTAAATGTTTGGTATTGCTCAGTCAAAAATAAAGATATAAAGGTTATTTTTCACAGAATGTTTTTTTATTATGTAGTATCAATAAAAAAAACTAGCTACAAATAATTTTTACACCAAACTTTTACAATCTATTTTTGTAATTTGACTTTTTGCATTTCAAAAATATGTGCAATTTCTGTAAAATAAAAATTCCCTAAAATTACAGTGGAGGTTATCCCAGATAGGATCACATATACTAAATTAAAAACACAAAAAAATGTTTTATATTAGGAAATTGAGTACACAAAAGTACTTAATAAAAATATTTGTTTATTGTTTTACTTTTTTTTTTTAAAGTACATAAACAATCAGTATCACCCAGGTTATAATATTGATTTATATGTTGACATCATTTTGACTTCAACCCAAATAAAGATAAGCTTGTAAAGTTAAAAAAAAAAAAAAAAAAAAAGCTCTCGAGTTCTTGACTTTATTCATTATTCATTGACAATCTAACGTGAAGACAAGAACTGAATTCTGTCAGCGAGTGAATCATGATTCGCAGATTCAACATCAGAGCTCATTCACCTTTCATTGGATGTCTGGAGTCTGACGATAACATCGCTGGCGGTGGTACACGAGTTCTCTTCTGCTGTCTGCTGCGGGTCATCTTTGCTATCTGAAGGCGTTCTGTGGCGCTCAGTGTCTCCACCCTGTGAAGTAAAACATAAATAATTACACAATTATCAATGCGTTCTGATATTCATGTTGTGTAGACGCGAGCACTAAAACATGGTGGTCCCATTGAAGAATCCCTGAACTGTACCGTTGGCATGTTAACCCGAGCTTGAATGTCAGCGTGCGGTCGGAGGTGTGGACAGCGTGGATGTAATCCCAGAAAGGAAAGTTACAGTAACAAGCTCTGTTAAACTGGTTCCAGCAGCGGAAAATAATCATTCTCGCCATCATGTCTTGAAGAGAAGGTCACAAACTCTGCTTTTAATGGACATGACATCAACAATGTAGTATTAAATGAGGCCTCTCTGGACATGGCACACGCTGCTGGAGAATCAAACACACTTTACGCCGACGTGTGAGGAAGGACTGCTGGTTTAATGACCCGGATAAGTGGACAATTAGGGATTACACTTACTTAAAGTTCAGCAAACACAGAACATTCGGTCATCGTCTACTTCACAGATTTTTTGGGGCGTTTTAAATAGTTGTATCTCGGCCAGATATTGTCATATCCCAACAAACCAACCACACATCAAAAATCTCATTAAGACATTGTCTCATAAGACAATTTTTGACCGATAAGTTTTGTGAACATTTTATAAAAAAAGAGACTGTAAACTAGTGGTTCATAGTCTGTGATCCACATTAAACCATCAACTGATAAAGCAACTACCAAATTGAACAAACACACAAGTTTCTTTTGAGAAACTTAACAACGCTGGCTGAGAAATGAAGTGAAACTGGTCGACTGCAGGCGTTTATAATGCTGCTTTATGGCAGCGTGTGAACGTAAGCGTGGCATTCTCTGAATATGAGCTCAGGAGAAATGAATCAGATTTGAGAAGAAAGCAGCGTCTGACGCCTGAGAGAATGAAAGAGAGTTGCATGAGAAAGGGCCATTTGGAGAGCAGCGAATTTATGAGCGTTTATAAACATGGCGGTCGAAAAGTGAAAAGTTGTTTATCAACATTCTTCAAAATATCTTCTTTTGTGTCCTGCAGAGAAAGAAAGTTGTTTGGAATCTTTGTGACTTTCTTTCATTCAATTGTTTTGTGCTGAAAAAAGTAGTTTGTTACTGGAAAGGTCTTTTCGAATCAAGTATTCCAAAGAGCCCTGAAATCATTTCGGTTAGTTGATTCCCAAATGTTATTTCCTGCTCCCTTCCATTTCCCAGCGCTGGAAGCACTTGAGTTTTTGTTCCGCTTTCTCTCTAATGCTCCGTTCTCTCTCTCTCTCTCTCTCTCTCTCTCTCTCTCTCTCTCTCTCTCTCTCTCTCGACCTTTGTTTAAGTGTAAAGTTGTGGAGTGATGTCAGCCAAGAGCCCTCTCGTGTGCCTGACGCATCTGGGAGCCATTATCCAAAAAAACGGGCCTCACCGTCATGTTTACCTCACGTCACCGGATGAGAGGCCCGGCTACAGGCGTTCTTACAAACACACACGCCACAGGCAAGATGCTGTGTGTATAAATATATAGGTTAGTACATGCTTGAACACAACCTGCTGAGATTATGGTGGTTAAAAAACACTGCTGGTTTTAAAGGGATGGTTCAACCAAAAATAAAAAATGTGGTCATTTATTCACCCTCATGTTATGCCAAACCTGTATACGAGTCTCTGTTCAGTGAAACACATAAGAAGATATTTTGAGAAATTGGTTTTGTGTTCATAATGGAAGTCAATGGGGTTCAATGTGGTTACCAACATTTCTCAAAATATCTTCTTTGTGTTTTGCAGAAAAAAGAAAGTCATACAGGCTTGGATTGACATAAGGGTGAATAAATGACAAAATGTTCATGTTTGGATGTCTTTAAACAGCTTTAAACATCAATAATATAGTTTTGGAAACTGATGTTTGTTTACATGTTTTTTTGTTTGCTAACTACTTGATTAACTTTTTTCTGACACAGATTTAAAGGTTACGTCATCGCCCCCTTTTATCACTTGACAGCAATGAGCGGAGTCAGACTTTCGTGTCATCATCACATTCGTCTATGTGTCGTTTCCGACATCTGCTGCCTTTACATCTCGACCTTAAAACGTCATCCTCACCCCGCGGGTGGAGTCTGTGAGAGGCGCTTTGAGCAGAATCTGGCATTCTCTTTGGGATCACCGTGTCCCAGTAACAGTCTCTATAAAGCGTAATGAGCACAGCTCCCATACCCGATGCACACAGGTGACCTCAGCTCCCAACGCTAATACAAGCAGCCATTGTTACAAATCTGACGCTCACAGATGTGCCAACAATGCAAAAGCCAGAGAAACACCTGATGCAAAGCTTATATTGGATGCTAAGTAGAAATTAAGTAACAGTTAGCTTCCGTCTTTAAACCGAAAGGGAAAAAAGGGACGACATCGTGCATCAGGCTGAAACAGTCAGGCTGTTACAATAATAAAAGAACGAGAAATAATGTCCAAAAATAAATCAAACTTATATTAAAGTCCATGTAATGCATAGAAAGTGAGGACTAGCATTTTAAACAACTGTCCATCCAAAACACGCGGCACACACTAAAACCTCTCTCAAATGCTAATGGTCCATAATGCGGTCTATGTTAACGTTTTATTAATCCAATAAGTGTTTCCTGCACCTACAGTAAGTCCAAAAGATGTTATTTCAGCCATAATACCAGCGGATATGAAAACGTTGAGATTTGGGAGTTTCGAGAGCGAGTATTGTTTGTCCTGGCTGGCAGCTTTTGCCCTCGCCGCAGAATCACGGCACGCCTCGCCCCATGGAAACGTCTGGATCGGTTCTGCCAGGGTCAATAAAACTTTGAAAAGCTCTTCCTGAAAGGTCTGTATCACAGACAACAGGCCTTTGTCAGATAGAAAGGATGACGCAAACTGCAGCATCACCTTTGGATAGCGGTGAATGTTGAACGTGTGACTGTATAGATGCAAGAAAATCAAGTCTTTTAAGTCATTAGGACAACATGCTAGGAATGTTTTCATGTGACTCACGTCAGGTCTAAAATCAATAGATTTGCAGGATTTAAATATGAATCATATAAAAGGGTATTTGGTGCCATTTCAACAGTTTGGCCCGGTGAGAAAACAAGGAAGAAAGCGAAAAGAAACTATCAAACACAAACAAACTGTGACATAATACACTCAAAAAGTCAACATACCGTAAACCCCTTCAGGCGATTCTTCACCTCTTTTCCCATAATTCTGCCTGGGTCTGTTCCCACGCTGCCGGGCGGCTCTTGGCTCGAGGTTTGGGGGTCACGGCTCTCCCTGGTTAATGAGGGCGACTGAGCTGCTTTTTCATTCCTATAAACACAAACACCGAGCCATCAAAAAACAGCCAAATGAAGCTTGATCACTAGTTATATGGATTTGTTGTTGCAACAGATGAAACGCTGACGCACATCTGCTACTCACAACTCCTGAAATTAAGCAACGCTATGAAGCCACAAAGATGAATGTTGAAATGCACGACGTCATGTCGTCATGTCGTCATGTCTTAAAATAAATATGCACATGGAAATATCCAGATTAAAAGACAGAACAAATGAATGACAGAACTGAACTGGACTGCTTAGAAAAGTCAAATTTATAGGTTTAGTAAAAGGGATAAAATGCTGTAATGTAAAAATAAACTGAAGCAAAAAAATTGCATTCGACGGATTGCAACGGCACGTTACCAACAAACTTCGATATCAAAGGGCTTGTTTGGAGACAAACATGTTTCAAAACATTACAATCAGTGGAAAACATTCAGATCGGTAATCGCTGACATTATGAAACGAAACGGAAATCTTTTATACGCATCTAATGATCATTTGGAAGGGTTTTCTCTGACCGTGCCCGGCGCGGTCGGTGGTGAGGAACACAAATACAACAAAAACAGAATTGTGGAAACAGCCTTCAGCCCAGTGGAAAACCCTCTGTTTGCCCATTAAGGAGGGAAATGGCTCGTGTCCCTGCAAGGACGCCGTAGGGGCTCGTGCGGTTTCTTGAGTTACCTGACAGTCTTCTGGAGGAGAGCCCAGCAGTCTTTCATCTCGCTCTGCTTCTGTATGACCCTGGCCGCCAGCGCCGGTTGCAGGTTGGAGAGCTGAGACACGGTTACATCCAGCATCTGAAACCACACGACGGATAGGAAAACAAACAGAGCGGTCAGGAGGCTGTTTGACGGAGTCACTATAACGGGAGATGGGTTTTTGGATCACGCGCACCATGATTTGGCTGGCGATGTCCCGAATTTCCCCAGCTCCGTTGCTTCGGGAGAGGCTTTTCCTCTGGATAAAAATGATCCATAAATAACATTGTTAGATAACAACAGCAGAAAAACAGGCATGAAAAGCAATGTTGGATCTATGAAAGAGAAATGATTACCATGTTGTTGATGGAGCAGATAATGTTATCTGCCTGCTGGTAGAAGGAGGAAACTTCCAGAGCCAGCTGAAGATTCTCATGATAGTCCTTCAAGTGCGACTGAGCTTTCAGCCACCTGGCCATGAACGAACAGCATTATTATATTTTAGTTTGTATTAAAACATCATAAAAATGTATGTCAATGACGTATAACGCCCACTTATCATGTGGTGCACTGCAAAAAATGACTTACTTTGTATTTTTATCTGGATTTCCAGCACAAATGTCAAAAAATTCTTAAATCAAGATGCATTTTCCTAATTAGCAAAATGACCTGAGAAAATAAGCCTTGCTTTTAGACAAAACATATTAAATTTAAGTGAAAAAATCTGCAAATGGTTTGCTTGTTTTTAGCACAAATTCACTTAAATTGTATTTTTTTTTGTCTAAAAACAAGACTTATTTTCTTAGGTCCTTTTGCTCATCAAGAAAATGCATCTTGATTCAAGAATTTGTAGACATTTGTACTGAAATCAAGACAAAAATACTGAGTAAGAAAGTCCTTTTTTGCAGCGTGTGACCAATAACTGCATTAAATAAAAAATAAAATATCTGAAATGTGAATCACTGATACATTATGCTTAAGTGAATTATATTTTAAAAACATTGTATCAGTTGTATGTGACTTTTAGGAAAACATAAGGGTTTTAAAGGAACAGTTCACCCAAAAATGAAAATTCAAGTTGTTCCAAATCTGTATATATTTCTTTATTCTGATAAACACAGAAAAAGATATTTGGAAGAATGCTTGTAATCAAACAGTTCTTGGCCACCACTGACTACCATAGAAGGTAAAAGTCCACAGATTTGGATAAAGTTCCTTTAACTACATTTAAGAAGATAATTATAAAACAAAAGTAAGAGCTCATTACTTACCAAAACTTTGTTTCTAAACACTTTAAATACTGAAAACTTTAGTGAATTCATTTCAATCACGTAACATTATTAAGGCTATGGCCTCTACGAAGCACTTCATGTAAAATTTTCATCTACATTTATGGGTACACCACATTCTTAATGTTTGAACATCTGCAACACATATTATTTTCTGTATTTTAAAATTAGACTGACAAAAATCCTTATACGTCATTGAACCAGAGACATAAATACGAGAAACATGTATTTAAATATGCAAAAATTAAAATAAAAACTGTACATCATTACAGATAATTGGAAGTGTTATTTACAGATGTGCATAGTAGTACTTTATATTACAACTGTGTATACTGTACATTTCAAAACTGAAACGTTTTGAAAAAATATGTAAGAAATAGTGGTGTTTAATCTTTATTTGAGATTTAAAAAATAGCACATTGTATGACTGTCACGTGACACTTAATAAAGATCAATGCGTAGCTATAAAAACAATTCTACAGTCATGTTTCATTTTCTTAAAAGCACTTACATTTTGTTGATGTGTTTTCTGCGGGTGGAGATGGTCTTTCCGTCCGTCTTCCCCTGTTTTTCCAGTCTGAGGGCCATGTGATTGATCTCCTCGTGCAGATTACGATAGAGCTGCTCATCCTGAAAGATGAATTCCATTTCAAATTTAACCCACCTGCATTATATCTGCTTATGTTTGGCACCAATATAACATTCATCATATAAAAAGTACAACAGGTTTCCACAGTAAGAAACCTGAAAATTATCAGACAAATTGCGTTCACTGTACATAATGTGTAGCAAACAATGAATGTATAGATCAGATGCACTTGCTGACATACAGTACAGGTACATGATGGTATATTAGCAAAGACTAGAAGATCAGATTATATTTAAAGCAATCATGATCACAGAAGTCTGCTGTTGTTTGGAAGCACCCACCTGTTTTAAATCTAAGATCTTCCTGGTAAGCTGCATCTTGTCAATGTTTTCCCCGAGGATGATTCGTTCCTCTTCCTGTTGACACGCATAAAAGCTTTACGGCTGTGAATTGTTGTAGCCCTGTTTTCTTTGAATATTGCTACTGTTGTTGTAAATGAGTCTGGCTACCAAGGTGAGACTTAAAACAGAACAGACGTCTTCAGTAACACAGACACAAAGATTAATGACCGAATGAAAACAATAACAAAACTTCACAGGAGAACAAACGCGTCCTCGTATTTCTTTTTTTTTTGTAAATAATATGTTTCAGGACATCTGATTATTTTGTGTTACTGTAGCAAAAATGTAATAAAAAGCATCATTAATAATATATATATCTGAAATAGCGCTTGTTTATCACATTATCAAATTTTGTCTATATTAAAAGGATAGTTCACCCAATGCAGAATCATTTATTCATCCTCATGTCATTCCAAACCTGTAAGACTTTCTTCTTCTGCAAAACACAAAAGAAGATATTTTGAAGCATGCTGGTAAGCAAACATCAATGGATCCTTATTGGCTTTTGTATACACAAAACCACTGAGAGATTTCAAAATATCTTCCTTTGTGTTTCACATACAAGGCTGAACCACTCGAGGCTAAAAAAAGATGCTAGAATTTTTATTTTTGGGTGACCTGTCCCTTTAAAAAAACAACAAAACTGTTTTCCAACCTTTTCTTTAATCCAGGCTTCCAGACGGTCCACCTTCATGTTAAACTCCTGCAGACTCTTAGCTCCGCCCATAGCTTTGATTTGATTGGCGGCTGTCTGTTTGAGCGTGCTCCACTGGTCACGGAGCTGAGTCAAGCGTTTCTTCACCAGGTCGGACGACGGGTTAAGCTTGCACATCAGTTGCTCGCCCATCTGCACAGACATTCAACAGTTGCAGTTAAAAACATCATATCAACAAGGACTTGAAATTTGGTTTCGCAATCCACCAGAGATTCAGTAGAGATGAATTATCTGCCATTTTCAAATGACCCCCTTCAGGAAGGACAGAGGACATATTTAGCATTCGCGTGGAATTTTTCAGGATGTTTGGAGTTCTCACTAAAAGCTTTCATAAGCTTTTGATAACGCAACGATTTGTATAAATATGTTGGTCGGCGTTAAAAAGACGTTACGTAAACGTTTTGCCGTTTATTGTGCAATAGGATGAACGTCCTCTAGTGTTGCCAGAGGAACGTTGCCTGTTGAAACCTGATGATGATACATCGATCTGTTAATGAAGATTCATCTCTCGTGTCAGTCTCACCTGGTTGAGCTGTATGAGAGTGTTCTCAAAATCTTTCAGATCTCGCTGAAGGGTTTGGCACGCTTCGTCCCAGTCCTTCTGGAGACATCTCTGGACATTACTGCTGTCTCTCAGGTCCCGTAATCTTCCTCGGATCCACATCTCAGCCTGTGGGATACAACACATGATGCTTTCTTTAAAAATCCTTCATAATTCATAAGTTTGTTTGTGATGCTTAAAATAAACACTATGTAGGCGAAATGCAGGAGTGATACAGTAATACTGAAAATGTTTCTACTTAAATAAACATTACATGAGAAAATGGATGGACAGAAATTACCCATCAGGATGTTAGCAAATGTGTTTCATCCTCTGTTTTTGTTTTATTGTTAATTTTGAACACATGTTGAGGCACTCAAGACCCATTTTACGCTCACTTTAGCCTTTCGAGAGAACTCGGTATTAAGAAAACAGATTTTAAAGGATCTTTACGGTTTATGTGCGAAGTTAACATCGCTGGAAAAACTCCGCCGATTATGTCGACTTACAGACAGAAATATCATCAGGAGACCGCTCACTGTTTCTCACATATCACGTTATTTGCGGCAAACGTTTCTTTTGGCCGGAGCGCGCGAGTCGCTGAATAAAGCTTTTGAAAGCAGCATTTCTGGCTCGGCTCGCGCCGCACGAATAAAAAACAGGTGGCCAAGTGGAAATAGATCCAGGACATGTTTATTTGGTATGAACACAATGTATGACCACTGGCGGTCTTCAAAAAGCCCACCCACGTCACGGACCGCTAAATGAAGTTTTCGTCGAGACTAAACGCAGCGGTTCGGATGTGATCTCCAAACCCAATAAAGCAGACGTTCGTCTGAGAACGCTGGTTAAAATGTAAGGAGACAGCATAGGAAAATTAGACGTGTTTTAAGGATGAAATACACGGTCACACTTGTCTTGTATTGTTTGCTACGGAAATGACTGATCTATAAATCGTGAGGTGTGCTGTTCATTTTCAAAGTGATTTACAATTTTGCTTGGCAGATGACTAAACAGATTTACAGGATTACAATATCATGAACGCTTGGGTTTGGGCTCTTTAGACATGAAGAAACCTAGCAACTACTCAGAAAACCCTAGCAACAACATATCTTAATAACTAATGTATCTTTAAAAAAAAAATCCTCAAGAAATCTTGAAACTTGCGGTACTAAACTACAGAGACGAGAGACGCACATCACATGTACAGACAAGAAGCGCCAAACTGCCTGGCAAGATTTCACAGAGCAGATCGAAAATAAAATGATGTCATTTCTAATAAAAGATCAGTCATTATGTTAAATGGTTTCCCACAGCCTCAAAGGTATTTCTGTTTTTAAGGCCTGTGTAAACATCGCCTCGCTTCTACCCCGCGGTGCTGATCTCTGAGAAAACCATGACTTCATACAGGAAGTCTAATGCCTTTGTGTCTTCCGTTTCCCCTCAGCACAATGGTCCGTTTTTCAAAAATAACACGCTTTAAATCATTTGCGGGGTGAAATAATCCACTATAAATGGGAGGTGTGTAGGTTTTCCAGGGGGAATTCTGACTTCCTGTGTTAACCACAATGCATTGTTGAAAAGACTTTCACCTGGCAGACCATAAATCAAGCAATACATTTCAAAAAGGCGTCTTAGAGTCAAGAATATCTTAGAGAATTCTGTAAGTGCAATGATGAAATAAAATGTAAACGTAATTTGTTAATAAGTTTGATGAGTTCATATTGGGATCTTCAATAATATTGACTCGATTGCAGACTTTCTCAGGAGAAATATCTGAGACACAAACAATGTCTTCGAGAAATAATGGAGATCTCATCTTTTCTTATAGGCTTTCACTTTTTTAAATGAAGAATATCTCAATTTTCTGAACTCCATAATGCTGAACTAACACGAATCAAAAGTGCTGTTAGTCATCTAAATCACTGTAAAAAACAGACGCTTTGCCCAACACATCACCATCCATGCACATCCAAAGACCATTTCCTAAAAAAACATTTAAATGACATTATAAAGCTAATAAAACTCAGCGGTTCTTCAGCTTATTAACATTAACAGGCCCTGTCGCCCTCTTTATTTTTTATTTGCAGAATAAATCTCGCTGGTACATGGACTGTTGACAGCAGCTGTGTCCCGTGTTCCTGAAGCAAATGCCCTCAAAAAATCAGGGCGAGCGTGGCGACGAGATAACGCCAGCACTCGCGCGGCTCGGTTTAGTCTCAGAAGGCCAGAGGCGTGAACAGACAAGGCCAAACAATGATCTCATCCCAAAATAATTGCTCCTCTTGTGGCCCGCCCTCCAACTTCAGACACAAATAATGAGAGAAGAGCTAAACGCTCACAAGCGGGTCATAGGGCCAGAACGCTCCGTTTATCTCTATTGCTTTTCTTTCGCTGACAACTGAGAGTTTAACTTTCCACATTAGCGATATAAGCGCTGAATCAATTCTCTACTTTTGACATCGGAGGATGAGCTGGAAAGAATCAAAGTGACCTAAAGCAGGTCCACAGACGTGTTCTTGTTTCCAGCAATGAAGAAAAAACTATGATCAAGACTAAATAAAGATTTTTAGCATGAGTCGTATTTCTATTCATAATGCTGCTGTGATGTTTTGAATTTGAGTGAATTTTAATACCATGTTCAGTTCTTATTTAACTATTTCATGCTTTAACAGAATGAGGCCTTTTTTAGGACTATTATGATTTTTTGCATTGTGATTATCATGAAAATGAAGCATATTGAACTTCACAAATCATGGCAATAACCACTGTACTGTATTTATTCATTTTATTTATAAAGATATTTATTTTATCACAGTAATTGTGGTATTATTTAATGAAAATGAAAATTGAAGACAAACAAATTTAACACAATAAAGAGAATTTAAGGGGTAAAATGTGCTTGTAAGTAAACAATGTCACAATGCAAATGTGCAAGTTATAATTAATTTCACAAATATTATGATAAAAGATATCACAAACCTAGTCTATTAAATTTTGACATTAATAGACATGTTCTACAATAACGTCGGTGGATATCTGGTGTGCTGCAAATATTATACACACCTGAGAATACGTAGCTTTTTTAATCCCTCTGCTTTTTGATGACATTAATAAAATATAAAACAGGATTTTTGTCTTTCGGTTTGACGAAGACTAGTAAAAAACTGCAAATGTTTCAGAATTTCTGCCTAAATTTACGCAAAAACACGTCACCCACGCAAACTCTAACAAATAACATTCTTTAAAATTGTAATTCATTTACATCTCGACCTGACAAACCTTTTACATTTATTTAAAAAGCAAAGTTCATTTGATGTGGTTTCATTACTGAAAAACTATAAAATCTTACTTATCGAATCGATTCTGTCATCATACCTGAGCGATTTCTCTGTTGAAAAGGACGTTCTGTTGAGCAAAACTGTGCTCATTCTGCCCCGCTGACGCTTTTGAGACCAAACACGTGTCTTTGTGTTCAGAGGATGATGGACTGTCCACCTTCGGCACATCCGCTCCTCTTGTTTGGGTTTTCAGTAACTGGGTCTGTGTGTGAACAAACAATTTTATTTAACTACACTAGAAAATAAAAACAGAATAACTGTTACTGATAAATCACAAATTATTAGCTTGCATATCCTTGGTTTTTAACATCACGTTCAATCATTAATAACTGTTGACTTTTGTCCTGTGCAGTGAAGTACACGAAAAAATAAAATGTTTATGTTTAAACTAAAAGAAGCAGGACAATATAAAGAATTAAGGGCGTGTAAACAATTACACGGGATAGTTTGTGTCAGTTCTGTTTGTATTTTGTCTTGTGAGATACATGTAAATATCTGTCAGACTAAAAGCCCAAATGCTTTTACGTTTCTATTTGCGAAAACAACTGCACACAAGCTAGGCTCTGAAAAAATGTCATGTGTTTACATGTGAGAGCTTACAGAAAATAAATCTGCTAAACATGTCCAGGCAAGAATCAGGGTCATTTAAAAGCACTGGGACATGAGACCACAAAACCACAAAAGTAAATTCCCACAGTGATTATGTCATTGATGCCGCTAGTCCTAAATCATCCGCAGCATTTCCGAACAAAACGAACTTGAGCACAAGAGCGTATTGAAAAGAAAGGACAAAACACCAAGCTTCAACATTAACTCTACGTTCATGATAACAGAGGTGAGGAGAAATTAAAATCGCTCTTAAAATTTCACAAACATTACATCATCATAAAAAACACAAATGAAGGTTACATAAGTAAAACACTGATAAAGATCACTCTTTAAATCTTCAAAAAATAACTTCAAAAGATATTTCAATAACGCTCTTGGTGCCATTTCAGATGTTCGTGTAGCTCAAATGGCCGAGTATTGTGTTAGCATGGATTCGATCCCAGCGAACACACACGCTGATTCACATCGAGTTGCTTTTTATAAAAGTATATGCAAAATGTAATGAGAATCTCACAGTCATCCACCACACTCACGTCCTCGAGCACCGCCGTGTCCACTTCTTCCGAGTGTCTTCCCATCCTGTATGACCTCATGTTTTCCACATGGCTACAGTGAGGAAAGATTCCCGATGCGCTCGGTTAGGTGGCGATCGTGGGATGACTCAAGTCTTGGCCTCTGAATGTGTGACTCAGGGCAGTTTGTTTTGAGCGCAGAATTCCCTTAATGTTACGAGTAAACATTTATTCCCAAGGCATTACGGCACCCAAACAACAGCGTCGTTCGCAGGCGGCCCACGGTTTACCAAAGACCGGCCGGCGGTTTAACCCCATTAATCCCGAACGACTGTAAAAGTTTCACTGCTGCTTTTTCCTCTGCAAAACCCAACCAAACACTTAAAATAATACAGCGTTTAGGCTTGGCCGCTGCACGACTGACATCACTTCCTAAATTCCTAGAGCCTATTATCGAACACACACCACTGAAGAGGACACAATTATATTCTGCCTGGGGTCGGTTGTGTGTTTTTGACATATTTTTTGACACAAACGCTAAAAGCAGACGCTTTTATACAAAGCATAATTTATACAAAATCGTGACCTCTATAATAAATTCTGTGCTTGTTTAGCTTTGGTTTCAATCTAAATGAATAAATGAACATGTACTACATTCAGAGAACTGAACCTAAAGTCATATTCACCTGTGGAAAGCTGGAGATCATCTCACGGTCACCGACGTACTGCCTTTCAGCATCTTTACACAGCAACACCTGTCGAACGAACATTGAGATGTCATTACTTATCCATAGAGGTTAAAGTTCATAAAACTGCAAAAACAAAATTGTGTTTTTTTATACAGTGGAGATAAAAGTCTGAGAACATCTGGTTGTTTTTAAAACAAACTTACAGAATTTTAAATAATATTACACAAAGAAAACTTATGACAGAATAAACAAACCAAAAAAGCAATAGTGATGTCAAATAAAAGCAAATTAAAGATCTTTGACATTTTGAAATCTTGCCGTGGATGAGAATGTTGCAAGAGATTTTCTAAACATGATGTTTTTTCAGCTCAAAATGATGAATTTTACATCAAGTTGTTAAACTGCTAATATAATCTACAATAAAATATATTAAATGTGACCCTGGATCACAAAACAAGTCTTAAGTAGCAAGAAAACATTTGTAGTAAAAGCCAAAAATACATCGTATGGGTCAAAATTAGCCATTTTTCTTTTATGCCAAAAATCATTAGGATATGAAGTAAAGATCATGTTGCATGAAGATATTTTGTAAATTTCCTACCGTAAATATATCAAAACTTTATTTTTGTGAGTAATATGCTATGCTAAGGATTTTATTTGGACAATTTTAAAGGCCATTTTCTCAATATGTTGATTTTTTGCACCCTCAGATTGCAGAGTTTTAAATAGTTGTGTCTCGGCCAAATATTGTCCTAACAAACCACACATCAATAGAAATATTATTTATTCAGCTTATAGATGATGTAAAATTTTGTACAAATTTACCCATAAGACAGGGTCACAAATGCAAAAGAGCATCTTCACTAAAGACCTTTTAACCCCACAGTATGTCATTTAAATATACAGAATAAATCTTCAAGCATCTCCCACTACGCCACTGACATTTAACTCAAAACGTTAGTAAGCAAACAGAATCCTGTAGGTGGTTTTTAACAGAAAGGCCTCTTTCAGCTGAAGCTCTGACATCATCAGACTCGAGCAGTGATTCCTGGAAGAGCCCAGTTACATAATAAATACATCATCTGAACGCTGAACCACATCACTGAAGGCCACTCATCTCACTCGCATGACATCCATTATCACATCACTTCATGCGGAGCTGCGTGAGCGAATATTAAACCTGAAGAAGCGCTGGATGAGATGACATGAACGCTTGTGTATTACAGTTTCCATGACATCTTATTATGTTGTGATTAGCGCAGCTTTAGCTAAACAACAGCAACATGTGAACACTCCAAAACAAGAGTCCTTAGAACCAGACATCCTAATATTTATATCAGATGTGATTATTTTATGTAATCATTTATATTTATATACTGGTGGGTGTTTACAAAATCTACAAGCTTTGAAAATGACACAAATTTGCATTGTTGTGTATAAACATTACTTTTTTATATGTATTTTATTTTTGGTCAAACATAAAACAAATTTGAATAGTCAAATAGTTAAAATCCCTTCATAACAAAGATCGTTTGTAATACATTTTTGCAATAAAAGCCAAGCCTTCAGGGAAAAACATGAACCCTTAGATTTAGCTTTGAACATCCTCTTAATATATATTTTTAAATATTCTGCAAAAGTGAACTTTTAACTGAACTTTTATGCATCAATTTAATTGTTATTGCATTTAGCATTTGCATCTAGTTAAATGTAAAAAAATAAAAAAAATAAACACATGAATAATGACTTACCTTGAAATGTGAGTTGGGTTTATTCTCACAGCTGACTCCCACTATTTTAGGCAGCGCTGTTTTGGAAGTTGTGATGTTATTGTTGTTGTTGTTATTCTCAGAGTTTGAGTTTATCTTCAGTCGAGTCTCTGGACTCGATCCGGCCTCCACGCTGCCAGAGATGGTGATCTTACGGATGGATCTGGACGCGGCGTTCGGAGAGGCCGTGTTAGTGTTCAGGTGGTCTTCGTCAGACATTTCCTCCTGCTGATGCTTCACGGGGGTTGCCGGGGCCTTCGCAGGTCCACAGCGTCGATCGTACACCTGAGAGCGGCCAAGATAAAAAGACACCTGCTCGTTCAGACGCCGCTGTAGTTTGCAGTCATCCGAGAAAGTGCGGTTTGATAAATAAGCATCGGTGAAGGCCGGGCACTTTGGCACGGCGAGTTTGGTCCCGATTGTGAAAGGTTGAATTTTCCTGACGATGCTCTCCGACATGTCGTGAGGAAAATACGTCCAAATTAAACTGAAGTCCGAAAATAAATAGTCCCCCACCTCACCCGAAAGCGTGAGGAGTTTAGTTGTCCACCCTCTTGTGCATGTTGAGAATGCACAGCACGCAGCCCAGGATGGCTTCTTTGGACTGCTGGGAACGGAGCCTGTCCCAGACGTGGCGCAGCGCGGTGCCGAGATGGGCAACGGCAGCCGTAAGGCTTCTGCGGAGGAGCTGCGCGGCCGACGCTGCGAGTCTGCTACTGAGGAGACTGACAACCAGAGAGCGCAGCAAGAGGAAAACGGCTGGCATGCTGCCTGACTGAGCGAGCGAGAGAGAGAGAGAGAGAGAGAGAGAGCAAGAGAGAGAGAGAGAGAACAGGGAGGGTGGGAGTAAGGTTTCGTGAATGAGGGATGAGGTCACTGGACTTGATTTCTGTCAGAGCATGTGCACGGCAGGCAGGGGGAGAGGAGGTTGTAAAGTCTGGCTGTCAAAACTTCCTCTCTGACTGAGAACAGAGAAGCCCGGGCGATAAGAGCGGGGCGGTGGAGATGGCTGGAGACCCCTGGGTGACCCGCTCGGGCGTGAGGTAATGCTACAAAGCAAACAAAACACGCATACCGGGTCCGACGGCTTACCACTGATGCTTCTGAATGTAAATATTTATAAACGGTAGATCTGCATTCCTTCAAAATCGTCCCTTCTGAACAGCTTCACATTCCAGACATCAAGGTGTGAAGAAGATTCTTGATCTAAAATAAATAAAGCATAAATTAAAGAAGGCAGTCAAGTAACTAAATTAAAATTGGAGAAAAAGTGAAAATGAGAGTCTACCGGAGTTGTGCTCGCTTCGCCGTCCGCTCTCAAGTGAAAGTTCTTCAGACGTCCTCAAGTCTTTGTGTGCTGGGTGTGCGAGTCCGACGCAGTTGTTTCGACAGGTTTCCCGGCCAATGAAAGTTCTCACTTGTGTCTCGAGCTAATTTAAGGAGAGGAATGCGACGAGGACATGTGTTTTGAACAAATGATGCCTGCAGAACTCACCCATGACTCCCTGACAGCGGTGATGTGAGGGCACGTGTGGAGCTGACAGGTCAGATTTACACAGCGGGACTGAAGACAACAGCAGGAGAGAGTGAGAAAACAGCCGTCGCACTAGAGAAAGTTGTCAAAGGAAACTTGCTTTGGTGTTCGCTAATGCTGAGGGTTAGAGAATAAACATGTAAAGAAAATGTACGAATCTACTTACCTCTGCCATTTGACCCCTGTTAACACACGATGTCACGAGGAATCGTAACAAGGGCTCTGAAACAGAAAGCGTCACAGAAAATGTTTATTTAATGTTGCAATGTATTGACGGATGGGATTGAATGAAGAACAAAAGGAGAACTCTTAACATTTCCATTTACATTTATTCATTTGGCAGACGCTTTTATCCAAAGTGACTTACAATTGAGGAAAACAGCAAGCGATTCGTCTAAGTAAGCAATATTCACGAGAAGTGCTAGTAATACAAGGTTTCAAATACAACGTCAAGATAGTATAAGCAAGTATATAGAGAACATTAGAAAAGGAAAAGAGAGGTAGAAAGTGTTTTTTTATTAATTATTATTATGAGACAGTTAAGTGCTCACGGAAGAGGTGGGTAGTTAAAGGGATAGTTCACCCAAAAATATCTCTGTGACTCTTCAGTGGAACACAAAAGAAGATATTTTGAGAAATGTCTCAGTGGTTTTGAGTTCATACATTGGAAGTCAATGGGGTTCGGTGTTGTTTGGTTATCAACATTCTTCAAAATATATTTTTGTGTTCTGCAGAAGAAAGTCATACAGGATTTGGAATGACATGATGGTGAGTAAATGATAAGAAAAATACATTTTTGGATGAGCTATTCCTTTAAATCTCCTGCTTCTCAGATTTTAATCTTAACACTCCAATCGCACATTTTTGTTTAATAACCTTGTCGTGTAATGTAACTTCATTCCACATTCTTTGTGTTACTCATAACTTTAACTGTATGTCAATAATTGTCTCTTAAGTATCATTACAGTTATATTTTAAAAGAAATATAAAAACAAAGTTGATACTTTAATGAAACATATGTGATCCTGGAGAACTTAAGTAGCACGAGAACATAATAGCCAAAAATACATCGTATGGGTCAAAATTTTTCTTTTATGCCAAAAATCATTAGGATATGAAGTAAAGATCATGTTCCGTAAACTATATTTTGTAAATTTCCTACCGTAAATATATCAAAACTTTATTTTTGTGAGTAATATGCTATGCTAAGGACTTCATTTGGACAACTTTAAAGGCCATTTTCTCAATATTTTGCAACCTCAGAGTTTTAAATAGTTGTATCTCAGCCAAATATTGTCCTAACAAACCATACATCAATAGAAAGCTTATTTATTCAACTTTTAGATAATGTAAAAAAATCTCAATTTCAAAAAATTAAGCCATTTGTGATCCAGGGTCACATAAAAGAAAACTTAATGTCATGAATTACAGTGCGCAACCTCCTGTTTCTCTTTAATACAAGCAGAAGAGTTTTCAGCAAACGCCTTTGAGCATTTCACCCATATTTCAGGCTTATCATTGAGTAGATCTGTCACTCGGCACGGAGCCATACGGTTGTGTTAGTACTGGTTATGACACACTTAATGACTGCTGTAAAAAGCTCGAGTTTCACTATGAAGTCATCCACTGAGGACCCTTAATGTGTTGCAGCTTGAACATCAGAGATAAATTCTATACAGAAGAAATGGGTAGAAGATGCTGGATCTTTATTTCAAATCATATCTATCCTATGATGTCTTAATATCTCAGTTCTTGGGCAAGTTTTGCACTACAAAAACTACCCAAAAAAACCATTAAAGTTATGAGTGAAAAAGAACCTTGAAGTTTCTCTAAATTTAGGGTTTGTCAAATAACAGATTAAAGATTTTTTACAATAAATAAGAGAAATAATCTGAGAACTCTTCGAAAATATTTTTATCATCCAAATGTAGCAATAAGTGTTTGTTCCCAACTTAATTTTGAGCGTGTAATTCATCCAACGTGGTCTGGAAATGACTTGAAATGTTTACCATTGCAATTGGGATTTAATCTCAATTTGATATTTATTGTCTCCCACACACTTAAACGATGATAAGCATAAAAACAAAATAACGAAATACTTATACATTACTTTAAGTTTGGAGAAACTGAAAAATATTTGCACAATGTGTGCACAAAAAGTTATGAGAAATGCATTAAAACAAAGGGGATGTTTGCGTCTCATCAGCGTCTCAGATATTTCTCCTGAAAAAAGTCAGAAATCTCACAAATGTCTCCATTAGAGTTTCCGAAGAGATCTCAACAATGTCTCAAACTGAGCTCAATATTATTGAAGATCTCAATATGAACTCAAACATTTCTCATCACATTTACCCAAATCCAGATTATTTTACCTCTACAATCTACATTCATTTTACACCTCCAGACTCTTCATAGATCTGGACAATTGTTTTCATCTCCTGAATGATGAAAGAGAAACATGAGACTAAATTGAAACTTAAAACAAATCAGAAAACTCCATCAAATCTCCCAAGATATCAAAAAGCAATAACATTTTCATCTGGGACAAACACATACGGCCAATGACTTTCTTCACATAAGTGAGAGTAAAGGCACCATCTCCATATCAAATAACTGAGATGTGTGGCTGTTTCTCATTCGAAGAGAACTCTCGCTGGTCAGTGACTACAGTAAGATCCCGCTGTGAAGAGCCGAATATGAGCTAGATGATATCATGCCCTCCCAAGATGATGATAAAAGACACGCAGGCGAACCCCAGAAGGTGGGCTTACATGCGCTTTACTGCAGTCAATAAATGCAACCCATCTTCCCCAAGATGAAAGATGATGTCATGGGGTGACTGTACTGAAAATGTGTGGTTAAATGTACTTTGATTTCGCTTCACCATTATCATGTTTCAAGCTTTGATTCGGGCTTTACGATTACAGTAAATAAACGCTTCGCTTGCTTGTACGTTGCGTCGGATAAAAGCGTCTTGTAACTGGATTAATGAAGATGTAATGCAATGCATATGTTGACATACAGTACACACTGCTGTATTGTGAAAAACACTGGAAATCATTTTGAAGAAAGTTTACCAAGTGACAGGGTGACAGGGTGAACTCCTAGAAACAAAGCTTAAAGAAAAAGACGCTTTTTTTTTCAAATTAAAATGTATTTTGTTTAAATGTTTATGATGCATTTTAATATTGAACTTTGCTCCCATTTTTGCCCAGATTTTTTTTGGAGTTGTTGTAGAAAGTCTGCGCCAGTCTGCCGATTTTATTACGTATTGTTTTCTATGCAAACGTTCAAAAAGTCTGCAAGTGTATATTGTCAATTTAAAAAAAAATCTGTTCAGATTTTAAAAGTCGTGTCGTGTATTTCAGCCTTAAGAGAATCACACTTAATAATTACTATCAGTAAAAAGACAATGAAATCAAGTTTAAAACAGGTTTTCTTTGCGCAAAACTTGCCATTCACAAGCCTTCAACAAATAAAACAAAAACTTTTACATGCATGGCTCCTCATTTCAGAGCAGTAATGTGCATTCGTCTGATGTTAGTATAAATCCACAACTATCTTGTATTTACATAAAGGACTAGAAACCACATGTGCCCGTCATGATGAATATGTCTGGCCACACACAGCGATGATATCAAGGGTCTCATTAGAGAAAATTACAACCCTCCATGAATACAATAGGACTATTTAGTTTGACAGAATCACATCACTACAGCCTCTTTACTGAGATGCTTTAAATAAACTGTAAATCTTGATATGATGAAATGACAAAAAATGGTAAAAAATTACTCGATTTACTATCACAAGTAAAACCATGCTACCCACCAGTAACAAACTCCAAATGTTGTATTTATTGTAAGTCTGTGGGATTTATCACCTGCATGTGTTATCATCCGCCAGGTGTCTGATCATAATAACAAAACTAACCAGAAAATAAATATCGCTTAGACTAACCAAACCAATGCTTAAAGGCTGCTCCTTCATAGCTCATAATGCATTTGATTTAGGTATCAACTTAGTCTCAGATGCTTCTAAAATAAAAAAAAGAAATAAAATAGATTGTTAAAACACATAAAGAGTATGGAGGTGTAAATGAGTGTAGATTGTAAGGATGCACCAATACCAAAGACCAATTGCTTTAAAAGTTTCTGACAAGCACATAATATTATTTATTTTTTGGAGTTGTAATTATGAAGTTATTCTATTTTATTAGTCTCGCTGTGTTGTGCTTGAAAAATTGCCACCTCACCAAAAAATGTATAAAAATATCGGCACTCGTACTCGGTCTTTAAAAAATGGTATCAATGCATCCCTAGTAGATTGAAAAGGTAACTAATCTGTGGGTAAATTTGATGAGAAATGTTCAAGTTCATGTTGAGATCTTCAATAATATTGACTTTTTAATGCAGACTTGACAAACCTGAGCTCATTGTTGAGATGTCTTCTGAAACTTTAATGCAGACATTTGTGAGATTTCTGACTCTTTCTCAGGAGAAACACTTTTTTCCATTTGCTCTCCTTTCAATCTGACTGATGCCTAAGATAAATAAATAAGATATTATAGAGATCTCATTTGCTTACAAAAACAACAAAGAGAAAAGCAAGACTTGCCAGAAAACGTTTGCGAAAACAAAGGCGAGTGAAAACTAAGAGGCAAAGAAAACCACTGATGAAGTCATAAATATGTGGCACAAGTATCTTGTTTGTCTTAAATTCCAGAGCTGTTAGCTAAACGTCTCGTGTTGTTGTCGTGACTGCCGACGGGACGTATGACCTTCGCTTCTGACTTGCTTTATTCTTTCTGTCTTTTCAGGTCCCTGCGAACTTAATTAATTCACATTCAGTCATGTTATGCCCCGAGCTCGCATATTTAAAGGCAAAACAAAACATGATGAATAGTTCAATGCTCTTTCTCAGGTCTGAAGAAACATAAAACCGTCAGAAGCGGCCCTCTGGCAACCAACATGTATGACCTCATCTCTTTATCACTGATTTAATATGCTCAGAAATGTGCCAGAGATATGTACGATCGCACAATCGGAGAGGAGCACGCGCGTGCCTGACGGCTGACGTCTTCGCACACCTGGAGCCGTGTGGCCTCGGTCGTGTTTCACGGACCCCCATGAACGCCCCGTCTTATCAATGCGAAGACATTCCAGTGACAAAAGACACAGACGACCACATTCACCACAAAAATGACACCCTCATTAGTCAGTTGTTGGGTTAGACAGCTGCAATGTTATCTAGACGTGCAAAACAACACGGACAATAGATCCCAGCCGTCTCCCAGCTGAACTTTGTACGGTTTCAGCCATGTGCTCAAACATGAGATCATCGTCCATTCTGAAGCCAAGGGAAAGCATATAGCTCAGTGCTGGACATATATCAAACACTGTGTGCAACCTCTATATCTGCACCTCCGTCCGTTTGATCAGACCAGGTCGACTACTAAACCTGTCTGAGCGAGATTTCTGTTTCCCGCTAAGAGGAACTTTACACACACCAGTGTTAAAAAAGGTCAGATTAACACTCGCAGTGTATATAATCCACACTCTCAAAGTGTTTTTCGTTTTTAAAAATATAAGCGTCGGAAGACAGATAGTTTGTAACCAAAGAACAAAAAATGTATTTCTTACTAAGTATTTTTGTCTCGTTTTCTAGTACACATATCTAAAAACATTAAGATGATATAAGAATTGAGAAAATTGTGTTTTAAACAAGCAAAAAATCTGTCATTTGGGTAAGAAAATATTGATTTAAAACTAGGGCTGTAAAACGATTGACGTGTTTACATAATATATGTCTGTGTGCTGTACATTTTAATATTGTATTTATAAACACAAAGACATACATGTAGGCCTATATATATTTTGGAAATATTTACAAAAAATGTAAATGATATTTAAATGTTTATTAATCTTGATCTTTTTCTTAAATATATGCATGTATGTGTATATTTTTATGAATACAACATAAATATGCACAGCACACAGACGTATATTATGTAAACAAAAACTTTTATTCTGGAAGCGATTAATCGTGATTTTAGCCCTATTTAAATTAGCTACTAGAAACTAAAACTTATATTTAAGATTAAACATATTTTGTTACTTCCATTTTTAAGAAAATTGTATCTTGATCTTGTTTTTTGGATATTTGTACTAGAAAGAGACAAAAATGCTTTAGCAGTGCATTATGTCTCTCAAGGCTAAATGTAAACGTATGCAAAACCATCACCTAAAGCATGAACTTGTTTTTATTTATATTATCATGTGTATCACTAACACAATTATCACAGTTATTAATATCACAATTATTGATAATATTGGTAAATTGTGACACCTACAATGTATATATATTTACCTTCAACACTTAAACAACTTGTGCCGCTGCCATCCAAATACTACACCTAAATTCAGATGAGGGAGTCTTAAAGGAACGTTTAAAAATCTCTAAAATAAGACTTGCTGACTTCTCCTTGTTTCAATTATCAAAAAATAAATAAAATAAAGGCAGGAACAGAGTTATTATAGGAGCACTCTATTATAACAATAATAATTAGAAAGCACTTCAAACATACAGGCCACGCTGATAGCCATCTTAAACCACTGAACTGAAACATCTGTGAATCGCAGGCTTGCCAAATGACGAAATGCTCTACTTTTGATTTGTGGTCAGACGTTTCTCGAGATCAATCCCCCGGATCCAAATTTAAAACAAGAACAATGTGTCCATTTACAATCAGCAGAGCCGGAGGGGAAGCGTCCAGACGACACGACTGCCGTCGAGCTGAAATAATGCGTCTCTCAGGTCATTCAACTGCATGAGGAGGACGGTCAATGGAGCTCTGTGTCGCAAGAGTGGCGCTTTTGTGTAACTACACTGAACTTATATTCATGTCAATCGGAAGTCAATTGGTCACACATTTAGTCACATTCTGCGGTGATCCAGCGTCATGTCAGGTTAAGGCTTCTAGCGTACTGTAAGCTGGACTTAATTTTCACCCCCTTCAATCACTTTGATAGATGGTTTAACCTTTGACCCGTGATGTCATTGTTAAGGAGAGGTGAGCTATTACTTTAAGCCACTGGACATACAACATTTCCCTGAAAAGTGAAAGAAAAAGGGCAAAAAGAGAAGAAACTGTACATTATAGGGCTGAACAATATTAAAGAAAATGTGATGTATGCAATATAAGATACATTTGTAAAAATCCACATTATATTAAAACACTTAAGAATGATATACCTTACAAACATGGAAAAAATCATCACTCTCTGTCTCACCAGTGCTATCTGCTTCCAACAAGGTTATTATACTTTAATTCAACTAAACCTAAACCTACTTAAAAATAAAATATAGGCCTAAATATTCTTTTAAACAAAACGTAAACTAAACTAAATTGAAATGTTGACTCACCAATACATTAAATTAGGTTCAAGTTGAGGCACTAAAGTTATTACCTAAAAAAGCAAATAATTGATAAAATGACTAAATCACCATGAACACGAAAACTAAAAAATAAATATATTTAAAGTATCAAAATCGTTAAGTTATTACAAACCACAGCGATATGCACATCTGCAATGTTTGAAGAGATTATTTTAAAACGGATAAACACCATTTTTTTATTTAAAAAAAACTTTTTAGTTTTGTTTATTGTTATCATTTTAGTGTCATTTCTGAGGCAACATTGACATTTTTTGGTAGTTTATTTTTCCCCAATAATTTTTAGGCCAATATTTTATTTGATTTCAATAAACAAAAATGCTTTTCAAATTGAAAAAGCTGCAGGGAGGAAACAGGTTAACATGAGGTCACTTTATCATGCGACAACATACAACAACATTCTGTGTCGATCCATGTAATGTTTCCTCGATACTGCCTGGATTTTCACCCCCCCCAGAGTTTAACCTTCGACCCATGATGTCATCGCCGTGGCTGATCAGGTGACCGCAGACTTCATTATGTAGCTCAGGGCAGGAGGTTTATTGGGAACATAAAGAGGTTTAATTAAATACACAGACACAGCTGTCGGCCGCAGTCAATCCTGAGACTCACTCATTTCTCACCCAACAGGTATGACGTTTAAATCGCTGGAAATGTTTACAGCTTGTTAACTCTAATCAGGGAACTGGATGGTAATGGGTCATGATGACGTGACAGCCCATCGTCCGACTGGAAGTCTCGACTTTGGGTGGCTAAAATCATCCTCAGCATCCTGTATCGCTTGTCTGACAACGGTGTTCGATAAAAGATAACAACACCACAAATAACAAACCTCTTCCAGCCGTGTGTGTTCAGTCTTTCTTTAACAGCGAAACGTCTGTTGTTCTCTCCCAGGCACCATCTGAACCTCCGAACCATCATCTAGATGAATGAGAGGACAACAGATGATCTCATGTTTTGACATGTCAATTTGGTCATTGCTTTGGTTTATGTTGTGTGTTTACGGCTTACGTAAGGCGGCTGTCCATCAGAGCTTCGCTGAATCGTGACTGTTGATCCATATGTAGAGCTGTGACAGAATGATGGACATCCTAAACCAGATTAAAATTCTCATTACTGTTTACGGTCAAGTGAACTTGAATTAAACAAACAATACAGAATGCAGCAAGAATTTCTGGCAATGAGGTATTGTTTCATCATGCTTTAAGAAAAGAAAAGAAAAATAGCGTCACTAAAACATCAAGTGAGGTCAGACAAAAGTAATTTTTAAAGTTCTGGTATATTGCAAAGGCATTTATTTACATGGAAAAGTTTATTTAAGCCTAAAAAATTATACAAAGTGCAAGTTATTAAAAACAATACCAGTTTTAAGGTAAGAAATGACGTTAAAATGTCATAAACAGGCAGTTTAATCATTTGTAATGTCAAAAATAACATACATATTTATATTTATTTTTTGTGTAATATTAAACTGTACCTGTCAAAATGATTTGCAGCTGTTACCGTGTGTTATTAGGTTTGAGCGGTTGTTATCTGGGAATAACGAACCTGCAAATGTCACGACTGGCCAATCAGAATCAAGCGCTCCAACGAGTCGTGGAATTGAATCTAGTTTTGAATTATATTAATATATATAACTGATACTAGTTATTAGAAGTCAGAAAGCAATGTGCTCGAAAGAATAAAACCTTTCAGAGAAAGCAAACAGGTTTGTTTTTCACTTCAATATATTTTTCCATCATCATGAAAAACAATATGTGGGGTATCGCGATCTTAAAACAGGCGACGGCAGAAGTGTACACCCCAAAAACAGTTGCTCGGGATGATTGCTGAGAGAACAGAAAGCCTAGCATCTGCTGTCCTGCTGAAGTCAGTGTGGCAAGTGCTAATGTCACATGTTTAAATTCCTCAAACACACATGACGTGTGATACATAAAACTGGCACATCTATCTTTCTTAATTTAATATAAAAAGACACCAAGTTATTTTTAATAATATGACAGCGGTCTTAACACCGACACATACTGATGCAATATAGCGCAAGAACAAATGTGTTCACACAACCCACCAATTGCAAACCACTGTGTGCAGAATGGATTCATACGTTGAGCACTACTCATTTCTTGCTTTAGTATTAAATGTTTTGAAATGAAAAACAATACAATAACGTCCAATGTTTACTACCTAAACAAAGGGGAGAATTGACTGTGACACGCAGAACATGTGAGTGACAAGAAGAGACTGAGGCCTGTGTTCATTTCATAGGATAATTAAGGGTCAGCCGCAGGGATCCCTTCAGAATTACAGTGGGCAGAAAAGCAGCACTGTTCATTTAATTACCCCTGAATTAAAGGAAAATGTATGATGCCTTAGAATTAGATCATGTGTTATGACATCATGTTGGCCCACTTTCTCTCTTTCTCTACATTTCACTGTCTGTCTGTCTGACCAAAGTCACATTCAGATATTAAATCATTCTTCGCTCATAGACTGGCGCCATGTTTTGTAATGATAAAATTAGTCTTGCTGTAGCATGAATGACAGGAAAACCAAAAATGCAAGTATGACTGAATGCCATAAAAACATGACAATAAAAACAACTGCGGTGGCCAGTACGCTACACTGGTGACCAGTGGGTTGCATGTCATTTGTGGGGTTTGGGCCGGGTGGCAATTCGGAGAAACGTTTGCTTTCATACTTAACATATCTGGATCACTTAACCTCTGCTGAAATAAACAACAGAAACAATCACAGAAATTCTAATGGGTTTAAGCTAATGGTTTATAATGGTATTTTAATAGAAACCATTAGAATTTCTGTGATAGTTTATATTTTCAACAGGGATCATCTTCATAGGTCTCTAGTGGCATTTTATTAATGGGATGTCTTCTAGTAGATGAGAAAACAATTTTGAATAAGATCAAAAACACCATAATAGTATAATTTGTATTCAGAAGGAATACAACACAGTTTATTTACAATGTACATATGTTAAATGCTGGTTCACTTGATATGATAGGCTAACTCTAGACGGTCATAAATGAAAAAACAACAGGTAACATAATGCTATATGCGTCTCACCTGTCGGCGAAATTCGCCATTGTGAATCCCAAATACATGACGTGATTCGGTCACATGCAGGGTTGTTGCGGGGGTGGAGGGACGTTTGGGCTGTAAACGTCTTTTTAGTGAGACAAAAAAACATGCAAATGTTCTGTAAAATGCTGTAAGAAATGTTGTTTTTGCTCGGCCGTACCACGCACGCAAATGCAGGAGAGTAGCGTTTCCACAGTTCACACGTCAAATATTCATCACTTACTCTCTTGAGACCTAAATGGTGACGTCCAAAACAC
Source organism: Oreonectes daqikongensis (assembly GCA_026939265.1). NCBI lineage: Eukaryota > Metazoa > Chordata > Actinopteri > Cypriniformes > Nemacheilidae > Oreonectes > Oreonectes daqikongensis. The sequence continues at coordinate 287,457 of JAOTQM010000500.1, forward strand.
AACTCTAACATAATAAAAACCATACGAGTAAAACGATTAAAAACATATTTAACAAAATCAAAACGAACAGACAAAAGCCCGTCAGCGATAGGTGACGTCGGGTGTGTTCGTTCTAAAGCTGCGCAAACCAATCTGCGTTGACACCAGAGTCCCGCGAGAGCAGACTGCTCCGTATGTTTTCTAGTAGCTCTCGCGGTACTTTGGATTTATAAGCCAATCGGTTTGCGCAGCCCCACATACAAACGCACCTGAATATTCAGCGTTGCATTCAGAAAACGATTAACAAGTTACAATTCAGCAAAGTTAACGTGATATTATTTATCACAAAAATGACAAAAGAACATACGTTTTCATATTTATGATAACTTACATAAGTTAAATCATCTCTTAAGTTAACTTTGTCAGCCTGTAACGTCCATTTTATGTGATTCCTTACGAAAATGTTCCATGTTTTTTTGGTGCATTGATTATTGGCAAAACTATAGCTTTAAAATAGTAACCAGGCTATTTTGTGATAACCATAGTTAGTAAGGGGATTGATTTTACTCCTTCAAAGTCTCTAAATATGTATTTCATTGCTTTGTAAATTTTGACATTGGTGACTGGATGTGTAAAACAAGTAAACATCTATACTAATCCGATATCTATTAGTACAGACTTTAAAAGCTAAAAAAAAACCTAGCTTTTCAGTTTCTTCTCACCCGTCTGTCATTCAGCGAGTGTTTTTAGCACATATGAGAGCACCTGTTGCTTTCTGCAGTTGTTATTTACTTACATTTTTCCAACAGTTGGATTCTGAGGCCAACAAGAGGCCTGTGCTACTGTGACCTCCGTGCGCGAGTGCGCGCCTGTGCTACTGTGACCTCCGTGCGCGAGTGCGCGCGTGCGCGTGCGTGGGACAGCGGGTCAGATGTTGAATTCTTCGTAGGCAAATATTGGCAGATGGCTCCTGCTCAAACTCAACATGTTCTCAGCTGCTCACATTCTTAGCCCATTTTCATCTCAAGCAAATAAATATGCTGTTCGTGTGTTTTGTATTGCTGGTGTGGTCAAAAAGAAATTTGAACCTCGGTTGACAGTAACGTTGCATTGTATTCAATCTTCGTTTATAGTTGAAAATTTCCAGAGAGAAAGTAGGTTTAAAGGATAATGCATGTGAAGCTAAACGTCAAATAACATAAAATAGTTTATTTAAACATACATAAAGTATAGTCTGAGTTTTGTGTTGTGTTCATTTCAACTCTTGCCTAAAACATGACCTCAACATTTCAATGAAGGTTGGTTTTTAAAACAAAAAAGCAATAAGTTTATAGAGTGCTTTTGACCACTAAATATAGAGTGCGGAGACCAGCTCATGTGTGCAAATTCTGTTGGTGCATATTTATAAATGTGTGTTCGTTAGGAGAACCAGCACATTATATAAAGTTCATATAATTCAACTGTAAGTATTAGCAGTCTGATTATATCAATGTAATATAAAATCCTATCATAATGTGTATTATAACTTTACACAAGTTGGCCGGCAGATGCCATATTTGGATAAAAGTAGCGACATTCTGTGTATAATGAGATGCTGTGTGACACTATGATGGGCAAATGAAAGGGTTTAAAGGGCTGTGTGTGTAATCACAGGCCATCGATGTGTCTTCACACTAATGTTTAGGTCTGGGACAGCTGTCTGAAAGACTGAAGACCCGCACAGTCTCTCTATTGTGCTCCACATTAACAGTTGCACTAAAGTTTAATATCTCTGTAGCCAATCACAGCCCTGCTCAGACACGCCCATCCACCTGACGCAGGGGGTTTAAGAAGCTTATTGGACAGCTGAACACTGCTTGTGCTGTCAATCAAAGCCATCAGCTGTTCCTGTGGTCAACCTTACTGACCATCCTTCAAATCGCCAAACACAACCAGAGGAATGAAGGGAGAGATCTGTTTCTATTTTTGATTATTTACATGGTACTTTAAAGATGTATAACTATTGTGACAGTAACAGGATTTTACATTCCCTTTCATTTTGTTCAAGAATGTATTATAATGTGAAATGTAAAGAATGTATTTTCCATAATAAGAGCTATATTATGAACATGAATACAATTTAAAGTCTTGCCAACAAAGTAAAATGATATTGTAATGCAATATTTGTTCAAATAGATTAAGAATAATAAAAATGGGATTATCATACGATATTTGTTCTATTTATATTCACAGATTCGCAGATCAATTCGTGCATTTTCATATCTGCATGTTTCACGTTTTAATTTTCAATAAAAAATATGCCGTTCATATAAAATATATTGTACATTTTAATACTTTATTTAAAGTCAGATTTGTGGAACTATGAAAACATGTCATGGGTCGAGCAAACAGCGCCCTCTCGTGACTGTGTTGAGGAACAGGACAATGACAGAATTACAACAAAGGAAAACATAAACGATGAGCTATGAGCTATGAGCAGACACTGATGCTGGAGTTGATGGATAAGAAGTCGAGTGGATGGACAAGATTATAAATGATAAAAGTATTGCATAAATCTTCTTGAAACCTTAGAGTAACATGCGAACACCATGCATTCTGATCTGGCACCAGTTTAAGTGTATACTAGAGATCAATATATAAACATACAAATATACATTAATTATGAAATATTTCATTATTGTTTTTAAGACTTGCTTTTTTGAACATTTACCTAAAAACAATATATTAATAAAAAAGGAGATACAGATAAAATGACACATAGCTTCAATAATATACTACATATATGTGAAGTTTCTATAACTTTTAAAGATTACAGTTAAAGAACAAAAATACGAAGCTTTAAAATCATCACATATCATCTGAAAGATTTCTCTACCTCCTTCACACAATGGTCCACGCCTGGAGGCTGAAATTCTGTCTGGTTGCTAAGCAACTGTTGGCGTGGTGTGGTTGCCACAGAAGCGTGTTGGAAAGGGGGATGCTGTAATTTCTGCTCGAGTTCAAGTGAATGAGACACTGTTCTAATGATCAATACAGCCATTTATTTTTAGGCAGCGACTAAAAGATTTACTCGACAAATCTACAATAAACACAACCTCATTATTCCTGATGTGTGTTTAAAGGGTAGACAAAACCTGGCAAAAACTACCAAGAGCTTGACTCCTGTTGTTGAGATCATTTACACAAAATAAAAAAAGTAAGTTAAATAGATGATGGTATTAGTATTTCTAACCAGCAGGTGGAGTTATCCGTCTAGACTATTATGCTGAAAACATTTGGCCAGATTTGAAATGAATTGCCTCCTAAAAGTCATGTAGTGTTATATTGTGTAATATACATTTGCACATCCGAACAAAAGCAACACAATTAAAACAACATCTTTTATTCAGTAATACCATATATAATGCAATTGCATATCTTTGGCGAAAATAAACTTTATAAACATTTTATTTATTAACAGAGGTTAGCGTACAAAAAAATGAAAACATTGTCTGTCTAACAGACGGGCAGACGGTGGCAAACATACCGAGGTGGCAGCTTGGGTTGGCAGAAAATGTTTAGCAGTCAAATTTATTTACATCATTCAATGCAGTCGTGACACGCTTCATATTATGCAATATGAGGAAAACAATAAAACATTATTTAAACAGTGCGGTCACACATTATGATAAACACACACACCCAGCCGTTACAATCAGACTCGTTCACAAAGATCATGGGATGTTTTTAGGACCCTGTGTCACAGACCTCACATATTTACTATTCACAGTTGGCACAAAACTCTCATCGATGTATTTCTGTTTCACATACAGAACCTCAGTATTCATTCGTCAACAGTTGTGTGTGTGTCGATAAAATAACGTCAGTTCACAAACAGAACAAATATGAATTGCAATTTCATAATTCACGTTGCACGTAAACAGAAAAATCAAGAGAAAATAAAAAACAAGTTCAGGTTACATTTCAGCCACCATAACATTGAAAGAAAAAACAAACTTCCCACTGTAATGCATCCGAACATTAGATTTCCCTTGTCATTGTTAACTTAAATACAGTAAAACAATTACTGTAAACATGAAACCCTAAAACTAAGGCAGTTTGAATAATACTAGCATAATGAATAAATACTTTACAATTTAAATATCTGGGCGTAAAATATACCTACAGGTTTTATGGGAACTTGGCAGTATTGTGATTTAGCAGTCAACGCTACTTAAACTGATATTATAGGACGATTACATCAATCTTGGCAGTTATGAAATTATTTTTGTAGTCACATTATGGCACAACAGAAAAAGGGTTCGGCTGATACTGACGTTCTTTTCTACAGATGAACCAAATTTTGAATAAATGATGACAGAATTTGATTTTTGGGTGAATAATCCCTTTCATAAATACATTTGTCATCTGTGAGGTTTCCATGTTTTGGCACAGGTCATGCTTTCATTCTGGTTTGGTTCTGTTTAGTTTATGGTCATATCAGGTCAATCGTTTCTGTCTGTATTTACTTCACAGTACCTCATGGCATTGGGCATAAACACCTGTTTACTAACCTTACGTTTCAGAATAAACCCTGCTCACCTATTCATATTTAATGAAAGTGACTTGTGTGGGATGTAATGCTCCAGTGTTAACACAGTTTCCTGTCAATCCCTGCGTCTGAAACACGACTGTGGGTGAATGTGTCCTGGTCACATTTCTCTCTTCAATCAAAAGATAAAAATAAAACCTGCGTTGCTTACAAGAAAATTCAAGCCTAATTGTTTGTAAAATATATGTGTGAAAGGCAGTTCAAATACTACCATGATGAATAAATACTTTATGATTTAAATAATACAAGAATTTGGGAGTTGAATCTGCTTTAAAACTAATAGTCACTCAAATATGCTTGGTTGTCATCATGCAAGATGTCTTTTGATTTTAGTGAGAAATATGATGAGAAGACATGTTGTTGACAGGTTTCACGTGTGCATCTTTACGTCTACACCCGCAGCGCCGTGAGGTTTGGAAACAGAAACACACACTTCATACATGCGCATATACCGAGAGCAAATACAGAGCTACCGCGTCTTGTGTTTTTGCATAGGCTTCGAACGGAGAGAAATTAAACATCAAGGTCTGCCATACGCGGCCACATAGGAAACTGATGGAGAACACAGATCATGAAGACCAAAGACAGCTGCAAAGAAACGAATCAAAGCACGATAGGAATGTTTGTTTCAATATGTTGTAAAAGTCTGTTCGGGCCTCATTGATGGTTACAATCAGTTCTGAAAGTTTGGATATCCAACATGATCCGTCCCTTCCAGTCGACTGCTCGCAGGGTGACTCGCAAAACCGTCAAGAACACATTATATTTCACCTCTTTGGAATGAAAGAGGGTTCATTAACCTGATGCAAAATGTGCACAATGTGACCTGGACATGTTTCTGTGAGCTTTACCCCAAACTTCATCGCAAACGGATCCTCCATCCGAACATCATCCAGCTCCTCTAATGAACAAAACAAACCAACCTGATGGCAGCCGCCTAATGAGAATTATTGCATTTCTTCATGGTGTTCTTAAAAACGGCTGCGAACTGTATATGTGAAGCGTGAGGACAGATTAGTGCTTCATACGTCACAGACATGCACTCCATTCTCTGTCGAAACAACACAGATACACCTGGAAGAGTAGAGCACTCGTGTAAAGAGGAAGCATGCAAACGGTTAAGTGAAAAACATCAACGTCCGATCCCTCTATTTGACTTCTTCCGAGATAAATCCTGAAGCACATGAAGTTTAGGGATGTCTCCATATTCGCTCAAGTCTCAGTATGGCTTCGTTCTCCCCGTGTGCGAGTTTCTATTGCCGTAGTTTGAATCGGGGAGGGAAATTCTCTCACATGATCACAAAAAAAGAGGATTTTAATGATTCAATAAACAAGGAGGCACAGTTGACCAAGGGTTCACTAAAGGACCTTATTTTCGATGCTTTTCCAATTTTTTACTCTTCGCTCCTCGTTTCGAGAGATCCAGACCAGGACGTATCCCAGCCAGGTGCAAGAGTGACCCGGCCGCTTCTTTTAACTCCTCGTCCAACTCTGGTTTGGATTCACCACGGGCCCGTTTGACCGGAACAGGGCACTTGACTTTGAGCGTGTGGCGTACGGGAAGCGAAGGTGGCCGCGAGCTCCTCTCCTCCTCCGAGTCTTCATCGCTGTGGAAACCCTCGCTTCCGGCACGCCGGCCCTGGTTGGGCTCGCAGGCCGTCTCGTCCAGGGAGGACAGCGAGGAAGATGAGGAGGAAGATCGAGACGAGCAGCGCTGGAAGGAGGAGCTGCTGTAGTTGTGGTCCTGCTTCGGATCGCTGCTCACCAGGACCGAGTCGGGCCGCGAGAGATCTATGGGGCTGTCCGGGTCACCTGCGGAGAAGACGTTCAATGAGCCGATTTGACATCAAAACACAGACAGAGGTATGACATCACTAGTGCTCGATCCATGTGGGGGTTTAATCGGCCCAGGATGAAAATAATATAATTAAATTCTAACATGGTGAAAATGACCTGAATAAATGTCTCTTTAAAGTTTTCGGAAGTTTCACTCATTTATATACATTTTCCATCTCTGTAAACTGAGAGCTGATATGAAACGCATCATCATCATCTTAATGAAGCGCTCTTTTGATTCTTTATTCAGATATGAGTGATTAAAGCTCATTAGAGAGAAAGAACACAACGAGTATAAAGGAAGTGCAACGCTTCTCTAAATAGCAGAGACAGGTTTCCAAAACCACAGGCATAAATAAAGATACACATGCACTTGTCTGAGTGAGCCGAACTGACACCAAACATCTGATGTCAGTCCGAGTCTGCCAGGATCTCTGGTAATGGGCATATGGGCGACATGCCATGCCGGGTAAAGAAACAAAAGTCACGTCTTTAAAAAAACGGTTCATGCCTAATAACAGAAAACTAAATTTGAGATTATCTCTGTATCATCCAGCTATGCAGACACAGTATTTAAAAACCCATTTTGCTCAAGCACCAGTTCAGTCATACGACAGCGGAAGTTGGTATCAGAGAGATGTGTTGTCTTACCGGGGTCAGCGTGATGTCCGGGGGCTGAGTTTAACAACATCATGGTTGTGGCGGCATCAATGTCTGATTCTAGAAAAGGACATAAGAAGAGAAAGAGCGGTCAGAGCCGATGTGTACGAGGGGAGGAATCAATGCAACCCTTCAGGAGAATTATGAATTATTCATAACTAACCAGACAGAGACGAAACTTAAAATAACCGCCGCTGAAGGTGACAGAGAGAGTATCAGGATAAACTGAGCTCAGCGTGTATGTGTGTGTACATCACCGTGATCAATATACAAATGATCGAGAGCATCGGTATGCAGATAATCGCTCACCTTTAAGAGAGCAGGTCTGGAGGAAGAGGTGTCGTGCGGGTGAGAAGGCACTGTCAGACAGACGGACGGACGGACAGACAGAGAGATGGTAAGACAGACTGCTAGCTGAAATGGAGCACAATGTACAAAAGCGTGCATCTGAATCTCTACCGTAGTAAACCTATGTGTGTTTACCTGGGTGGGGAGGCAGGGGGCGTGCAGAAAGAGTGAGCTGTAGGAAAGTGCTGTTTCCTCAGGGCTTGGATCAGATTGGGTCTGTATTCAGGGTCCACACACCACAGCGAGCCTTTCCCATTCACCTACGATAAAGACAACAACATTTACATTTACATTTATGCATTTGGCAGACGCTTTTATCCAAAGCGACTTACATTACATTGTACTATACATTTGTACATTTTGTATAGTAAGCAAGTGGAGTTAGGTGCCTTGCTCAAAGGCACCTCAGCCGTTAACCGCCAGCCCTGAGAATCGAACCAGCAACCTTCTGGTCATGAGTCCAACTCTCTAACCACTGGGCCACGACTGCCCCTGAACAACACAAACCATTCAGTGGTAGATATTGTAGTATTGTGCAGTTTAAATAAACAAATAACTTCCCGTCAAGTGTGAACACACTTAGTTTCTCCCCATTCGTGAAATGGAAGGTGAGCATCATTTTACTCCAAAAACACAACAATACAAGACCGAGCGACTGCAGTCTGGTAGGAAGCTTCTTAATGTGATCGGCTAAGCATGTGATTGGCAATCCAGAGCCTGCTGCTGGGAGTTTACGAGTTGTGGTTAAAAGGCGTCGATAAACATCAGAGTTTGCTCGTGACCGGCACAAGAGACGCTGTTTGGATGTTTATGACAGGATATGATTCATGAGTTCTCATAATTACTGTATGACTGTGGCACACATTGAGAGCACAGAGGATGGATATTATATTGAGAGTGAAATAACCCGGAATCATCCGAACTCAAAAACAAGCAGACAATATTTAGCAGACATCACTAATGTAATGAGAATCTAACATGTATCAGAACCAAGAATAACTGTTGACTAAGAATGAACAGATTTTATTGTAATGAGAATTTTGTAGGTAAAATGTGTGTCAAGAAAATAATGTCACAATGCAAACGAGCTTGATGGTGTATAGATAGAAAGGTTGGCAGACGTGTAGACATATGAGTGAAGGATAGAAAGAGAGAGAGGGTGAGAGAGGTGAAGCTATAACCTTGACTCAGATTACCAGCCTCATAAACAGGAAGGAGGAAACGTTGTCATGGCAACCGAAACCAGTCAGTGTCATCTGACACCAGCTCTGTTTGACTGTGTGTCTGACGGACGACCTCACACTCACAGGAAGTCTAAATCTGCTGACCTCTCTCGCTCTGTCTGTCTCACTCTCTCTCATCAGTCGGTCTCTCTCTCTTTCATCTGTCTGTCTTGCTTTCTCTGTGTCTCGCTTTCTCTGTGTCTCGCTTTCTCTGTGTCTCGCTTTCTCTGTGTCTCGCTTTCTCTGTGTCTCGCTTTCTCTGTGTCTCGCTTTCTCTGTGTCTCGCTTTCTCTGTGTCTCGCTTTCATCTGTCTGTCTCGCTTTCATCTGTCTGTCTCGCTTTCATCTGTCTGTCTCGCTTTCTCTGTGTCTCGCTTTCATCTGTCTGTCTCGCTTTAATCTGTCTGTCTCTGTGTCTTGCTTTCTCTGTGTCTCGCTTTCATCTGTCTATCTCTGTGTCTCGCTTTCTCTGTGTCTCGCTTTCATCTGTCTGTCTCGCTTTCATCTGTCTGTCTCTGTGTCTCGCTTTCATCTGTCTGTCTCGCTTTCATCTGTCTGTCTCTGTGTCTTGCTTTCTCTGTGTCTCGCTTTCATCTGTCTATCTCTGTGTCTCGCTTTCTCTGTGTCTCGCTTCCTGTCTGTCTCACTTTCTATCTGTCTGTCTGTCATTCTTTCCATCAGTCTGTCTGTCTCTCTTTCTCTGTCTGTCTGTCTCTCTTTTTATCAGTCTGTCTCACTCGGTCTGTCTTGCTCTATCTGTCTCTCTCTTTTTCTATCAGTCTGTCTCACTTTCAGTCTATCTCACGCTCTCTATCTCTTTCCGACAGTCTGTCTTTCTCTTACTGCACACCTCAATATTACATTTACTCTGACATGGAACAGTAAAAAATGAACATCCATTGTTTTCTGTTTTTTACTCTGCTCTCTTTTAAAATCAAAAATGGACAACACTAAAAAAAGATGGAGTTTTAAATTCAATCATTATTTTTTACAAAAAGTGTCAACTAAAAGTATCTAAACCCTTACAGTTGCATGAATGTCACTGAACTCAATAAATCAAGTGGCAAAACTTTTAAAACAAAACCATTCAAATAAAAAAAATGTTTGTAATAATAAACATCTGTGTTAAAAATTAGTAGAACATGTCTACAAATCTACACCTGTGGTTAGTACACATGTGCCAGGACACCTGTTAAAGTGTAAACAGACTTCATACATCCAGCAAAAATCACACTGACACTAGATAATTAAAAGTCACTGCAAAACACGCTTAGAAAGAAGATTAAAGTTTGTTTGCAGATGCTATTTGCTTTCATATTTTATTATCTAATGCAATAACATATATCAGATAATAGTGAAATAGTGTGACAGAATGTTCTACATCTGCCTCTCGTGTGGTGCATCGCTGGGTAGAGATAAGCTTCTATCTGCTGCTCCTCACAGGAAAATGCTGTGACCTTGACTGGCTTTCTCACTTCTTATCAAACAGAAGAGGATAAGGACCTCACCAAAAACCCCAACATGACACATACACCCGCTACAACCACCGCACCCACGACCTGACAAACTCAATGGCACAGCAATGGTTCCCCTCCCCTCCCTGAGAAACTTTAAAGGGATAGTTGTTCAAAACCTGTATGCGACTCTTTCTTCTGTGGAGCACAAAAGAAGATATTTTGAGAAATGTCTTGACAATGACAATGGAAGTCTTGTTGGTTATTAACATTCTTCAAAATATATTTTTTTGTGTTCTGCAGAAAAAAGAAACTCGGTTTAAAATAACATGAGAGTGAGCAAATTATAAAAGAATTGTCATTTTTGTGTAAACTATCCCTTTAAACTCAGGAAACAACAGGAGGACAGCTCCTTTACTATGTAAAGAACAACATGTAGATTGCCTGAAGAGCGCTCACCTTCCCAAGATTCCTCTCCACTTTACGAAAGCACTTGTTGAGGGACAGGTTATGCCGCACCGAGTTCTTCCAGCCTGTAGGGGCGCTGGAGAAGTATGGAAAGTGCTCGAGGATCCAGCCGTAGATATCCTTGACCGGCAGAGATTTACTGGGGGACTGTTCGATGGCCATGTATATGAGCAGTGAAAAGGAAAACGGTGGTTTGGATTTGACAGAGTCTCCGTGAGAGGCCGCTGAGGAGATGACGTGTTTCTCGTGGTTGCCCTCGATATCAAAAAGCGGACTGGGACTTGACTGGGCCTCGGGGCCTCCCAGTGTGAAGTTCTGAAGAAGGTTCTCGTGGAGCCAGTTGAGGTTGGTAAGTTCTTCGTCTCCTGAGCTGGACGTGCGGTCCAGGCTGGTGGCCAGCGGGCTGGCGGCACTTTCGGCTTCGGGCAGCGTCCCGCAAACCCCGCGGAGGCCGGCCCGCTCATCCAGCACGCCTGGGGATTCAGCTTTCTTATCCGGTGACATCCCGATGATTGGACCCATTAAACCAGAGACGTCTTCTAAAAACAAAAAAACAGACAACAAAGTTAGAAAAACTACAAAAACAGATCTATAGATCCATAACATTTTTCTTGGGTACTTCTCTTAGACATCAATAAGACTACATAAAGAGCAAATGGACACTTTTCTGTGTCTCAGATATCTGTGTCACCTCCATACTCTTCATACATTTCAACAATTGTCTTATTTTTTCCTGTTTTTATTTCACCTAAGCAATTTTACACTAAATTGATACTTAAATGAAACACAACTCCATCAAACCACCTGAGCTATGAAAGAGCAACCTCTGAGCAATAACATTTTCCTTTGGGAAAAACTGGAAAAAATGAATGAAACGCATGCCACAAGTTGATAATTTGCTCTAAGAAACAGTCCTACAACCCGATAATCTTTCTTCTCTGGGAGATCCAGCTCTCATCTCACACTCATCTGCTGGTATTTCTCACAGTCATTTCTCTGAAGGAGCGGCTCTTGTATCCAAGGGCTGTTGAGGTTTCTTGAGAGTGGCTGAGATGACCGGGTCTCATTCTCATCTCCGCCCTCCTCCTTACCGCTCACTGTTAGGCTGTTAGTGAGCCACCGACCGGTCGCGGGAAAGTCGATGGGCACTGACCGAAGAGCGAATGGGCTGCTTGGAAAGAGAAAACATCTAGAAAGCACCACCACGTCTCTGATAATCCATTACCATGGAACGAGAGTTGACAGTGTTGCTTAGGCAACCCATTGCCTATACAGGACTGCGCATCTCTAGAAGATATTTGCATCCGCATGAAACAGTTTTATGGGAATATTGTATTAAAATGTGAATCTCTATAGCATGTGCTTTATGCCCGTAGATGCTTTTAGTGCAAAGGAATCATATAGATTGAATTTGCATCATCTATAACCGTGTGCCAACATTCAACATGCGGTTAAGTTCAACAGCACAATTTTCTTTTTTGTAAAATGGACAGACGTGCGTCCCAGCTGTGGCATTAAGGCGAAAAGCAGGTCAATGGCGTAGAGCGAATCGGCAAATCCATACCGTCTATTCACACCACGCTCAAATCCCTGCCCCGATGTCACCATGACAACCATGCTGTCGGTTCAATTAGGGGGAGGATTAGACAGTGGATTGAATAAGAGCAGGGAAAGTCCATCCAGTTAAGCCATCAGTCAGCATCAGCCGCTCCCCAGCATCACTCGCAGACTGACACCAGACACGGCAGACAGGGGCGGGAGGGGGGTGGAGGGTATACTAGTGTTTTTAACAATGAACTAGGTCAGTCAGAGCCGTACAAGCCTGTAAGCGGTCAAAGGACACATAGCACTGTCAGAACAGCACAAATATTTCCATAATTCATAATTGTATGGATAACTAAGGGCACTTACTAAAGGGATAGTTTACCCAAAAAACCTGTATATGATTCTTTCTTCTATAGAAAATAAGACTATACTACTGTTTGCAACATGTGGCATTTTATTCAGAAAACATTCATGAGAATTGTGTACTGTGGGATTATGGGAGGATTAACCAGTATTTCAACTTTACTACCACAAACTCAAACAGGACAGAGACCAACAGAAGATCATCATGGCTAAAATATCTCATGGGAAAACCGAACGATCATTAAAATTACGAATCCCGAAACCTGAATACATGGAGAGGTGACTAACTGCAAGCTACCAGAGAGAATGATTCAAAAGGAGCGCCATGGAAACAGTCAAATTAATAAATAAGTGATAAGCCGTACACGATGAGTCATAAGTCTCAAAAAAGTGGAGCGATTAGACATGTCATGCAGCAACAAAACTGCCCGTCTGCATTAAAGCAATGCTTCCTACCTAAAGCTCAAAACAAACAGATAAAAATCTTCCTTTAAAAGGTTAAAGAAGTCCAAACCTGAATATGATTCACCAAAGACGCTTTCAAGACTAATTCAAATCGGAGTAATGTCTTATTTCCTGTTTAAATACAGGAATTAAAGTTTTATCAGTAACTTTGTACTAGGTGAAAATAAACAAATTATCTTAGCCCAATTTAATTATTGTCTTTCCAAACCTGTATGGCTTTCTTTTATCTGCAGAACACAAAAGAAGATATTTTGAAAAATGCTGATAACTAAACAACACTGGACCCTATTGACTTCCTTTGTATGGACCCAAAGCTTTTGAGACATTCCACAAAATATCTTCTCTTGTGTTCCACAGACATAAGGGTCCAGATCCACAGAGAAACATTTACTCGGCCGAAAACACCCGCTGCAGCTGAGCGTTTTGAAAAAACACACCGAACGCCGGCAAAAACATCTTGGTGGACACAAACCTAAGAGTCATACAGGTTTTGCATGACATGAGGGAGAATAAATGACAGAATTTTAGTTGAACTATCTCTACAATAAAAGACATATAAAATGTTTTACAATTCAGAAATCAATTTAAAGCCGTGCATGACAGGTTCACCTCCGAGAGTCCTGCATACAGAACAATGTGTTTTAACAGACGTGTCGAGTCGTAACGTCTCTTGGCTTTATGGTGTTGTAATTGGGTAAGTACCTTTAACTCCGAGGTGTCATTATCATAAACACAGATCTGCTCCTGTTAACCCATTAACTGAACCCGCGCTCTGCTCTACAGCCTCTGGGTAGTTCATTTACCCCTATTAGCAACACAAACCCTGACCTGAAGTGAGCAGCCCAGCCATAATATATCCCAGGTGTTGCCGAGGAGCAGCCGTCTACTCTCACAATCTGAGACGGCATTATGAGCACTGCTGTCGAGAAACAAGGGAAGTGCTTTTTATATGATTAGCTCATAGACGATTATCATTATCATAATTATCACTGCTCTTATCAAGCCACATCAAAGCGGCAGCCGGTAATGGCACACTTGTGAGGGAGGGAGAGAGCACTAATGAGGGATGGCCAAAAAGACACCAGGCCCTAATCACAGAGACGCCACCAGCTCATCTGCAAGTTAAAATTCCTATTCAACGCTCTGCCTTTCATTCAGAAGAGAGAGAGAGAGAGAGAGAGGGGGGGGGGGGGGGTAGGTGTCATCCTTAAAGGAACAGTTCATCTTATAATAAAACCCCTGTGATTTGTTCGATTGAAGAAGTCGTTATATTATAAAGGAACATTTCTCCCAAAGTGAAACTTCTGCCATTATTTAATCTTCCTCATGTCATTCATAGCAGTTTCTTCCATTTTAACAGCATAAATGTTGGGAACAATATGAGAGCAGGAATTTAAAAAAAAAAAGTTATGACCTTCATGTGACATCCTCAGAAAAAAGGTCTGTTTTATCTCTCAACAAACCCCCCATCAGATGAGGTAAACAGTAAATAAAGTGAGATCAATACCGCGGTAGAAACGCTGAGCCCAGCAGAATGAGATGAGATATCACCACAGCCAGCAAAAGCACCCTTACGAAACCTAACCATAAGCATAGTAACCACAAATTTACCATAGTCTTACTACAGTAACCATAATTTTGTCATGATTTGAAGTAAAACTATGTTAATACAAAAAATATGAAAAATTGGTTATTTCACATTTACTATAGTAAACCCATGACTAATTTTTCTAAAAGGAATAATGACAAGCTTAAAATCTGTGACACGATTTTCATCATTCATGACCATTGAATACTCAAGAGTTCGAACAACAGTAATAATGACCTTTGCCCTAACAAACGCCACTAAACAGGCGTAAAAACTCAAAGCCGATCTGTGCCGTTGTGCCCTGGAGGCTGTCACCCCGCCCTTTGTCAAGCCTTGCGTTTTGACGTGTTAAACCGTGCCTCGATCACACCCCAAACCTCCTGGCTCGTACACAGTTGTCAGTTAACCTGATGAAAACCATTTCACCTGAATAAAAGCCGTCCCACCTGAATGTCAAATACACACAGGTGTGTCTTAAACCCCTGCGCAAACACAACCAGTCGCACGTAACTTTCCTTTAATACACTTAAGGTCAGGTGTTCAGTATTACACTCCAGGTATAATGACAAAAGTTCCTGCGCTCCACCACTGGGAAGATAAAGTTTTTTTTAACAGAAGTAGGCTAATAAGTTCAGAGCAATAAGTCTAAAAATACAGCTGGAACAGGCCGAATAGAACATACTTCGACACTCATTTAACTTCGCAAAGGAACAACAGCACGAGAGCTCTCGTATGAGGTCAGGTGACGTACGTCCCCGCTTATGTAAAACCTTCTCAGAGGACACACCATCCAACATGGACATAAGAAGAGAAGATGTCCCTCCCCCAGCATGTCACGGGCTGGTCTTATTATAGCAGCACACCATCATCCACTGGAACACGTTCACAATGATATCAGCGAGATGATATCCAGGAACTACACAGCTAGAGCAAAGCCTTCGACGGTATGGCCGTCTGAATGACCGCTGCTGAGATCAAGAGTTCAAAAGAATGAGAATCAATCTCAAGTCAGTCACACATGAACACCTGAAACATTACAATACTTGTCAGATGCATATATATGTATATATCTTATTCTTCAACGTTAAGACTTCAAAACATCCCAAACTGATCCAAAATCAGTACAAATGTACACAAATATTACCCAATAAATCAGAATAATGGAAGGCTTGATACGCATTTACAACAGATGTACACATCTGAAAACTGGAGCACAAACTCAAAAATTAATACAATTCGACATGTTGTGCGACAGCACTTTGTCCGACCCAAGTTCACCCCACGGCTCGTGGTCCTTCCCCTCTCTCTCGTCCCATCATTTCCTGTCGAACTCTCCACTATCCTATCAATATATAAGCTATAAAAGCAAAAACAAAAAAAAACTTATATAATAATAAATAATAAATAAATATGATTCATCTTGTTCACAGGGGCATGCACAAATTTTAAACTAATAAAATCTTCACAATGAAAATGTCCCTCTCTAGCGATCAGACATGTTTGGTTTTGTTGTGACCAACTGATATTTTTATTCTCTGGTTATAAAAAAAGAACAAGATCTTTGATTCATAACTACTTGTGATAAAAAACATGTCAACACACGAATGAAAATTGTGTTTATCAAAACATGTTGGTTTTGTGGTTTTGCATCAGTTGTGATGAGTTTCTGCACTACCGAGACAAGCTTAACAACGATAAACTGTGAAAGAAGGAAGTGATCAGTCATTTGACAAAAATAATTCCACTTTGACAAGGAAGTGAGAACTTGCCCTGAAATACAAAATGAGACCCCACATTGAACCCTGTAGACAAGCAAGCATTGAAAACATGAAGAAGGAATGAGTTTATGGTGACTCCTATCAAACTAGAAAAATCTGATTTTATTTTATTTCCAGTTAACCCATCAAGTCAACTCTATTACTGAAGTGTTGCATAAACACAAACTGTTCTATGTCAATCCGGTAGTTCTGGTTTTTGTACGTGTGTGTGTGTGTGTGATAGAAGCTCATCTGTAGCTAACGTTGTCGTCCCATTGCGATCTCAATTAAAACAAACCCCATTTATTCAGCAAGGAGTGACCCACACAAAGAGCCATTGTTGCCAGTGACACGAGGCTCATCTAGATTCACTTTCCCTCACGTAATCAGGCCAACGGCCACATTAGCATCACTTTCAACAGCACAACGAGCGCTAATGGAAGCATGTCTTAAATCCCCATGACAGACGTGGAGGTCTATGTGGGTGGGTGGGGGGGGGGGGGGGTGTTGAGGCGATGAGGGGAGGCCAAGTGGGAGTCTCCACAAACAACACTGTTTGACCAACCGACGGACACGAGACTACGAGGGCGTCTCTTATTCCAGATAAACAGCCTTAGGAGAGTAATGAACCATCCGTCCTAACTCTCCTGAACCCGCTAGTTAATCCATCAAGCACACTTATACCGCCTTCAAGTGTCGCCTGAACGGATTTATGAGATGAAAACGCCAACGTTATGTCCTAATGGCAAGTGGATTTTCTCTAAGCCATGACTTTAAGAGATAATGCTTGAAACTTTGCCTTTACAATTTAGCTTTTGGGTACCATTATTATTGAGAAATAACTCAAACAAATAAATGCCAGACATTATTGCTTATTAAACGGCACTGCATGATCAAACTACATTGGCTGAAAATAAAACACCCAGACGAACTCCATTTACGCACATAACAAGCATCTTTTATACTGCTGGCGTCGGAAACATTTCCGGTCAAAAAATATGGAAACCGACCCAAATGTTAACACACAACAAGCAATTTCCGAACTCATCAGAACAAACTTCCCAGGAGGACTTGAAAGCAGCATAATAAATGAAAATACCTTTCTAATGGAGCTCAAGAAAGAGCGCAGGAAGTGCTTCAGCATTAAAGGAAAAGGCTATTTTTACATTTGCAACCCAAATTCGGTGCAAGCACGATGTTGCATTAGCGTGCGCCAACGTCGCGTAACCAAGACAACTGCGGACGTTGGAGCAGGATGTCCCTCCTCCTGGTAGGGTGGAAAGAAAATAATAAATAATAGTGAGGGGTGTGAGGGAGGAAGAAGAGGGAGGGGACGTCTAGCTGATGAGAGACGGGCAGCTGCAGTCACAGAAAAAAATCACCTACAAACAAAGAGCAGATAGAATCAACAGACTCTGTTAACTTTGAATAATTGATATATTTAAGAAAACACTTAACCATACAATTGCCCTAAATCTAAACTATGTGTTTTCATTATTTTATTGATTTTATAAATAATATTTGCTGCTGTGGTCCTAAAGATAACAATGCCAAGGTCACGGATTAGATTCCCAGGGAATGCACATACCTACTTATAAAATGCATAACTTGAAAGCACTTTAAGTCACTTTGCATAAGCATCTGCTAAATGCATAAATGTAACTGGAAAGTGGACCAGGAAACACTGAAAGCATCTAATAATGTTTCAACACACGTCTGACACCCTTTAACATAACCAAACCCATTGGTTGGAAAAACGTTAATTTGTAATCAGATTTCATGCACACGAGGGTCTCAACGTGGGCAACATCTCATTTAGAGTAGCACAAATTCTCAACAACAATACCACAAAACACACATAAATACCACCAACGTCTTCAACCTCAATCGAGCCATAAAAGAATCCCAGTGTCACAAAGAGCCACTATTGACTAAAAACACAACCAAATTCTATGATTTACATTGTTATTGTTAGTGTAAATTAATGCATGAGCTCATTTGCCTGTAGTGAAACATGACAGACGTACTCCTCCGTGTTTAAGACAGGACATCCCTTAAGATCTGCAACACCCATCCTGGGAAAAATCCATTCGGCCAATCCACATCCTCATCAGCGAACACTTCCGTCCCTCGCCGGCAAACGCGAAATGCCTCCAACACATTCCAGAAGTGTTTAGCATCAGAGGCCGAATAAAAGAGGGAAAGACTCTGGACTCAAGAGGTCCTTTAAAGCGCTCCGGGGGCAGGGGGTATTCACCATTCACTAAAGTAAGAGGCTCTCCTGGCATGGTAAAATCCTGCTAAGTGACATCCCAGAATTCATAGACCCTCCCGATGGTGGACTTTCATATCAATTTGTATGTGGAAGCTTTAAAAAGATTTAATCCTCTTTAAAGTAGAGTTTCATCAGCAAGTACAACTTCAATGATTCTTAAGGTTACTGATCTTACATTAATCTCAACTCAGTTTCTGTTTTTCAAAACAAACTGTTATTTCAGTTGTTGAAGACTTTCTTTATAGTTGTAAATAAAACAAAATATCAACAGTACTCACAAACACAAACTATTGTGAGTCTGTTCACAGTTGAATAACAACAGGTTGAGCCGTTCGCTCTCTTTTATCTTTTTGCCTTCTTTGTGTGCTGTTTATCTTGGGTCTTGCTGTCAGCAAACAACATCTGTTGAACGAAGAGAATTGACCGCCACCCACCCGCCTGCTCAATTCAAGAGACTTATTTGATCTCAATTAACAATCAATTTGACATCAATGGAGTACCAACAAAAACGCTTTATCTATAAACGCGCACACGAGTCATTTGTGTTAGTCCTGCATAAGTGTTTCTTTTATTTGTTTCTAACTTTATTTAGTTATAATAATCAAGTGATCACAACATCATCGTAATACACAGACGTTAACTCCAGTCACATCATGGCAATCCAGAAGAATGAAACTGAGAAACTAGGCTATGATCTGAACACATGATCTAAGTCGTTGTGACGCAAGCCTTGGGGAATAACAGCGGAGACTGTTGAATCAATGAGCAGACTCGCTCTGAAAGTGATAATACCATGAACAGATTGCAACATGTCAATAAGGTCAAGCTTCCAGCGAATGGGGTTCATGTGGAACCCTCAAAAGACCACAGACACGTCTCTTCTCTAAAAGGCTGAAAGAAAGGTCAAATGATTCTAACTAAAGCACAGATGAATAAAGTTATTGGCAAAGTAAAGTCAACTTTGGTGTTTCCTGTCAAAAATGTCTCTGAAACAGGTGGTATGGCAGGCATGCATATCAACAAAGATTTCTGACAGCGTAGGTGTGATGACTCAAAAATCCCATGAAATCGACTTTCAGTAAGTTGTTTGCGACGTGTTCTACTTTCATAATCGTAAAATCGTGAACTGGACGATACATAAAAACTCAAAGATCTGCATTGTTTTTGCCCATAACAATGGACAAATAATAATGTGAATATTTATCTATTAAATAAAAAATAGATAAATGCACGTGCTGATGCTACACCGCATTTAAAAACTACTTTAAATGTCATTATTAATATTATTGTTTTATTTATGTAAAAACTAAATATCTCACATTAAGTGACCTTTTAACGTCACTAAAATATTTGATTTAACTTGACGGTACAGTAAAAACAAACATATAGATGTTAGGCTACAATATTGATTGTTACGTAAAACAGTTCCTGTCAAATGTTCTTCTATTTTTTTAGTCAAATGCTCATAACATAAGAATCTCATCATAACAGAACACAGTGTTAAAATGTTGAAACAATATTGCATTGTCAATGAATTCGGTTCGTTCATTCCGAGTTCCTACAACGCGATTCAGCGCGAATTCGCTTCTGGCGTATAGATGACGGATCAGCTATTATAAATAGTGCAACGATATCAATACCAAACAGTGAAGAGAACATCGATATTACTCTCAGAAGTGCGCGAAAACACTTCAGGAATGCCCTGCGATAAAGACCAAGTGCCCTCGATAGCAAATAACTTTACTGAATTACAACACATACTTAAAACGAAGTTGACTGTATCAAAGCACGGCACTCCGACATTTAAACGACACTAAACACGAGCAGTTGAGAAACAATACAGAAACCGAAGCCTTATATCCGCCCCACGCGCTTCACATCAACGGGAACTTTTTCTGCCCCAGTCATGCAAACACTCACACATAATCGATCAAGAAAAAGCACCAAAACTTCATTTCGTTACTCACATTCGTACAGACCGGTCCGATTTCCGAAGAGGCGCTTCAGTTCTGCTTCAAACCGAGCGAGTCCGATCAGCAGCTGCTCGCGCTGCGCACAGCTCACGCCGCACAGCAACGCTACCAAACCCATTGGCGTTGCCAAGGCAACAGACCCACTTCAGCCAATCATAACTCCTCCCCTTCGACGTCCCCTGGCAACTGCTGCAGCCCGCGCTAGTGCTAAAGCTTCTCCTCCATGATATGAGCAAAAGTGAAATGTGAGTTTGTTCCTTTTTTATTTTGCCAGGCCTCAATTTATTACACGAGCAGTTTTAAATAAAATTGGGTTGGGCTTTAAATGAAGGTTTCAAAACTTTTGAGGCCAATGCGTGAATTTGAAGATTTTTGGCCACAGACCTGGCACGTGCTAATGCAAAGGTTTGTGCTAAAACATGAGTTTATCAAGTATATGTAATGTCTTGTTGTGTAAATAGTAATCATCTTTGGAAGATACTTTAGAAAACGAGAATTTTATAGAAATGTCCTGCAAATGTGGTTCATTAGGACACTTTGATCACGAGTTTGAAAGGAATCAATGAACGATTATGGCACAATATTTGCCTATTTATTAATAGTTATTATTTTCTGTTTATTCTATATACAAAAAATTAATGCTTAAACACATTATTAAAGTTGAGTAGTTTAAATAAACATCAAATAAGCGATTATGACTAATCGTATGCAAAATAAAAGTTTTTGTTTACATAATAGCCTATATCTCTGTGTACTGTACACAATAATTATAACATAATAATATATTAAATAAATATTTACATGGTTGTTTATATTTTAAAAGGTATGTATAATTTATATTGTATATAAATATATATTTTTTCTTAAAATTATACATGCATGTGTGGGTATTTATATATACATATTACATAATTATTATACACAGATTATTAAACCAAAAACTTTTATTTTGCATACGATTGGTCACAAATAATACTACTTTGAAACATGGCGTTCAGTCTTTAACAATACGTGTTAACTTTGCTTAACCCAGCATTAAAAGTGTCTTTAGTCTGGCATAATAAAAGATGTTAACGCAAGGTTAAGTAAAGTGTTAAAAGCTTGTTTGTCATTTTGTTTACACCTGAAGTGCCTGGTGGATTAATTAACACTAAGTCACTTTATGAAACTGTAAATATTATATTTGTTACAGATCATGACAAGTTCTCTGACCTGTAACTATCAAGCTGTATGTAGGCTGAAGATTAAAAACAATCTAGTGCTGACAGAAACCTAAACAACTGTTTATTAGAATGACCTCATTGCTCGGGTGCATCTGCTCCATCTCACCCAACTGCTGTTCTCACACATGGATGCAAAAACAGTAGCATAAGATTTCTCGCTCACGGCACACATTTACCCAGGACTGCCTAAAAATGGTGTCAGGACACAATGTCAAAGCGGATTTCCTCTGTCAAAGAAAACCATTGATTAGATGATTGATGATATGGTTTCAAGCTCACTAGCATAGTACTTATATGCCATGAAACCCATAGTTTAGTGATAATCCCGGGGGATTTAAAGCAAGAGGAATTCAGGTCATAGTAGAAGTGTATCATTAGGAAATATGACACTTATCTGGTCGTTCAACAAGACAAACAAGATTTCTTATGCTCAGGATTTGTGCTTGCAAAATGGAAAAAAAATTTGTGAATGGTTGCGATAGCTGATGGTGGTGTATAGAACTGCTGGGATTGTGTTTTTGAGACTGTTGTATCATTTGTATCACTTTTTTTTTTCATTTTATCCCAAATTTAGTGTGAGAGGACTGGTTTATGCATCATACAATAACAATAGAGTCACTAGATTGAACCCTAATCCTAACCTTACAGGAAAATTGTTATGATTGTTTACTCTTGTGTTGTTCAAAACCTGTATCTGACTCTTTCTTCTGTGGAACATAAAATATGATATTTTGAGAAATGTCTTAGTGGTTTTGTTTTCATACAATGGGAGTCAGTGGTGTCCAGTGTTGTTTGGTTACCAACATTCTTCAAAATATCTTCTTTTGTGTTCTGCAGAAGAAAAAGTCATAAAAGTTTGGAATGGCATGAGGGTCAATGATAAAAAATATATTTTTGGTGAACAATTCCTTTGAATGTCTATAAAAATCTGATGGAAATGATTGCTTGACAAGAATCTTCCAACACTATTTGTGTGTATTGCGCCACATTTTCACCATGCAATTCAAATTTTGGTCAAATGGATTGTATGTTTTAAGCCTGTTTATGCTTTGTATCTGACTATCACTGGATATCAAAGAAGACAAATGCTGCGACTGATGGAAGGATGGAGATGTGGAAGGGTGTGTCCGTGCGGGGAGGGGACGGTCTGTGTGTGCTGGTGTATTGTTCAGATGGCCTGCTGTTTTAATAGCCCATAAATCTGAGCAGGCTAGAGGCCACTGTATTCAGCTCACTGAGATCCTTTCATGCAGAAAAATACATCGGACCGTTTTAAAGTAAGAGCAAAAGCCCTGCCAAAAGGCATCAGTGGCACACACACAGGAACTGCACTCCATTTCAGACGGCTTAGGGCTAATAAAACACTCCATTAATGACCAGCGTGGTTTGTTCACCAGTCTTCATCTTTCCTGCACATTTTCTTGCTCTTATACATCCGTGAAACGCGCTTGTTGCTGTACTTAATCAAAACAAGCCGTGACACTCGTATCTGGCGCTGGAGGGTTATTGAATTAAGGCGGCTCTTAAATGTACTCCGGCCTACAAACCCATCTCTGCAGTCTTCCATATTACATTAAAGTGAGACTCCCTTCTGTAATTCTATCATCTCGCATGCTATACAGTTCCTAAGGTGTCCGACTCAAAATGTCCAAATCTAAAAAATGATATATAGTGGTAAAAATGTTTTAGTTTTGATAAACCACTAACCTTAAGCATGTGCAGTAAATAAAGTGACTCTTGCCTTAGCAAATGCCACAAATCATTGCTCTATTGGAGATCTACATGTTTGTAAGACATTTAATGTGTGTAAAATATTGAAAAATACATTTTCTGATGGCAGCAATAAAATATCCCGCCTTCATTGTCCGACAGTTTGAGAGCATTTACATAGATAAGACGTCAGGGCGGCCAAACCGGGTAAACAAGAACTATTTGCATTCACCTGAGGGCAAGTAACAACTAACTGTGGCACTCCCATTGGTCGTCTGCTTTTCTTCTTTTGTAAAGAAAACATGACGTCAATTTTCAGTGCTTTGTTTCATGTATTTTGGTAGTAATGCTTTGATTTGTACTTGAGAAAGTGAAGAGTAACAGGAGGAATGTATTGATGTGTTTCAAGAGCTTCCTGCTATCGGTGTAGCTACTTAATTCATGCTAGTTTTTCTCTTTTTGCCTTGGAATGCTGTTTAGGTAGTAAGCTCACTCAAGTATTGGAAAAGAGCAAGTGTGTTGGCTTCTGTGTACTATAATACTCCAGCTAGACAAAAAAATATTATATCCACTGTTCAGTAACAATAACAATAACAATGCACACACATTCACAAAATGTGTTATACTTCAGTGAATCTCACAAGATTTTCCAGTAACATAGGAAAGTTTATGTTGCATAAAGAAAACAACTTTAGGACAGTCAGATTTCTTTTGCATTTTCATTTCAATATGCATGTAAAAATGATAAAATATTTAAACATAGTGTACTATTTGTAGTATCATGTAGTATTTGTTATACTTGCTTTAATCTATGTTGATATACACAAATCAACTAGAAATTATTGTATAGAAAGTTTCTTTGGTCACAAGGCCATTGCCCGAAGTTAACTTCCGCTCTGTGTTGATCGGTCTGGCTAGTGGCTGTAACTATCATATTTTAATTTTGAATAATATTACTATATATTAATATTTTATTGTATACAATTTTATTAAATAAACAATTTGTTGAATGGGTCGTGTAACTTGTCACATTTAAGTTTAGCCAAGTAACGTTTTTTACACCGGTAACCCAAAATAATACTGACTAGACATACTTTTAACATTCTAGTTAATGTCATTTACTTGTTATTTATTTTGCTTGTTATCAGAAATAATCTGCAGGGACTCGATTATTTGCAAAGTTAAGTTTGGGTCACAAAAGCTTTGCTTTGGAAAAGAGAAAACAAAAAAATGTCAAATATGTGAAAGCAGAATAAAATCACCTTAATATTCCTTTTCGTTTTGCAAAATATAATAATTTGCAAATACTCATATATTTCTTGTTCTTTAGATTCAGGGATGTGTTGTGACCTGACCTGAGATTCTTTCACATAAGTGTATGTACACAGTGAAGCAGACAGCGTTCGGACAGCTCTCTGCATTAACAGACTCTTTGTTACTCCAGATGTGATGTGTGGATGGATCTCCACGGGCGACACAGAGAGCCTTATTAAACACTGAGACAGTGGAGTGTGTTTGCTCACAGAAGTCTGGTGTTTGACAGCTCCTTGTGTGTGTCGGGCCTTTATGAAATGTGTCAACAGCTCCTGCTTGACTCTTATCTGTACTGATAGACACATGAAGGTAATAAAACACTCGACTGCAGTACCACAAAATCGCTGCTGTGCAATTAACCAGTTTTGGTTTGATTTGACCTAGATATATACAGTAAATGTGCATATTGTAAATAAATGCACAGGGTTTGTTTGCATGAAAAATTAATGTGGCTTATTGATGTATGGACTGGCCCTTGACAAGACGTCAATAAAGCAATAGAATAAGTCTTGAAGGAAGTATAAATAATGATGAAAGTGTTAAGTTACAGATAAACACATCTAAAACACATTAACTAGAATAAATGTCTTAAAATACATTATTTATTCTTTAAAATAAATTGTATATACAGTCACAGAAAAAAGAAATCACTGCAGTTTTGTCTCCAAACTTGAGGTATAATATAGTCACCCGACAGCAATGTGAATAACTGAGGGAATGCAAAGACGCATGAAAGTTGTGTAAAAAATCAGGCTTATTCCATCATGTTCATTTTTGAACTGATCCTAACATACATATAAAACATTAGTATTGTGTCATTTTAAACATGAATATGAATATGTGGGAAAAAAATGTTCTGTTTAAATTTTCTGCAAATAAATGCAAAAAAAAAAAGTTCATTTGGGAGAAATGTTGTCTTTATTTCACAAAAGTTGTCATTTTACTTATAAACGTACATAGAAAAAGAAAACAAAATCTGCACCTGTATAATAATATACAAGATTTGTCATGGAAAATGTTCCAGTTTTCTAAGCCTGGTAAGTCATAAAAAATGACAAATTGTTAAAAATGTAGATTTTAAATTCTGAATCGTGCGTGAATGACTGGAAAAAAAAAGGAAAAATGAAATTTCATGAAAATTTAAATTTTGCATTTCACTCACATAACAGACCGCCAGGATTTACAATAAAATTTCTTAGTAAGTGATTTGAGAGATTTCTCTAGGCTTTAACTGATATGAAGTTATTTTCATTATTTAACTTTGAGATAGAAATGATGGCTATGCAACTTTGTGGTGTGAAATATGACGCAAAAGTTTCATATCATCACAGTTTTACATTTGCTTACATGTAAGTGTCTGCGTTTCGATGTCTGGCTTCATCATTTGTTTCGGTTCTCACTTTAACAGCGGCTCAGTTCAACTAACAAAAGCCATTTAAAAAAGTCCTGCAACACAATACACTGTTTGTAGATGCAATCAAATTAGTCTATTGATCCCCTGTTGTTTTACTGCGTCTGTGAATTCTGTTTTTCTTCAGTAATGTGCTCTCATACAGGCTGATGAACACCTTTGGAAGTTAATTAAGTGTGAAGTGTAAGAGTTTAGTGTTTAAACACATCATATACAATTCTCAGGATGTATTGGTCATATTACAGTGCTAGTAAATTTGATCTATGAAATACAAAAAGGTCAAATTAATACTTGCAGTGTATATATAATACATACTTTGAGACTGTGGATTATATATACACTGTAAATGTGTTAATCTGACCTTTTTATATATTAGGTTATTTTTGTCATTACAATAAACTGAGAAGCAGAAGAAACCCAATGCTGTCCAAGAGAAATATTGAAGATATTAATGAGATGTCATCACGTGATTCTGAAAACACAACGACGATGTTTTACATTTGATTAAGAACGTGTAAACTCTAGCTTTGGGTGTAATGGTGTCCCGCTTCTATGAGCTTCATAGCGGAGCCCCTCACCCACACACCCACAGCCTCAGGCACAAGTGCACTTTTGTCTCATGGGACAATTGTGATGCTGTGCCTGCTGCTGTCACTGGCCCCAGTGTGGGCCGCATGACATGCGAACGCTGCCATCATTGTTCTAACAGAGATCTTCACACCCCGGACAACATCATGCATGACTGAAGGGTGTAAATATCAACATTCTTTGAGAAAATTTGATGAGAAATGTTAAAGCTCATAGAGAAGAGTTTTAACTGCTTTTCAAGTCATAAAGCAAAACTTTTCAATTATTTATTTTCTCTACAATTTATTAACATTGTATTCAAAGCCGTTTTCCATGTATTTTATCAGCACGTGTGTCAAATCCAGAAAAGGAACCATCAGAGAAACTGACTTTGTTTTTAAGTGTCTTAAAGTAATAGTTCACTTAAAAATAACAATTCTGTCATGTTTATTCGCCCTCATGTCATTCAAACCTGAATGTGACTCTTTCTGCAGTGGAACACATAAGAAGCTATTTTGAGAAATGTGTCAGTGGTTTTGTGTTCATACAAAATCAATGAGTTGTTTAGTTAAAATATCTTCTTTTGTGTTCTGCAGAAGTCAGACAGGTTTGGATTGACATGACGGTGAGATTGACTTGGCAAGTGTGTGTAACCGTACAGTAGAGGTAAATGCAGAAGCTGAATGAGGACGCAGATGTGTTGATGTGTGTGTTTTTATGTGTGTATGTGCATCCTCGCCTGCAGGCTCACTGAGTTTGGGGTGTGTTGGGAAAACCGGGAGCTGTACCGTGTGTGTGTGTGTGTGTGAACGCGTGCTGCCCCGCTCTTCCTGCCTCAGTGAGCACTGTTTAATGAAGCGAGAGTGTCCACAGGGCAGACTGGGCCTCGTGTTCCTACGCAACCAGGAGCCATGGGGAGGTGGTGAGACAGTGAATCAGGGCTACGGCTACAGCTTCTCCTCCCTTGCTTTCCATAACAACACACACTGTTTCTTTTTCTTACACAAAGCGGCTGTTTTTATGGTCTTTCTTTGTTTATTATTTTCTGCTTCAGTCTCTCGATCTCCCCTTTGCATCCTTTCTCAGGTTGATAAGTCAAGCATCACTGTCACGTGCATGCAGTTCAGGATTTGAACAAACCCCAAACTTTACATCATTTCATCATTTATTTATGCTCATGTCATTCCAAACCTGTATGACTTTCTTTCTTCTGCAGAACACAAAAAAAGATATTTTGAAGAATGTTGATAACCAAACAACGTTGAACACTATTGACGTCCACTGTATGAACACAAAAATATCTTTATCCAAAGCGACTTGCATTGCATTAAACTATACATTTGAGTACGCACAATCCTGGGATCGAACCCATGTGATTGACGTTGCTAGCACCATGCTCTAACCACTGAGCTACAGGAAAGCTAAATAAAGTAAATGATGATATGACTTTCATTTTTGTTTGTTCATTTCACTGGTTTGTTGTTCATTTCACTGGTTTGCACATTTATCTCGTTATACTTCCCTGCTTGTAAAGTTGTATTGTGTTTGACTTTTTGACTTTGATATGACTTTCATTTTTGTTTGAAACTTTTTGGGGTTCTTTTATGGGTGACTTTTACAATATTCAGCAGCTTATCAGTGGTTTCACTTAACATATCATCTCATATGCCAACAGACTCCATTGCTATATTTCTTATGTTTACACTTCAGTCCTAAATACCATCTCAAGACATTTTTACTGGGCATATATGTGTCTCTCTTCTATATGTCCAGATACAATCTGAAGGGTAAGAAGTGTTGCATACTGGCTCATCTTTTACATCATAAAGATTTTTTATGAAAACCTGGCAACAATGTGTGTATATTAGTGAGTTCCATTGTCCCAAAGGCTGGACATTTCAATAATATTATTTCTCCTCGACAGCAATTGTTTGAAATAAAGCACGTCTCTGCTTATTATACTTCAATGTAAGGCAACAACTGTCTGTGTTTTCTCATAAGAGCCTGAGACAAAGTTGATACTCAACCCAAAACCAAACCAATAACTCAATGAAGTCTCTAACCGTGTCATCACGGATATGTGGACATGTTCTATACTTAGTGCAGGTAATAGCGTGCTCCCGCTCAGGCTGGCCATGAGAAGGTGTAAGAACCTGCTGCCAGCTCCTACAGCGTTGGATGAAGCCGCACCCAGCTGCGGGCCGGTGGGGCCCGTCGGCCATCTGTCCCTGAGCGAAAGAGCCGGGCACGGCCCCGAGACGAGCAGTGAGGGGCTCCTAACACTAATGCTGACAATAAAGGGGGGTCTGGAGCTGTTTTCCTTTTCTCCTAGCAACCGTTTCTTCTTTTACTTCATTTTTTTAATGGGGGGGTAGTATCCTTATGGCGGGGTTTGTACGGCCTCGGTCTCTTTCACTGTCCTATTTATGGTAATGAGCCATCTGCCCTTTCTCTGATGCTTGCGGGAGGAGGGTCTGTCTGACGGGACCGGCCAGAGGTGAAGAGACGTTGATGAAATCTGTTTCTTATGACCCACTAAGACGACTTGTTGATTCATAATACAGGTAAATTGGGATCCAGACCAATTTATTTATTTAAAAATGCAATTCCTACATAGAACTTAAATGCACGCTTTGCAAAAAATATGTAAACTTATTTCATAAATGTATTATTATGTGTAAAATACTTTATGTAGTAAATACAAATGTCAATGTACTAGAAGTACTACTTTGGCACACTTTTTATTATATAATTATATTATAAGTATATTCTTTTAAGTAAGGGTGTTAAGTAAGTACACAATGTGTTTATACTGCAACTTTACACATGTGAACTTATAATAAGTATACTGATAGTTTTGTAGTTCAATAAAATGTTTAGTTTATGAAAGTACACATTGAAGTGTACTCTCGGTAAACTCTTAGTTTAGTCGTTTTTATATTGCAAGTATACATATTTCAAGTATACGTTTTCTTATTATTTTTCCACTTCAACTACTATGTTTCTATTTAGGTATTCATTTTTATACTTAATATATACCTTTAACTGTAGTATATCTCTATCAAAAGATTAAGTGCAAATATATTTTTCTGTCAGTGTAGGTGGAGTATACTTAAGTGTATATTTTGAAAAAGTATATAAATTACATTTTTGAGAAAACTACACTTATCCCACAGATGGTTTTTAAAAGGTCTCAGATATCCTTTTAATGTCATTGACCAAAACGCAGAAAAAGCAGAAGTTGAACAGAACGTGCAGAAACAGCCTGTGACTCCCAGCATGCACTCTGACTGCAGTGTTTGCATGTGTGTGGGCTGCCGTATGACACACTCACAGTGTGTGACGGGTAAGTGTGAAGGTAAACTGTGAGACGCCTTTAGTAAACGTGTCCTTGTGACTGTGTGCACGTGTGTGATAAGTATGTGTGTATCAATAATAAACCCCCTGACTAGGCGAGTGATGACAACCACATGTGTGAGGTCAAGCCTTGAAGAGGAGTTTATTTCAACGTTAAAAACAATAAAAGTGTCGATATAAAATGGGATGTAGTGTGTTAGCAGTGAGAAAGGGCTCAGGGATTGTGAGGGAGTGGTGAATGGGTTTGGTGCTGCAGGTAAGGGGCGGAGTTCAGGGTCTGTGGGATGGAAGAGGGCGTGGCTTCCTTGAAAGTATAGGGATGAGACGAGTCCCCTTCCTTCCTCTCCTACTCAAAGCATAAATATTCATTTATAAACTAAACGTTGTGACACGTTTTAAAAATACATACAATTTTGGTAAGGGTTGCTTTGTTATTTTGTCTGTAAATACTTGACCTCTATTAAGAGACACAAATTCATAGTTTTTAAAAGCATAATACAGATGAGATGCTGAAGGCATCTGTAGATTTATTTAGGCCAACATAAAGTCACGTTTTGGGTAAAAACACAGGATTAGATTCAATAACTGTGTCAGTGTTGGTTTGTGACTGAAAGCATCACGATTGCATGGCACTTCAGCATGATACGGTTGTCATAGCAGCGCCCTGGATCACGCTAAGGCCAAGAAAAATCTGATCACTGACAACATATTATCAAATAAATGCGTAAAGCTGTGCAAAAGTCATGTCATGTCAACAAGACCACTTCCAACTGAACTGAACATTGAGTTGAGTTCAGCAGAGCTCAGTGAATGTGAACCTGTCTGTGAAAAACAAGTAGTTTCAGTTCCTTCAGCACCGGCCATAGGGAACCATGCGCTGGTTCAACAGTTGAGCTGCTTGCCACATCCTGCTTCACGCACACAAACAGCTTCCTGTTGCTGGCAACACCAGCTGGAGTTGACTGATAGCTGCTTTGTGTATGCCACACCCTCACACACTATGCGACATTATTTCAAGATTCACTTCACTGCCGTAAGGTTACAAGCGAAGTTTCTGTTTATGATTTCATAGCTGACTCGAATTTGAACTTAATCTGACACGATTCTAGATCAATCAACAGTAGAATAAACAAAACATAGACTTTCTATCATTTCTATGTAGAGCTGTTTTGCGAAGATCACTACAGAAATACATTTGAATTGAATTTAATATAGCACCTGAATATCGGAGACGTGTTGAAGGTGGCCGGTTCGTCACCACTGACACCTCAGAAGACCACAGTAAGCATCCCAAGATTCCCATAGCAACCGCATCATGGCAGCGTGTTTCACGCGAGCAAGCAACAGTGAACATCCACCAATTTAATTAAGATATCATCACTATTTGTGATTTGATAAATACTCTTAGAAAAAGTATTTTTAGTTTTCTAACACCAACGTGCGATGCCGCCTGCTGTCGCGAGACTACAAATTCCACCTCAGCACGTATGACAAAACACACTCGCTGTGAAAACACGTTTGTGGTGTCTTGTTCAATCCACACATGCGAAAGATCTCTGATGGTGTGCTTTAAGTGGTCTACATTGACATCTAGTGGTAAACATGTTCATTTGCCAGATCATAAGTTGTAACTAGTGGTAGATTTATTTTTCTAACCAGCAAGACTTTGCTTATTAAATGATGTGGTATTTAATATGTGAAAGAAGGATGACATTCGTTTGTTTCCAGCTTCCTAATGCAACACACGTTAATTTCACATTTGCTGTATTATTTATCGCCCAATATGTTTATTATTTAGTATTGTGCGTCTGAATTACTGACACCATCTTTACTGTAAAACAAGGCCACATGCTGGTGCAGAGATGCATTTTAATATTTAATCATTTATGAATAATGATTAACATTAGCAATTTGAAATTTGGTTTAAATAAAGCAGATTTTGATGTGTGACGTGGGACAAATATTTTAATTATTGTTTCATATAAATATTTTATTAATGTAACTCACACAATTACTTTAATGTAGTCTTTTAATAACATCTTTGTCTAAGAAATCTATTTTCCCAGCTGAATGTTTTGCTGTGTTTTTACTAACATTTGATCTGAGTCATACAAGACATGTAACCATCATTCACTTCACCACAATTATAGAGATGATGAATGCAGTTCTGTTTTATCACAGCAGGTAGTGCTAATGTGTATGAAGGAGTTTGTAGAAAATACTGTAAACCAATGACAGGTGTCTCAATGAATTAGATGAATAACAACCACAACTTAGCCACAGTTTTAATAAGTTCTCTGATCAAGAATGTGCTTTTTTGATGAATATACAGGTTATGACTTGTTTGTTGATTTCAAAGTGTGAAACATATAACTACATATTCAAAATATAAAAGGGGCTTTTAATTATGTCCTGTACATAAACCATTCCAGGCTGTTTTTGTCTTGAAAAAAGGTCTTGTAAAACATTATTGTTATTTTACATATGCAAGTGCACAAGAGCAGACGTTTCAGCCCATGCTTTTTTTAATGCTCAATGCAGATACGTATTGAAAATAGCATGGGCTGAAACATCTGCTCTTAGGTCTGTTTTTAACACATTTTTGTACACATGCATACTGTATGTAAAATAAAAAACATTTTTGAAAGACCTTTTTTGGTCTTTTTGATTGTTTAAAGCAGGGGTTTTCAAACTGGGGGCCTCCAGAATGTTCTACGGGGTCCCCAGATGCATTTTTGAGAAACAAAAGACTGCAAAAGATGTAAAATTATACTAAAGGTTATTACAGTTTAATTTCTACAAACAATATGTTGTCTTGATAATATCACATGTACTGCTTGTCTAACAGTTTAAATTCTTCTTTATAAGATATATGTATTTTAGAAAGTGGGTCCCTCGCTAAAGTCTCTTCTTATTTGGGGGTCCTGCATGAAAATGTTTGAAAACCCCTGGGGCCTGTATGAAGCTGGTTTAGATGGATAGCCTTGTAAGTTTAGGATTAGTTTGTGTCAACCCTGGGTTTTAGGTACCATGAAAGCTTAAATCTGTGTGCTCTAGATTAGAGATCTCATACCAAAACTGAGCTAATCTGTGAGCAAATGTACTCTATTAAACAGCTACAGTAAGACAAAACAATACAATGACAGGTGACATCACATATCTTTGACTCTCTTTGATACCATTGACTCTCATAATAGGCTATTTATTTTTCCTACTATGGCAGTAAATGGGGGATAAGATCTGTTTGGTTACTGACATTCTTCCAAATATCTTTCTTTGTGTTCAGCAGAACAAATAAATGTGCAGGTTTGGAACAACTTAAGGTTGTGTAATGATGACAGAATTTTCATTTCATTTTCAAAGGGAAGC
The DNA here is from genome assembly GCA_026939265.1 of Oreonectes daqikongensis. Lineage (NCBI taxonomy): Eukaryota > Metazoa > Chordata > Actinopteri > Cypriniformes > Nemacheilidae > Oreonectes > Oreonectes daqikongensis. The sequence goes on from JAOTQM010000500.1 coordinate 320,933, forward strand.
TAGAGGATAACTATTATAAGTCAGTATATATTCATCCACTGTGGACACACACACACACACACACACACACACACACACACACACACATATTATACACATACATCATATATTACATTACTGTAGTATTTACTCTACTAAAGTTTATGCGTGTAAATTACCTTCAGGATCAAAACTTTGTGAGCTGCTTCATGGTAAAAAAGCTTGATCACGTTGGTTTGGTTTTGTTAACCCAAAACTAATCCTGTAACCCTGAGTTTGTTCAGCTACATTCATGGTTTAAACTTTAAAGTTACTTTTACTTTGTGGAGAAAATAATCTTTGTGCTACTCACGTAAAAAATGAATGAGTTCTTCATTGTGAGCGCATGGGCAATCTTTTTTGATTCCTGAAAAAATTACCATTACCATTCTAACTTCAATTCAAAATAATAATAAAGAAATACTTTTGTTAATATCTTTACATTAAAACCATTAAACATTCTGGAAAATTATGTATTTATCAAAACTGATGATTTATGCAGCTTATGTCAAATTTAGCAGATGCTTTTATCCAAAGTGACTTAAATGAAAGGGCATTCAATAAATGTGACCCTGGATCACAAAACCAGTCTTAAGTAGCACGAGAACATAATAGCCAAAAATACATCATATGGGTCAAAATTATAAATCTTTCTTTTATGCCCAAAATCATTAGGATATGAAGTAAAGATCATGTTCCATGAAGATATTTCGTACATTTCCTGCCGTAAATGTATCAAATCTTTATTTTTGTGAGTAATATGCTATGCTAAGGACTTCATTTGGACAACTTTAAAGGCAATTTTCTCAATATTTCGAATTTTTGCAAACCATACATCAATAGAAAGCTTATTTATTCTTCATGTTATTTATTCATCATCTATATATTTAGATGATGTAAAATGTAAAAGAAATGACTCATAAGACCCATAAGTTTTGTGATCCAGTGTCACATTTTGTTATGCCATGGTAAAAGTATGGTATCAGATGGTAATACCATGGTAGGTTTATTTGTGTATTTGTTTAGGTGTAAGAAAACATCTTCTTTAATATATATATATATATATATACACCATGTTATTGTGTTATACTCATGTAAAATTTAGGTGGTTCAAATTATACCATGGTAATACCATGTTGTGTGTGTGTGTGTGTGTGTGTGTGTGTGTGTGTGTGTGTGTGTGTGTGTGTGTGTGTGTGTGTGTGTGTGTGTGTGTGTGTGTGTGTGTGTGTGTGTGTGAGAATGGCTCCTCCTGCCACTGAAAATCGAAATCGGAGGTCTCGGACCGGAGCGCTCGGACGGTAAAATCGCTTCCTCGGAGCCCGAACCGAGCAGATCCTCAGTGCAATGCACTTAAGGCTTTTATTTGCATTTTCTAAACTTATATCAGTGTAGTGAACGGAAGGGAAGGTTTGCACGGTGTGTGTTTTTAACCAGAAACCCGTCAAATGAACTCCGTCAGAGCGACTAACCGCAGACCCCGGCGAGTGTCGAGGCCGCGCCCGGTGCCGCCGGACAGAAACAACGCAGAAAGAGGTGGATTTTTCTTTAAAAACACCAGACTGTGTTTCATTCACATCCAGCATTCTATCAAGCGATAATCTATGTCGGTTCCTGACGTTTTCGTGTGGTGATGTGTGTATTTTGAGGGTATTTGTGTTAATTTAAATGCGGCAGGAAACACCGAGGCTTCTCTTCTTCCCGCAGGCCGCGCTTTGTTTGACTGGAAATGATCTGCTCTCCTGTTTGCTATAACCCTCATTTGTCTTGTCATTTTACACACAGTTCTTGTCAGAATTGTATAGTATTGCTTTGAAATCGTATACGAGTCTAAACGATCGCTTTAAAGATTATATATTTGCTAAAGATGAAAAGGGTCTGTTGTTTTTTATACCGCTGTGATGTTAGCTTCTTTTCTTAGCATTACGACAGCTAAGCCAACATATTGTCACAAATACCTCACAAGCCCGACAAAAAACACCGCAAGAGCCATTATTCGTTAAACACCAGATTACACTACACAACAAGCTCGTTTTATGCCACTTGTACTGTGTTTACACTTAAAAAAATATTACCAGAGAGGGTACCATGGTAATACCATGTTTCTGGATATGTACCATGGATAATCTTGAAAAGGCTATTGTACATGGATATGGTAGCTATTTAGTATTATGGTATTGTCATGTTGTGGGGCACGTACCATAACAAGGTACCCCAAGGTACTTATAAGAAGAATAAACTGTAAAAACATGGTACATGACGGGGTAATTGTTATTGACTTGATGCCCCATTTGAGTGTATTTGGTTGAATCCTAGGGATTGCTCTGTGTTGCTTCTCAGTGGGGTTGATAACCTCTAGTAACCAGTTTCAGATTGAGATTTAATGTTAGTATATGAATTTTTCTAATGTACAGGTAAACATCAGCTTTTAATGTATTAGTTCATGATGTTGTTCAACCTGAGGTCGGACTTTGTGTTTGTTTACTGTGTACAATTGAGTTGTATTGTGCTTGAGACAGTTTTAGACTACTGCATTGTCAGGTTGGATGCTGTTCAATACACAGCTGCTTACAAAGATCATTAGTGTCCCTAGACCTTTTGGTCATTAAATTCCTAATGTTTTGCTAATTTGATATGTAAATCTAACATCCTGCTGATTGTAGTAGACATACAAAGATGTTGCATTGGCTGATGCATTGTACGTCAGTGCGCCGCCATATTGGAAAGGGCAACACTGCACTATAAACGTACAGATGAACTGTGGTGTTGCATTTTTCGGATGTAAAGCACAATAACGTTTACTACAATTTTAATGATTTGTGATTTATGCACAGTACACACACATTCGGTCTCAATTTGCTTACTTATTGTCAGAAAATTATGTTTATTCACAAGGAATTGTGAAAAATGTTTACTTTTGGATGACGTAGGGCCAAAACAGTGTTGGTTAAATGCTGGTCCAGAAGAACTTCCTGGTCCACTACACATACGATTGAACAAAATACAAACAACCAATTTAAAATGTTAAACAATCTTTAAGATTTAACTATATGTGTATAATTAAAAAAAATTATAAATTAATAAAAACTGAAACAGGAAGTGCTTCTGGACCAGTGTTTATATTTTGCAAAGGACGGTCTTGCCCTGCCCAATGTGGCGGCATCATTGACACGGTGGTATGTCTGTCTATACAATAAACCACATCTTGTCTTGGACATAAAACTAAAATTAAGGGAGACTTGCACTTAGACTATAGCTCTATATGAACGTGAGTTCAGTGTTTTTTGTAGCTTATACTGAAATCTGGCTCAGTGGTTAGAGCATGGCGCTAGTAACGCCAAGGTCATGGGTTCGATCCCAGGGAGTGCACAAACTCAGAAACAAATGAATAGTATAATGCAATGTAAGAAGCTTTGGAAAAAAGCATCTGCCAAAGCATAAATGTAAATCTGTGGAAAATGCACCAACCCAAAATTGCACAGAATTTAAATCGATACTTATTTTACATGATATTTACCTAGTTTAGTTTTCTTTTAGTTTTGTAGGGCTTGAACCCTATCTGCCTTACATTAGCCTGTAGAATTATACATTAACAGTTTATTTACACCTGCTTCACACACCTGTCTTTGTTTACAAGATTTGGAGTCTTTCAACAAGCAGCACATATAAATATGTCCCTGTGTGTATGTTGTCATAATTCTCATGTCCTACAGCCATATTCCAAAACATTGAGACAGACAAACAGTATTCTCACAGCAGGTATTTTACCTTACAGGTTCCTCACCTGGAAATCTTAGAATTAAGTGTTTTGTTAATACCACAGTCATAGTCATGATGCTATCAGCAGAAGATTCTTTCTCCTGTTGTCTATATGTTAATATGGAGATGTTTCCTCAGATGTGTTTATTGTGTTGGTGACATGATGCTGATGTTCACAGCAGACACTTTATTTCAGTTTTGTGAGTATTGGGATCGATGCCACATCGAGTCTCGCTGTGAGGTACGGTAAGGTGGGTCTGGCATGTTTGGAAGGCTCGAAGGGGGCACTGTAAAATAATGTTTCTGAACGTATCTGTCTAATGAAAAGTGGATCATAACTGCAAAGTCTAAGAATTATTTTGGATAATTTGACAGATCATTTTCTGACATTTCAATTGTGAACAATTGTTGGTTTGCAATAACCAGTTTCTTTACTTTTATATTTTTTTAATGGAAATTCACATGGCATTATTTTTCTTAGAACCCATGTTTGTCTTTTCTGGAGATATGTGGCTTACACAAAGCCACAATAGCTTCACCTTTAATCTTGTATCTCACAAATTATGCTATTATTTTCTTTCATGAGACATACAGACGCGACATAAAATATTGATAGTCACTGGTCACTATATTTTGATGTTGTCAAGTTATGTGTGAATGTTTTACGTTAGTGGAAGAGAAGTTTGGAACATCATGAGGGTGAATAAGTGAGGACAACATTTTTGGCCATTTAAGGAAGGTTAAAGGGTTGCACAAACTTTGCTTTCTCTCTGTGTAATAATGACTTACATTTGTAATGAATCTGTGAAGCTGTACTTTGTCACACGTTAATGCTCAGTGTCGTCCTCTTTACTAAATCCCCTACACCGTCTGTTGAGGCATTAAAGAAAGGTAATATAAAAGCTTTTCACTGAAGCGTAACGTGTTGTCAAGCTCTGGTCTCAGAATGATGCTTTCTCATGAAAATGAGTATGTGAACTCTTCTGTGTTCTCTGGACTGTATGCTAAAGTTAGTTTAAGACCCCTCGTGTTGTATGGAAATATTTAGTTGATTTTAGACTTGATTGTTTAAGCTCTCTGTGTCACAATATAATAAACAGATAAACACCAAAAAAAAACTGAATTAAGAATTGCTGCAGAATTTTCAGGTCACCGTATAACTTAAATTATTAACAAGCATTATAGTGCCTAACAGATCAGTAGTTCATTAATATTTAAGCACATATTCATTTATGAATCAAACTTTCATGACATTTGACTTTAATGTATTTTATGTCATTAGATTTCAAATTGATCATGTTTTATGAATTATGAACACCTATGATGCGCATACTTTGATTATCATCATTATTTGTGTATCATTCACTCATAAAAAATATCAGTAATGTGTAGTGCAGAATGAAGTGTTGTATGTGTGGCTGTGGTATGTGTATCATATATGTTTGGAGACGACATGCGGTGTGTTGCTGTAGTTGGTGGGACACAGTGTTTGTGGTGGTTACTGTACCAGTAGCCCTGGAGAGACTCTGATGCTACCAGAGCAACACAAGTGCGTTTGCAGGATGAGCTTCATTCACTCATGGTCCTCCAGTAAAGGTAAAACAGATTACAAATACTTATGAATAACATCCTGCGATGAGAAACTGATTGTTGTGTTACAGCTCACTTCCTTAAAGGGACAGTTCACCCAAAAATGAAAATTCTGTCTTGAATTACTCTTGTTGTTCCAAACCTGTATATATTACATTGTTTGGTTGAAAACAGAGAAAGATATTTGGACTAATGCTTAACCAAACAGTTCTTGGACTCCATTGACTACCATAGTAGGAAAAATGACAATGGTGGTCAAAAGTGCACCAGAACTGTTTACTGTCCTACATTCTTCAAAATATCTAATTTTGTGTTGAACAAAAAAGTCATTTTTTCTACTATGTAGTCAGTGGGGTCCAAGAACTGTTTAGTTACAAGCATTTTTCCAAATATCTTTCTCTGGGTTCATCAGAACAAAGAAATGTTTACAGATGTGGAACAACTCAAACATGATGGCAGATTTTTTTATTTTTGGGTGAACTATCCCTTTAATGTGTACTTGATTATATGGTGTTTGGTTAATGGTCATTGCTGACATCTGATTGACTTTAAAATGCCTCTAAGACCTCAGCTAGAGCAAATGTTTATTTGCACTGTGTACAGACTGTGTTGTTTGTAATGAATGAATGTAAGGAACTGAGTTGTCATGCTGTCACGTATGAATGGTTGTAAATCTAAAATCGGAATCGATTGGGAATGGAAAGGCTAGGGATGAGAATCAAAAGGAATAGGAATCGGATACTTGAAATTAACATTTCATATCCTCTTATTAATACCTGTGCGCATATTTTCAGAAATGTGCATGTGTTCATTTGTGATAAAGGAGCAACAAATTGACCATGGTTTCTTTATATTAACTACAGTTTTTAAATTTTGCTCGGATCACTTTGTATTGGTCTTTGGCACTGATGCTCATTTCGGTATATTGGGTTACTAATGTGACTCTGTGTTAGATTTAGGGTGTTACCGGTTGGGAAGCTGAAGTTTAACAGTATATGTAAATACACCAGCTGAAAACATAAGATGTTTCTCATTTTCTATTTTTGTGCAACAAATGTGTCTTGAGATGTAGCAGGTGTATGTTGGTATCTTGGGATTTGAAAGGTTTAATATAAATGTTTTTGTCCTGCTGTTGTGAAGGGCTGTTTGGAGAGATTTTAGTGTTTTTTTGGTGATGTCATCTGTGTAAATCTCTTGGGTTTCTTAGTCATGCGCTCTCAATGAATTTCACAGATCATGATGAGCTTATTTTGGCCAAGACCCACTGAATTGGCATATCATGTAAAATGTCAGACCATTATATATTTACCTTACTAGACTTGCTTGGTTTATAGAGACGCAGATGCATATAAATGATGCTACAAAAACTACATCAGAATTGAATTATTTAGCAACATTCATTTAAAGCTGTCTGATACATTGCATCTCTTTTTTTACATTGTCGTGTTTTCTGCGTTCAGTCATCGGTTTAATGTGGTTTTATTGATTCCGGTCAGAACCAGATTTTTGAGTTTTTTCACATCAGCATCTACATTAAAACTTAGTCTATTAACTTTCTTTTATTCGTAATCTTGTATGACATTTATCAGTGCACATTATTCTGAAGAAAATCATGTTGTTTCATTATCATCATTACCATCAAAATGTAATTCTCAGGAATACTCTATTCTGATTGGTCAGTTTTTTTGTATGATTTATTGTTGGTGTAATAGTTTATTTAATGAAATTTTGTTTCATTAAACACATTAATATTTGCTGTTGAACTCATTTATTTATTTATTTGGTAAGGAGGGTCCTGGCCGCCCTGTCCAGGATTCACTGGATTCTTGTTTAATTCAGAGGTGTGTCACATTATGGATGTTAAATGTGATGTAATGTCTTGTGATTTAAACAGAATGAACAGATTTGTGAGCTGTAACCTCAGTAAATGGAGAATAAATTGAGATGGCTGCAGAGAGGCGGTTTTGTAAATGACCTCCATCAGAACGGAGGGTTACCATGGCAATGACCATTGAGAATATTACAGCAATATTTTGGTGTTGCAAGTATCTGTATTGTCAAATGTGCCCTTTAGAGACTTCATTCGGTTGCTTCTCTTCTCTCGAGTGTTTAAAGATCATTTGTAAAACTAAAGAAATAGTTGGACATCATCTACGCGTCCTCATCATCAGCTGTATCAGCTTTCTTAATCTGCAATTCTTGCTAAAAAATACAGAGACATCCGTATTTATTTCTATAACAAATCTAATACCATTTCTTCATGTCTAGCGTCACATATTTCTGAATGAACGTCGCTTTCATCAGTGTTTTCTTTCAGCACATGAAATGAATCTGATGTTTCTCTCTGAAGAGGTCATTTTTGACCTACAGATGAGGAAATCTGGTACGTGTTTGGGCTGCTGAAGCCGGTCGGCCGGTCTTGGGTTACGAGTATGTCATCAAAGGGATGCCACGAGGCTAATTCTCTCTTCTGACCTCGGTTCCCGTCAGCATGTGGCGTCACCTGCTGTTTGCAGCAGCTGTAAGGAGATCAGGCTTGTGTTGTTAGCCGAGTCTCTGGTTTTCATGTCTCTGAAGTATGTTTCATACTGTCTTGAGGTGGTTTCAATACACTAAAGTCCAAATCTGTCCAATTCTTACAACTGCGTGAGCTTCTATTACACTTGGATTATTGTCACATGTCCTGTTTGATGGTTTTTCATCGCTTTATTATGGTTCTGGTTTTTTAAGACTGGTACTGAATCTTAATGTACATGTGTTGAGTTTAGTTGTGACCTGGCACAGATAAAGTATGCATTACTGTATTTGTTTTAATGTTTATCTTACCTGAATCTCCTTTTGTGATGTTGTTTCTTGCCATCATAATATTGATGAATGTTTCTTTTTCCAAAGCCTTTTTGAAGTGCTGGTGTTAAATGTGAAGGTAAAGTGTATCTTGTGTTTGTTGTTTTATAGATGAGGAAGTTCCTGCAGAGATGGTCGCAGAAGAATCTGGTCAAGGAGCTCAAAATAGTCCATATCAACTTCGAAGAAAATCACTGTTACCCAAGAGAACAGCGTGCCCAACAAAGACCAATATGGAGGTGAGCAGACGACGCTCATCCTTAAAGCAGCATGTTAAAAATCTTCAGAAGTTTGAATTCATCCTAAAGCAAACTTTGGGCCTTATGATTTCCGCGACGGAAAACTTGGACGAAATCACGGAATTCAGGCATAAAAATGGAATTTGCTGTATAACACGGAATGGCACGAAGTCTGGCAAATGCATTATTTCTTAACCAGAAAGTAGTGCTGAACAGCAAACAAAATTCAAATTGTGCTATAAATAACATTTATTCAGAGCTTTCAGCATCCGCGTATCACAACGAGGACGCGAACACGTAAACTGCATTGAAGCTACTGTCAAACACCCTTTGCAGCGACCTGTCAAAATAAAAGTCTGGATAACTTATCAGACGCACACGTTGTACCACACCAACCCTCTTGAATTTTTTTATTTGACCACTGAATATATTATTTACTTAAATTAAAAACTTAGTACTTAAATTTATTGTAGACCTAAAACAGAAAAGAAAAAAAGAAAATGCACTAGTAAGATACTGGTTTATTAACATAGTTGTACATTATACGCTATTTATTTTCATTTTTCCCCCCATGTGTGGTACAAAGTATCTACTGTAGGTTTTTCAATAGTTTATAAGTGACTATGTGGCCAAATATATTACTATTGTTTAGTAAAAGACGTAAAACACAGAATCCAGAAAAATTATAACGGAATTTGGGAAAAAATAAAAACGGATTTCATACGGCCCTACAAACTGTCTTTGGACTTGAAAATATTATTTATACCTTTTTATAGGAACAGTATTTTCATACAGGTAACATAAATATAACTTCCTCTTTTTAAAGGGTGCTTCCACATCAACAACAGAAAACTTTGGGCATCGGGCGAAACGTGCCAGGGTGTCTGGGAAATCCCAAGATCTGCCTGGTAATGAATCTTATGATCTCTCAGACCTGATTCGGGTGGGAAAGGGAGTATTGCAAGCTTCTTTTCATGAACTCTGTCTTGTCTTCTGTCTCAGTTACTCCAGCAGAGCAATACCTGCAGGTGAAGCTTCCAGATGAGGTGGTTTTAAAGATCTTCTCGTATCTGTTGGAGCAGGACCTGTGTCGAGCGGCATGCGTGTGTAAACGCTTTAGTGAATTAGCCAATGATCCCATCCTCTGGTGAGTTCCTCCGTAAGGCTTTTCTTAACATGTAGCAGGTTCAATCACATGTGGAGTGTTTGGAATATCACAGACGTTTTCTGCCACATATTTTTAGATTTTTTTAAGTTCAAGTATCTCATAAACTTTCTTGAACTTTGAAGTCAACTGTCTGTTCATTTACTATGTTTTTAATCAGATTACCGTCTGATACCATCACTATATCCTTGTACCATCACTATAGTTTTTGACCTTTATTTTCCTGTCATGCTCTGCAGGAAGAGACTCTACATGGAGGTGTTCGAGTACACACGGCCCATGATGCACCCCGAGTCTGGAAAGTTCTACCAGATAAACCCAGAGGAGTACGAGCAGCCCAATCCCTGGAAGGAGAGCTTTCAACAGCTGGTAACATCTCACAACATCAAATGATTGTATTGACATAGCCCTTGTTTTTCCTCTAAAATCAAAACTGAACAGATGATGCTGTAACGTCACAATTTAGATCCATGTGGATGTCAGTCATCAGTTTTGTGTGAGCTTCATGAAAGTATTCCTGACAAACATTGTCTGTCTGATCTGTGTGTGTGTCTGCAGTATAAAGGCGCTCACGTGAAGCCGGGCTTCGCTGAGCATTTCTACAGTAACCCAGCCAGATACAAGGGCAGAGAAAACATGCTGGTGAGACTTTCAGCAGACGTCAACTTAAAAATGATTGTTGTCCAATTGGATTTCAGAGTCTTATGATGTGACTTTCAACTGTTTGCTCAGTATTATGACACCATCGAGGACGCTTTGGGTGGCGTTCAGGAAGCTCACTTCGACGGTTTGATATTCGTCCACTCCGGAATCTACACGGATGAATGGATCTACATCGAGTCACCCATCACCATGATAGGCGCCGGTATGACACGTCAAATATTCAGTTTGATCTGAAGAGATCTGAGAAGTAATCACACGTTTGCTCCCGCAGCTCCTGGTAAAGTAGCAGATAAAGTATTTATCGAGAACACTAGAGACTCGACGTTTGTTTTCATGGAGGGCTCGGAGGACGCGTATGTCGGCTACATGACGATAAAGGTGCGTTTGCTTCATTCGTCATGTTGTGTTAGTCGGCTTGTGTGAGTGATGTTATGCATGACATCATTTTGTGATGTTCGTGTCGCAGTTTAATCCTGATGATAAATCAGCTCAGCATCACAACGCTCATCACTGTCTGGAGATCACCGTCAACTGCAGTCCCATTATAGACCACTGCATCATCCGCAGCACCTGCACAGGTGAGCACATCTTTCACTCTAAAATGTTGCATGACTTATTTTTGTTTTGTATCATAATTTAATGTTGCATCTGGTTAGGGCACATGTTAGAATGCATTTAAATGTCTAAGTCTGATGTTTTCCTCCCGCAGTGGGTTCTGCGGTGTGTGTAAGCGGTCAGGGGGCGTCACCCACCATTAAACACTGTAACATCAGTGACTGTGAGAACGTGGGACTGTACATCACAGATCACGCACAGGTAAAATTAAGCTCTGTCTGTCTCTCTTGTCTCATGTGGAGTCGTGCTAAGCCTCTCCGTGTTTTTCTGCAGGGCATTTATGAGGACAACGAGATATCCAATAATGCTCTAGCAGGGATCTGGGTGAAAAACCACGGCAACCCCATCATCAGACGCAACCACATCCATCACGGCAGAGATGTCGGCGTGTTCACTTTTGACCACGGCATGGTGAGAAACATATTTAATCGAAAATGTGTCATTACACCAAGCGTGCTGTTTCATGCTATTTACATGCAGTGATGTTGTGTTATGACCTCATTGAACAGTTGTGTCGTTACGTCATTTTTAACATACAATAAATGCTAATGCAGCACAATGATGCCTGACTCTCTGGGTCCCTCTACAGGGCTACTTTGAAAGCTGCAACATCCACAGGAACCGGATAGCAGGTTTCGAGGTGAAGGCGTATGCAAACCCTACAGTAGTGCGCTGCGAGATCCATCACGGACAGACGGGCGGCATCTACGTACACGAGAAGGGCAGAGGCCAGTTCATCGAGAACAAGATCTATGCAAACAATTTTGCCGGCGTGTGGATTACCTCAAACAGTGACCCCACGATCAGGTATGCCATATATATTATTTTAGTATTCTATACATTCGCATCTCACTGTGTTTATGTGGTATTTCTCATCTGACATGCTTAGCTCGTAGACATTTGGACTGAACTTGAGACGTCTGATTTCTAGGAAGTCATTATAACCCATCTTCTGGTCGTTTACAGGGGTAATGCCATATTTAATGGCAACCAGGGTGGTGTTTACATATTCGGTGATGGCAGAGGTCTCATCGAAGGAAATGATATTTATGGCAACGCTTTAGCTGGCATCCAGATCCGGACCAACAGCTGCCCGATCGTCCGGCACAACAAGATCCACGACGGGCAGCACGGAGGAATCTATGTGGTGAGCGCACAGACACAGTCGTGATATCCAACGCACACAGCTGTAAGCTTTTTAAACAATGTTCTAATGAAAAGTCTCATGTCTGGTTGTGTGATGACAGCATGAGAAGGGTCAGGGTGTGATCGAGGAGAACGAGGTGTACAGTAACACACTGGCTGGTGTTTGGGTGACTACGGGCAGCACACCTGTGCTCCGCAGAAACCGAATACACAGCGGGAAACAGGTGTGTAAAACACATCTCCATTCAGAGAATCCTGAAACACTTCTGAAGTATATCCAGCGTGTTAATACTACTGATCGTTTGTCTCCAGGTGGGCGTTTATTTCTATGATAACGGTCACGGTGTGCTGGAGGATAATGACATCTATAACCACATGTACTCTGGAGTTCAGATCAGGTCAGTGCTGTTTTTACATCATGTGTCTAAATGTTTGAAAACAATGACGACCAACTCACATACACCCGTTTTGTCTGGTAGAACTGGAAGCAATCCTAAGATCAGGAGAAATAAGATCTGGGGTGGGCAGAACGGAGGAATTCTTGTTTACAATTCAGGTAATATATCCTGATCTTTTGTTTTCTGGAGCTGCATGTAACCATTTTATTTAAATCAGATCCGTGTCTGATCCGTCCGTTCTGAATGTCTCCTCAGGCTTGGGCTTTATAGAAGACAACGAGATCTTCGACAACGCCATGGCTGGAGTGTGGATCAAGACAGACAGCAACCCCACACTCCGCAGAAACAAGATCCACGACGGCCGAGACGGAGGAATCTGTATTTTCAACGGAGGACGAGGTGACTGCCTGACTTATATTTTTATTTGTCTTCTGCTAAGCATGTCAGGATATTTTTCATCATGAGGATTCTGATCATGTCACAGGTTTGTTGGAAGAGAACGATATCTTCAGGAACGCTCAAGCAGGAGTCCTCATCAGTACCAACAGTCACCCTGTGCTTCGCAAAAACAGAATATTTGACGGTTTTGCTGCTGGTATGTGTTTTTCTTTTCACATTTTTCATACATTTTGGTAATGTTTACTCTCCTAATTATACAAAATATGACTCCGATTGGTAGAAAGTCTGGGTCAGGTGTTTCGCCACCTGAAGGAGCCAATGTCAACTTTGACTTGCTTACAATGAGCATTTAGATCATTTTATGTAAAGCAAACTGCATTTTGATTAAATGCCAATAAAATTCAGTCATTAGCTGCGTTTCCATTACAGATTTGTGCAACACTTTTAAGATATCTTGTAAATATCGATAAAAAACTATTGTGAAATGACGGCATTTCCATTAACCAATGTTTTGCGACTAAAACGTATCCTTTTTGAAAAATCATGGCCAACATTGGTCTCATCTTCGGTCCAGACACACCGTGCCATTGTTTATTAATGATCATGTGACTTTATGTACGCCATGTGACCTGTAAATGTGGAAAACAACTTTTCCATTGCAGCTTTGCGAAATATTCCTTTACCTCATGCAAGTGCAAAAAACTTTTTTGCAAAATTGACGTGTTTCCATCGAGTATATTTTCAATTCGCAATTTTAAGGGTAATGGAAAGCACCTATTTTGTGATATATACTTCTGGCATATTTAATAGTTATATGTGAGTAATTGTGAGCATTGTGTTGTTGGACAGGTATTGAGATCACAAATCACGCTACTGCAACGTTAGAAGGCAATCAGATTTTCAACAATCGGTTTGGCGGACTCTTTCTTGCGTCTGGTGTCAACGTCACGATGAAAGGTAAAATGGAAGAAAATGCACTTTCATTCAATCGAGGTTCAAGTAAACATGAAATGATTAACTTTGTACTGGTTTCGTTTTCTTTGCAGATAATAAAATCATGAACAATCAGGATGCCATTGAAAAAGCAGTGAGCAGAGGTCAGTGCCTGTACAAGATTTCCAGTTACACCAGCTATCCAATGCACGATTTTTACAGGTAACGCTCCTCGCCTGTCTACGAAGATATTTGCAGCGGTTTGGGCTGCGTTCTCACAGATCTTGTGTTGTTTCTGTACAGATGTCACACCTGCAACACGACAGACCGAAACGCCATCTGCGTGAACTGCATCAAGAAGTGCCATCAAGGGCACGACGTAGAATTTATTAGACATGATAGGTCAGTCTCATCTTCTATGAATTAGTTTTTATTATCGAAAACTATTTATTTACAAATGAATTTGGAAATATGCAGACAAGAAAAATGTATGCTGTAAAATATGACGCTCCCCTTTTTTTTAACCATCATTTGTATTTCTCACGTCTGCAGTATCGCTAATAGAGTTTTGTCTCTTCACAGGTTTTTCTGCGATTGTGGCGCAGGGACTTTGTCGAACCCGTGCACACTAGCCGGAGAGCCGACTCACGACACAGACACGCTGTACGATTCAGCTCCTCCTATAGAGTCCAACACACTGCAGCACAACTGAGACGGAGCGCGTGGACCCGACTCCTGGGAACTAACAGACTCTAATGTGCTCAAGCTAGAAATAATTCAATTTTATTCAAAAGAACTCCTTGAAAAAAGAAGACTGTGTAAACATGGACGATGCAAACTGAGAGGAAACATTTTTATTTAAACGAATGAAAACGAACATTCTGCTGTGGACTTGGTGATCCTGTTGCCCCACGCCATTCCTTGCAAGCGATGCTCTCGGGAAGATAGTGACAGGGATTTACGGATGACAGACGTCGAGCGTGCGGTTAGGAGAGATCGGACCTGGAGCGTACAGACTCGCAATGCTTCCCATGCATCAGTCACCATGATATTGTATATGTACGGATAAAAAAGACCCAGCACTTCAGTTATGGTTTTGTTTTTGTTTTTTAAAGATGTTATTGAGGTTTGATTTTAATCCTTTCTCATGTAGTTTTGTATTTTCAAGCAAAAATCTTAAATGTACTTGAATGTCTTTTTATTTTATTAAGTATATTAATTTTGGGGTTGTTTATACCTTAGACTTGCTGTATTTGTTCTCATGTCGCAGGATGTATGTTCTTTCTGTGAAAGAGATTTGAGGAAAAAAGGATGAGAAACACTAACGGATTCTCCGGCAATGTTCGCAAGAAAAGTGTTTTTTTCATGGCCCACGTGCATTCGTTCTGAAATGATTTAAATCCCGATTGGTATATCACAGGTAAAAGCATGAGACGCTAGACTTGTGAAAGCACCGCATTCTTATGGCCGTTCACTCGGAACGCAGAGACTAAAGTGACGTGCGAACACAAAACGACATTGCTGGAGACGCTTCTTGCTCATTTGAAGCTCTGGCGAGTATGTGTACAGTTTTATTTGCGCTTTTCCCCTCCATCCAACTGTATTTGGTGACTGTGGGTTCTCTTACAGCCTGAATTGTATGCATGTTCCATGACATCTAGACTTAATATATTGTGAAGTACTCAATAACCATTATGTAGCTGTTAGTAATTAATCAAAGGTTTAATTTCCTAGTCAAAGAGGAACGTGTTACATTTTTAAAAATAAACTTTATTAGATCATTTCAGTAGTGAGTATTGTTTTCTAGATGAGGAAAGTAAAACAAACAAAATGAACAAAAACTCATGGAAATGTGCACGAACGGGTGAATACTAACATAAACAGAAATGTATTGTGACTACAGACTGCGGATCGTTTGAACCAGTTTGTTGAAATCTTCACGAGCAGCTGCGCTGTCTTCAGCATATGAACACAATTTCCTGTTGAGACAAAAAGATTGTTAAATATTTGGTAGGACCTTGCAATACGAAGAACATTTCTCAAAGTCATTTTGTGACTGATGGAAAGTTTATGATGCCTCGGCTGTTAAAAACAAGACTAATATTTTATTGTAATGAGACCATTTAGAATAACTAGACTTACAAAAACATCAATCTTTTGTGGTAATAGGAATGTGGGGAAATAAATGTAACAATGCCAAAAATCATCATGGTCCTACCACAGTTTATTTAAGGGCTGCACAAACTTCAAGAAAAATATATGCAAATTTCAACATGATGATGCATGCAACAAAATGACAAAAAAAAATGCGACCAACATGCATATTTTTCACGTTATTTCTGATTGTCGATCATCCAAAACAACAGATCACTTGCGTGCATTCATGAACACACACAGACTCTAACATTCTCTCTTACTTTTTAAAGTAACACAATCATTCAGTGATTGCCAAGTGTACATTTGCGCAGCCCAAGTTTACTTGTTTTTAGGATTCCTGCTATCTTTAATAAAACAGTACGTACTTGAATATCCTTCGAGACACGGTGCTCCTCTCAAACTCACGAGCCTTTTTATGACCGGACTGGATGACCTCCTCTGGAATATTAGCCAAGCGAGCTGCGTTGAATCCGTAACTTTTGGGACACGCGCCACCAATGAACTTGTACAGGAAGGTGATGGTCTCCTGACTGGGGTCCTCACATTCATTCTCCACCATACAGGCCTGAATGACACAATGTATATCACAACATTAATACAAACTGAGCGGAAATGATTTTCTGGGGTATTCAACAGTGGCGATACAGTATGACATCCATTCATGTGTTTTAGGTTCTACAATATTTCTGTCAAATAAAACATGGACTGACCATGTGTCCGAGCCTGACGGTGGGATTCTGGGCGTGATCCTCCACCAGCGAGTGGTAGTGTGTGGAGAACAGGGTCCGACAACAGATCTTCTCGGACAGCTCCTTCACCACTGCGCTGGCGATGGCTGTGCCGTCATACGTGGCCGTGCCTCTGCCTACATTCCAATGAGAAGGTTAGCAAACTAAGATTTCTCTCCAAACTACTCTTTACAAGTATGGTAGTATGTGTTTGTACCCAGTTCATCCAGGAGGACGAGAGAATGGTTGGTTGCGTGTAGTAATATGCTTGCCGTCTCGCTGAGCTCCACAAAGAAGGTACTCTCACCTAGAAAACAGGGTGCATGTGTCCTTTATTAAAAAAAAATCCCGCATACAATTGGTATGGGTGTGAATTAAACTGAGTTATCATAGAAATATGTAGAGTATATCTTGCAGTGACTAAAGATGGAAAAGGAGCATTAACCCACCGGACATGATGCGATCAGAGGCACCAAGTCGAGTGAAGACTCTGTCCACCGGTGTGAGACGCAAACTATCAGCAGGTACATAACAGCCCAGCTGAGCCAAAATCACCACCAGACCACACTGATAAAGACAATAAAAATCAATAAAAAAAAACAGGAAAAAAAAGGCCACAGCAGTTTTCTTTTGAACACCAAAGTTATTTTGTTAAAACATTTTTGTCAATTTAATCGAATAAAATACAGGTCAATGCAAAAACACAAATGGAGACAAATTTTGCCTTAGTAATAAACCAAATTATTCATAACTGAAAATAAAGTAAATAACAATTGAAAGAAACCCAAATAACAATAAAACAAAAACACAACATGAAAAAATATCAACATTATTATTAAAAATTCTAAATTAATTTTGTACTCAAATAGAAAACGTATAAATAAAATAATATCATATAAATATAATAAAACTACGCAGTTCACACGTTGTGTTATACCAGTTATTCATTTCGCCACTTCAGAAATGAACTTTTCGCCACAAAGTTCATTTCTGTAGTCATACCAAAACACTCTATACTATGGTTGTTTTTTTGCTTTGCATTTTTTAAGTTCATATAAGTGAAAGAAAAGTGTCAAAAAAAACCATCCTTTTTGTTGTAATCCCATCATGCCCAGAAGTCCAAAAAAAAAACAATCTTCATCAGGGCTTAAAAAAATCCCCAGTCTATATTAAGAGAAGATAAACAGTGGTTTTATTATTTCCTCACCTGTCTCATCAGTGTGGACTTTCCTCCCATGTTTGGCCCAGTGACAAGAACACAAGGCGCATGTGCTTTCATGTTACCTTCCTCTTCATTATCACCAGGGCAACCGATGAAGATGTCATTGGGGATGAAGTCGTCGCCAAAGAAAGTCTTGGTGACACACGGGTGACGAGAACCTCTCAGATCCAGAAAGGGGGAAGGCTGACACCCGTCTCCTGGAAGAACCATCTCTGGTCTGACCATGGGCCCATCACCGCTCTGACTGTACCGGGACATGCTCAACAACACATCTGCAATGGACATGAAAATGAACAAGAGCTTCAACGTCAAGTCATTTAAGACAAAGTAAAAGCAGAAAATGCATCTCACCAAGAACAGCCATGCACTCCACAGCGGTTTGCCAATCTTTGTAATTCTTGTCAAAATTGTAGAAGAGTCTCCTCATGCAGTCCTTCAGCGCAGCATCTCTTTTATCCTCCCAGCTCTGCAGATCTGAAAACAGCCGCTCGATGTCTTTGGTGGAGTAGCGTTTCCATCCCTTCTTGGTAGATCTCACCTCGTATTCCTCTGGAAGGCTTCTCTCGGAAACACTGTCAGGAACTTCAAGCTGGTAACGGTTCCTTCCTGTTCCCCAATACGACAATGACTTACAACCCAACCTCTTCTTCTGTCTGTCCAGATATTCTTGCAGCGCTTTCTCACAGTCTTTTATTCCGTTGAGCGCCTGGTCATACTCGGGGTCAAAGCCGGCTTTTGGCGTTATCACTCCAGTGGTGCGAGCTTTCTGATGGTCGAAAGCAGTGTCCCAACGTTTGAGCTCTGGTGAAAGATCAGGGAAATGCCCGTGTTTGGTTTTCAACACCACAATCCGCCGCAAGAGTTTGGAACGAAATCCCTTAACGACAGGATCCATGAGCGACACAACTTCCTTCATGACTTTGAATCCCTCGAGGGCTGCGAGAAAGTCAGCGATCTTGCGTTTGCTGTAGATGACCTCTTCGTACAAAACGGCACGGCTGTCCGGATGGTCCTGTCCTTTCAGAGGAGTACCCATGCTGTGGATTTTACTTAGTAGTCTCTCGAGATCCGGAAGCTTCTTCAGTAGGTCTGTAACTTCTGTAGATTGGGACGGAGCACCCATTAGATCCTCGAGAGCGTCTAGGCGATCTGCGATAGAAGATGGATTACAAAGCGGAGCGCAGAGCCATTGCTTTAACAGTCGTTTGCCAAAGGGTGTGCAACATGTATCCAAACGTTCAAGCAGGGTCCCCTCCGGACCCCCGGTCGAGCTGTTCTGAAGGATCTCAAGGTTGGCAAGGGTCACTCCATCCAGCACCATGCGCTGCCGCGTCTTCGCGAAAAAACATGACGCCCCACCTGCCTGCTCCATCTCAACGTCCACCGGAACATAGTCCTCAAAGTTGCCCATGGAAACAAGCTCCTGGTCCACGAGACATTTCTTGAGGTAGAACACGCAACCACCAAGTGCAGAAAGTGCGAGTTCATACCCCTTCTTTGGAGTGAGACTTAAAGAGTCTCTTTTAGACGTCATCGACTTTATAGTTGGAGGAAGCAGGGATCCTCCATCGTTGTTGCTTGTGCTTTCTTTAAAATAGTCTTCCTCAGCAAACACCTTGAGGGTCTTCTGGGCGTCCCAAAACTGAGAACCGGCATTGAGTCCTTCCTGTAGCGCAGATGACAAAATGGCTTTAAAGATTTTAAGCGTCTCAGCAGACGGGTTGCCCTTCTCAAACAGAACCTGGGCGGGGGAATAATGCGCCACCAGGGTACGCAGGCGGGAACAGTGTCGGTCATCTTGAAACTGTCCAACGTGGAAGTGTCCCACAGAGGTGTCGACAAAGCACACCCCATAGATGTGGCCGTGACCTGCGCTGTCCTCCTTGCTCTTCTCCTTAATGCTCAGCAGATACTTGCTTTGGGTTTCTGAAGGGGCGCCGTCGAGCACGCTGTAAGTCTGAGTGCCTCGCGTGATGATTCGACAAACCTCTCGCTTGACCACGCGGTCGAACTTGGTGGGACGCGTCATCGCCTTGCATCTCGCTTCCATCATCTCGGGTGTCTCCGTCTGTTCCACGCGAGCCACTTTGTAGCCCTTTTGAACGAGCACGTCTGAGAAACGTCCGAAGCCGATCTCGGGGAAGCCGGAATGGGCCCAGTTGCCCTTCATGAAGGTGAGACCTAATTCATTGACGCCGATCACAGCGTCCATGTGGTAGAGCTCGTAGAACTTTCCAACTTTATAGAAGAGAACCGCATCGAACATTTCACTCTTCAGATGCCACCAGCGGCGCATTCCAGGCGTCGTTTTGTTCAGAAAATCATCAGGCACGTATAGAGTCGTGGGGTCGTAGTTTACGTCAGACTGACGTCTCCGCTTGGCGTCTTTTCGTTTGCCGTCCTGAAGCCACTCGAGTTTCTCGTGGTCCCAAACGGTGGAACCTCCATCCGGTCCGCCCGTACCGCTGCTGTCGAAATTGTCCGGTGCGGAGAAAGAAGACAGCCGTGACTTGTGAGAGCCCAGAGATGGAGCGGAAAGTTTTGCTGGTGTTGGTTTCGGGGTGTTTAAAGGAGATGATTTGTTCTTTGCGGGCTTTTCAGAGCGCTTGCGCTTTACTGGTTTCACAGGGCTTTCTGGCTCAGGCTCGCTCGCTGCTTCTTCCTCACTGATCACAACATCCTCCTCATCCTCATCGCTGCTTACTGTTGCTTGATCAGGTTTAAACTCTTCCCCAGAGTCCTCGCTGTCAGATGCCACCGCGATGCGTCGCCGCTTGGACTTCTGACCCTTCTCGGCTGCAGCCCGAGATGGACGCCAGTTGGGTTTTAGCTTTTTTTCGACCTCTTCCTCAGACGTTTCCTCATCTGTGAGGGTCGATTTGTCAACCTATCATAAAATATAAGCGAAGATAATCCCAGTAAGTGAAAATGTAAAATCTGGTGCAATGTTACCAAAAGATGAACCAACATATCTAAGAGATCAAAATGTATTTAAAAGATTTTTTGAATAATATTTCTTTTGGTTTAGCACTGCTCACTTCCATATACTCTTCATCCACCTCTTCTCCATCTGATGGATCCATACACATTGGCATCTTCGATCTCTGCTCTGCACTGTCCTTCATCGCGAGGTCTGCCATCTCCATCGCCTTACGAATCACAGGTTTACCACTGAAGAACACACCACCTGATTTGGCATCTGCGCTATTAGAACCTTGACAACACAAAAAAAATGAATAAACTTCTTACAATTCATTGATTTTCATGACCATTCTTTGACGCTTGCTTACCTTGATACTTCCTTATGTACTTTGTGTTGACCCAACCACGTGTCGGAGGTTTATCGAAGAAGTGCACGTGAAGTCTTTGGTCTCGGCCGCGGCCCCTCATCTGCTGTCCGGTGAGAGGTTGAGGCACAACCATACAGGGCCACCAGGGATGCCCCTCCATCTTTGCCCATACCAGAGTACCAGCACTAAACATGGAGGAAGAACTTCAGAGGAACAAAAAAAGTTACATTTAACTAAATAATACACTTTTCCCAACATTCAGCACACAGGACATCTTAAGCTTAACATAAACTATTTAAAGGGCTAGTATTTCATAAAGAAGACAACCAACAGCTCTCAGTGAACAAAAGCTGTATTGAATTAAATAGATTTTAATGTTTTAAGTGCACAAATACATTTTAAGACACCTTTAAAAATAAATACATGCATTTGATATACAAAATATAAAACAAAAAAGTTTTTGCATTTTTAAGTGTCCTAGTACTTTTAGACAATTTTGCATAAATATATAATAATTTTACTATTGCATATCTTATAAATGTATATTTAATAAATTAACTAAAGATCTTTACTCAATATTTACCATAAATCTCTCTTTACTTTGTATAGTGTTTGCTATAGTGATTGTAACAAGGGCTCCTATTGGTCAAGATTGTCCTTAAGTTTTATAAGCAAAGGTATAGTTGTTTTCTTTACTACACATGTCATGGTTAAACTATCGTTATTGTGAGTGTAGAAAATGTGTGGTTTGTAAAAAACCCAGTTAGGTTACTAAAGTTAAACCATGGTTAACTGTCGCAAAGGTGAGCAGAAAACAATCCCACGAGATGCAGATTAAACTGATCCTCAAGCCTCCACACAAGCGTTTTAACTGCACGCTGCGCAGATCTTTGGCAGATCGGTGTATGACATCACAGTACCGCGAGAGTTATGCTTTCGAATCACTCTCGCGATACTCCGATGTCAAACTGCGCAAATGTGTACGCAGCGCCGCGTGACATTGAACACGCCTACAAACTCCCGCCAAACAAGCATTGAGCAAGATGTATTACACACAAACCTGTAAATGTTCACTTTAAATCCGCTGGCAGTGTTATTACAACATAAATGAGCTTTAATCAGGCTAATCTTCCCTAAAGGTAAGTGACGGTGATATCAGATATAATCCTATGGGACTAAAATACCATCATTTGTCCAAACACGTTCATGGCAACATAACCCCCAAAACATGTTAATACTCGAAATGATATTCTTCGTTACTGCTATAAAGTAGTTTACTTTCATCATCTTCATACAGAGACGAAAGAGGTTTGTTTATCATAAATAATGCTGTAAATACCGCAATGAATACTATAGTAATACCATCATGGCAGTGTACAAACATGTACCACAACGGTAACAGGTGCGCAAATGTCATATAACATCGATGTAATTGTTGTAAGTTAAAAGTGTAACGTTAGTAAAGCTTGATTTGTATCCCCATACATGGTTAAATTTGTTACAATGGTTTTACGACAAATACCAGTTACAGTTAAGGTTACTATAGTAAAACCATGGTTTATTTTCGTAAGGATAGCAGTATTAAGTGCTGCCACTAAGTTACCTCTGTTTTGCAGCAACTGCTTTCTCCCCAAAGAGTTTCACATGGCCAGCCTTCACTTGAGCTTTAACTGGTTTTGATGTGGTTTTCTTGCCGACTTTCGCCTCTTCTTTAGGAGATGTGTTGGATTTGTGTGTAGGTACATCTGCCTCCACCGGTGACGGGTTTGATTTGGCCTTTGCCACGGGCGGCGGCGACTTCTTGAAGAAATTGAAAAGGGAACTTTGCTTCGCCATGTCTTGTTATGATATCGATGGTTTTAAGCGACCAGAATTAATAATTCATATATTCATTCCAGCAGCTCAGGCCTGTCCCGAGTCCCGACTAAAGCAACGGGTTCGCGGGAAACGCCACCACGGAACGGGAAGAGGCGGGTCATGTCATGTTACGTCAAGTGAGTATAAACCAATAGGATTTTCTGTGTATCATTTTACAAGACCCACGTGGCCGATAAGACTAAAGAATTAGTTTTGTTATTTTAATTTGTATTTAGCACAAGGCACGCGTATATTGAAAGAAGCTAAAACTTGATGCAACAAAAAAGTTTAATTAAATAAAACGGCCGCAAAAGGCAGAACTCATAGTTAATACACAATGAATTTAACGTATGATGAAGAATTTATTAAAACACGTATAAAATACATTATATTGTAAAATACTCTTTTAAATCGGTGAACCTGAACCATTGAGTGACTAAATAAATACAATTCTTCCTCCAGGGGGCATTGAGCCCCAATCGTCAGATGTTTTTTGTTTTTGCGAGATATTTTTGCACTTGTAAATGTAATTATTTAAATCTCTTAATTTCTGAAAAGCAAAGTAAAAATAGAAGAACCGTAATGTGCTTTAATGTAAGCATTGTAATTCTCTTTCACGCCAGTAGGGTTCAGTGTTGGACCATATGAACTGCTGTGTATGACCTTCTACGTGTCAGAAAATGTAATGATGGTTTTGATCGTCTGCATTTATGTATGAAAATATTAAAATGTTTATTAAAGCTGATCATTAAATCTAATACGGTCAAAGCAAACTATTTCCTCAGCTTCGTGCCCTTTGTTTGTGGAGGCTTCTCGTTCTCACTATTTTTAGAGTTCTTTTCTGGGAAATGTGTGTTAGAAAGTGCCCAGTGTCTAAAACCTTGACACTTCAACACAAGCAGACAGATCGGGCGCGCGCACGCACGCACGCACGCACGCACACACATTTACTACCAAAGCTTTGTGTTCCATAACAAATGAATAACGGGTCCAATTAAGCCATTCATGTTTGGGGAAAAAACAATCCAAGCTCTTGGCATATGGATGTGAGCAGTCCTATAAGCTTATAAAGGGGTAAAAATAACCCAAGCTGTGATGAGTCATCACAAAACGCTTCATCAGCACAGAATCACAGCTAGAGAACAATGCACCATCCTATCTAAATCCATAAGTATCCATAATAAGTTACATTTTGTTAGTCTTATTTGGGAAACTATATGAACTCAATGCCGTACATGTTTTCTGTCTCGTGATGTCATTACGTTGTGCAGTGACTGCATCACTGAGGATTTATTTTTTATTTTTTTATTGAACAATATCAATTACCAACTCAAATTGGGAACAAAAAATGTGCATATAAATCTTTTCCCCTCACAATTAAATGTGCAATCATACATAAATATCCATGTGTATATATCAATCTACGCACAATAAACAACAACAAACAAAACACTTTAAAAAAAAACATTTTCGGGGGTTGCAAGGAAAATAGATAATTGAATAAAAAAATATATAAAATATGACTTTTCTTAAAGGAGAAGAAGAGACTTTATATAATTCACCAAGGGGTTGATTATCTTTGCATAAGTGTTTTAAAGATTCTATGTATTTTTTACATTAATTTTTAAAACAATTTATAGAGGGTTTACTGTGATTCCACTTACTTTTATGTATATGATATTTGCCCAATGCAACAATGATGTTTACCATCAATGACATGTTGTTCGAAAATGAGTCACTGAGGATAGTTACTGTGTTATCTTTGCACAGTGCGCAGCCGACAGTAATAATTCACAGGGCAAGACCATTACGAGGCAGTGTTTCATTTGGCCATGTCTTATAATACTCTTGTCTTGCAAATGGATTTGTTTTGCATCATTGAAGCTTAATTGCCGTTTGTTTAATAAGTTTCCCTGACGCTGTCAGTGTGACACATGACGTCTGAGATTATGTGTGTGTGTCTCTGGTGTCTGTACCGCTCATCCTGGTTTCTGGCGTTTGGCGGACAAGTCCTATGAAATGACTTGACAATGACTATTGCACGAAGCACTTTACTCGGGTGAAAAAGCAGTACAGTGACCTCAATAAACACTTCGGAGACTTTAGATCCCAGATAGTCATTAATCATCATTAGTCAAAATACGGCCACCTGGAGGACCGAGGTGCATGTTTATAGACTCAATGAAATGAATTCATTCACTCTCATCATTCAGTCACTAACTCCCTTCATTTGGTTTAACCCTGTGTGTCTTTCTGTCTTTTACTAAAGGTGAATGTCGACAAGGCTGTTAACCTTCAAATATGACAAAAGAACGTCCACATATATTAAAACGTGGCACATCAGACCTTGTCAAAGCCGACATATTATTGAAGCAGTGCGTTTTAATGTATGCAAATGTACGATCTCTGTTCCTTCAGATGACTTTCATGAATGTAGTGCGAGTTTACATGAATATGTTTTAGTTTCTGTTCTTTTCAGAGCCAATTATTGTGTGCCGAGTTCAGAAGGACGTGAGGGTGAATGAACTATTACTATTAAAGTTTCAGAGTTAAAATATTGTTCACGGTTTACCGAGCGTGGAAGTGCACGTGTTAGAAAGTTCATCACGTCTCTGTTACTACTGTAAACATTCCCTGTGTCTCACACGCCCCACTGCCTGCTGGGAAATATCAAAGAGAGCGACTGCAGAGCGATTAATGTCATCTGAACATTAATTGAAGATGTGAGAGTTTGGTGTTTCAGCAGAGAGTCAAGTACCAGGGTCCGTTTCAACCCGTCCATTCTGACCTTCAGTCGTCTTCATACGCTTCATATATAAGCTATTATTTCATGGGGTTTCTTTTTTAATAACATTGCCTTTTTAGTTCTCATTTTGCAGCTATATAGGATCACACCTGAACGACTGTTGTTTGAAAAAATAAAGCTTTGTGTTAAAACATAAATGGAGTACCGCATTATGTATTTTTGTATGCAAAATCCAGAAGCGAGTTAGCATTTTAGCACTTCTGGTTCCATCGCATCGCTTTTTTGGGTAAATACCTCAAGTATGGACTGTGGTTAACAAAATATTTTCATGTTTTACTCTGTCATAAAACACCCCAGTTATAGCATGCTCATGATTTTTAAAGCTTTAACGTGTCGGCTATTGCTAACAAAAAGCGACTATGCATCCTTTGGCGGGGACGTTAGATGTCATATAAATGATCTCACAAATAATACAAGATGGGCAGAAAATTCTAAAAAAAAAAAAAAAAAAAAAAAACACGTGCATGGAGATTCATTCACAGAGTAATTACGATTAACGTTAGAAAAAGTTGTCGGAGGCTTGGGGGTGATGACGCTAATATAAGCAATATTGTGTTGTTCACAGCCTCATGTTAGCTTTAATGTCTGCCGATTGTAGGCTTCAAACGAAACGAATGTAATTTGTAAAGATCATAAACCTTTGTTAACCACAGCTAACTACAAAAATACGTCATCCCCGTATGCATCTTCTTGGATGTTGACGATGTTGAAGCTAGCAAGACCCACCTCTTCCATGAGCACTTAACTGTCTCATAATATATATAAATAAATAAAAAACTTTCTACCTCAATTTTTCCTTTTCTAATGTTCTCTATATACTTGCTTATACTATCTTGACGTTGTATTTGAAACCTTGTATTACTAGCACTTCTCGTGAATATTGCTTACTTAGACGAATCGCTTGCTGTTTTCCTCAATTGTAAGTCGCTTTGGATAAAAGCGTTTGCCAAATGAATAAATGTAAATGTAAATGTAGCAAATCTATTTAAAAAAACCACCGGCTGCTAAATCGTGCCAATGGCGCCGCCATATCGGGTAGAGCAAACAGGGGTTTTCGGGGTTAAAAGCACAATACCTTTACATTTCCCAACCATTAACCATTACTCACTTGCCATTTTTTTTTAACAAACACGTAGCCTCGCCCACTCATGCCATTGGTTTAGACGTTGGCCTGCTCAGACCGCTGGTGTATATAATGCTTTGTGTTTATCATATAGTAACGGTGTACACTGTTTCATAAGTCAAACTGCAGAATAAACCAAATGGCTGAAGGAAGACGTGTGTTGGGATTTAAACACAGTGTGTGGTTTGATTTTTTAAGACGAGGTGTCAGAGCAGCACATCGTAGGTTAAGACTGAGGATTACTGAAGCAGTAACCATGTAATCCAGTATTACAGTGAGTCATTTACTACATCAGATGGAAGAGCTGAAAAGCACTGTCAGGTGAAAACCGCTAGTACATATCTAATGTGATTTAAAGAGGTTTTTTTTCGATGTTAAAATTATTTTCTCGTATCAGTCGACTATAATTAACCCGTCGGCACTGAGACGCGGGCTTTTAAAACACTTATGAAAACAAAATAATTGGCCACCTGTGAGAAGTGTAAGCGTATGCAAACACATTTTAACCTGAAAAATAGCACGCAAGCTCCCTCAAACAAACACAAAATGCTGGGTTGTTTCTGCCCATGGTGCATTCATGAGCGTGTCAAAAGTTAACAGCAACAACAACGGTTATGAACGAACCTCGCAAACGCAGGAATTTAGCGTTTAGTCGATTGGGATGAATTCTTATCGCAACCGATGTAAACGCAACAGTTTAATTACTTCTTCGATTAGATGGCTGCGTGTTGTTAACAAACGCGACAAACACGTCTTCCGGAAATCAAAGATATTCATATAACGGACTTTGGAGACGCATCAGACGTTCAGCCAACGGCTGAGACTACGTCAAATATAAGCATTTTTTAGGGTCATTTAAACCAACGAATTTGTTCATACAGTGTTTTACTCACGCATGGTTTGAAACGCCCAACATTTTTTAGATTGTACAGACTTGGGCCAATAGATAACCATCCTGCAACCACCCAGCTGCATAAGAGTGCGGTAAAACACCTTTGCAACCTCATAACAACGCTCTAGCAACCACTCACATTTTCACGTCGTGGTGATTAGTTTTCCTCGGACAAGCAGCGTGTATCAGCGTTTTCATCAGATAGGCTACATGTTAAAATCCAGTTTAGCAAAGGTACACTGCTTCGTGCTTCATGTTTGTGTGATTGTGTTTGTGGAAAAATCTCACTTCTATCTATTGATTTTTTCCTGAACTTGTCATAAATCACAGTTTTAGCAGATTTGGTGCCTTGCCAGACGGTTGCCAGAGTTTTCGTTAAGAGCCCACACACAAGTCTGCACAATATTCTCATTTCTAGATGTGCCTCGACTCAAGGTATGCATTTTTCCTGTTTTATTATCTTCCAAGTGAAAATTATAAGTCCAGTCACATGATTTGAGGTATCGCTCAAAACCCCAAAGTTTAATACTCAGGTTTTTATCCATAAGCACAGATTTGACTAGTCGTGCTTCAGAAGACGATTGATTTGAGGGATTCCTGATCGTGTCACATGTAAAGTAACAGATAGATGTGTGTTCAGATTTGTCTGTGAGTGATGACAGCGTGTCTGAGTATGAGCTCGCTCTGATCCATTAAAACAAGCACTGATGAAAGATCTGTAAAGGGTTAAGAGTTCAAATGAAGCATCAGCGATTGATGTTTCTGCTTTATCTAACTTATTAGACATCAGCAGTGTCAGCATTTCTACTTCAAGACTGTAAACCTGAATGTATGCTCAGATGCGAAATGTATTGATGCGTATCTCATTCCTTCTAGGGCTGAAAATTAAATCTCAGCATTTTTTTTTTTATATATGTTTTTGGAATTTTCTTTGGCTTATATGGGGATGAGAGGAACCAGAGATGTAACTCAAAATTAACGCAAGTATAATCGAACACTGTTTAACCAAAGTTATTATAAAAAAAAGCGTCCAATAAATCAACCTGTAAATGTATTTCTTATACTTGTTTCTGCACATTAAACTGTGACAAGAGAAAATAGGTTTTTCTCTGGTTGCCTGAGGTTTTCGTGACCTCATTAATGTTTTTCCTCTCACAGGTTGTTTCTCTTGCTCACCATCAGGACCGCCGGGTCTCTTCAAAGAGAAATGTCTACAAAGGCTTAACTTTGAACTGTGTTGGTCCTGGATTTCGTATTCAAGAGGGCATCCGCAGTCACGTTCCTGTGAGAAATTGGACCGCAGCTTACTCCACATTTTCACCGCACGAGCGCCGGATCAGCAGATGTCAGTTTATTTCATTCGGTGGGTCAATTAGCATTGTGTGCTTGGGTAAGCATTGCTATCGCTCATACCGGGAATTTCAGTAAAGTATAGCAGATATGAAATTGTGATATTTTCATTTCTCTGTATACTGATTGTACTTCAAGATCAACACAGTATTGAGTGAGACCCCAGTGATGCATTGCACCTTTATTAATAATATTCCTTCACTTATATCATAATCCATGATATCAATACTCTCTAAAGCATTCCTGCGGTGATAACTCGATTGTGACCTCACAGTTTCAGACTGTCAATCAAAATTAATCATTCATTTCCTGTAAGGACTAAATATCGGAGAACAAGACCTGCTGAAACACACATAACACAGCCGGTATTGACCGCAGAGGCAGCAATTGCTTGGTGCCGCGATTAAGACAAATGCAGTAGTCGAGAGAGAGAGAGAGAGAGAGAGAGAGAGAGAGAGAGCACAGAAGTTAGTGGATTATCACAGCACAGCAATAATCCTCTTTTGTCAAAATACACTGAAAAAATTATTTTTGCTGCTTTTCCAATCTACTTAAATTAAACCTAAAGTTAAACCAACACAGTTTTGTGGAACATTTGGTCAAAACATTATTTTTTTCATGTTTAGTTATGTATCTTAATCAATTCATGTTAGGACTACTACTGGGAGGAGGATTTGCATTTCCCAGCATGCTTTGCATTTTGAGAGGTATTTTCTCAATTATGTGTCGTTTTATGTGTTTTTCAGTCAAGAGAAACACTTTTTAGTGTGTAATGTTCATTTATCTTTGAGATTTAGAGGAGTTTTATATATTTTTCAGTTTTGTGGTTATTGTTCAGAAAAGCATTGCCGTTGGTGGGTGGTTACATTTTAAAACGTGATTTTTTTGTTAAAATCTGTTAATGTATTATCTTCTTGGCACACTTCAAAATACTGTGAATAATAAGAAGTACCTTAAACTTTAACTTTTGTGTAGATTTACCCAATACTTAACTTGTGTTTTTATTATTTGTACTGTAATTGCTAAATTAAATTTAAATTGGTTTTGAAATACGCAAATATTTTTTGCTTGTCCGCTGTCTACTAGTCTACTAGTTTTACTAAAGATAACCATGAGCTTGTTTTATGTTCAGCAAATATCATTAAATAAAAATGTAGTAATGTTGCATTGCTTCATCTACACTCTTCAGAAGAAAAGTTTCTGGTTTCATAAAGAACATGTTTTGCACTAACACTGAAAGTTTGTCGTCCGGATAAATGAACTGGCATTGCTGCTTTAGATGGGCAAGATAACCTCTGAAGTATGATGTATGCAGTCTTGTATGGGAAAACTATCTGTATATGGCACACGTTTAGATGAAATTAAGTGTGTGTTTCTGTGCGTGTATGTTTTCTCTTTTATCGTTTTTATTAATGAAGCTTCTGAATGAAGGATTTCGGCGTTTTCATGCGTTAATCCTGCTTTTCCTCCATTCGGAACTTCAAGCATTTAAACACCTCCACATAATGAACCTCAGCACTAATATTTGATGCTTGTGCGTGCTTTTAACTATTGTGTCTTCTGGGATTAAACATTTATAGATGAGAAATACACTGAAGAATAGTTGAGCAATTTCAATTTAATTGTCACCATCTTATTAGAGAGCAAAGAGGCTCAGTCTTCATTTTAATATGTGTGTGTGTTTGTTTATTTGTTTTGCAGGTTTCAAGAGTTTAATTCCTGTCTCTTTATGAGGCACGGCGGCTGTTAAAGCTCTGTCCCGATCTTGCGGATTTATGGCTTTCTTGTTTAGACGCAGAATACAAACAGTATGATCTGTGATGTCTGTGGATTTGCTTCCATCAGCACCTGACCAAACCATCAAATCATTGTTCACAAACATTCACAAAACGCCTGAGCTTAAAGAACTCATTTCAGACAGAGAAATCACAAATTCAGTCTCATTTTTAGTTTTTGTTCTAATCACCAAAAAAGGCAAGTGTTTTTTCTTTCTAGTAATCTCATTTTTTATTGTCTCCTCTAGTTTCTCAAACTCAAACTGTGCTCAGATTCCAAAGTCAGGTGAGAGATTTGAATATGAATAAACATTTTCTAACATTACCTATGGGCATTATTTGATAGCTGTGTAATGTCTACAGTACTTTTTTATTTTTGCGTGTAGAATTTAAGACAACTTTGTTTTTAGGAAGTCTTGTTTCACGCCCTCATGCAAACGTCCTCACAGAGTTAAAAGAGGTGAATTAAAATGATATATCAGCCAAAAATAAAGTTGCCATCATTTACTCTCCTTCTTATCACCTTTATGACTTTCTTCCACAGAACACAAAAGAAGATATTTTGAAGAATGTTGTTAACTGGCACACATTCACTTGCATTGGTTTTGTGTCCATACAATAGAAATGAATGGGTATTTCTTCAAAATATCTTCTTTTGTGTGCCGTGGAAGAAAGAAAGTCATAAAGGTGACAAGAGGGAGAGTAAATGATGGCATTTTTGGATGAACTATCCCTTTAACGCCTCCAGTTTATATATAAATATGGTATTTCTTCTCAGTAAATTGTTGTGAAATGACTTGAGTCCAAGTCTAATCCACTCTTAAAGAAAGAGATTTGCGATGCTTTTGTTTGTGGTGCTGAATTTTGATTCAGACAGCTGTCTGTGTAGTAGTCAGCAAGACAGATTTATAGGTTTGGATAGTTAGTGTGGATCTCTAATTGTGGACGTTTTGATGTATCTTTGCATGGGAACTTTGATATTTAAGGTGTCTGAAATCTGTTTGAAGCTGAATTTATTCATGGACGGCTATAGAGCAAAAACACACGAGATGATGTGTGGATCAAACGTAGGATGTTTTTGCTTGTCGCCCATCATCGTTTTTCGTCAGATTGTGTATAAAGAAAACAATATGGATGCTTGGACTCATTCATGCGTCATTCGCGAAAGCAAACCGTACTTAAACGTACGACTGAGAATTCATACGAATCAGCCCAAATTAGACACCGCATTAGTAAAATACGTCGCCGTTTTCATATCGGATGTTCTGTATGTGTTCATGAAAGAGACTCTTGTAAAGTGTTACCAGAAATCATCTGGGAAGTTTTGGGAAGTCTGATCTTAAGTGCTGTGATTATTATTTATAAATTAATACATGTTGCATTTGCTTTCATTTGATAAAAGCAGTGATACAGTAATGTTGAAGAGTGTTTTAGTCACTCTGTCTCTGTAATGCACAGCCTCTTATGGTTTATCGGTTTATTGTACATGCAAGATGGTTGCAAATGGAATTGTGGTTTCACAAAGCCATAACAGTCCTTCATCTGTAAGTTGAGCTGTAATCACTGGAGACGTATCTTTACTACATTTGCATTGATTATGTCTAAATGAGATTTATCTCTTCAGTTTGCGGTGTTTACAGCTAAAGAAGGTTTTACTGTGAGCGATCTGAAGTGTCTGTGATATTCAATGTGTGACGCTGACAGTAGATTGATAATCTCGGCTTTACAGATTTCAAAAGCGACCGCAAAAAAGTTTTGATACTTGACTTGAAATTCTGTTGTTTTTCACAGAAAGAAAGTCGCGCGGTTGGAACGACATGAGGGGCAGTAAATAGAAATAACGAATAAAAATAATGTAAAACTTTTCTTTTTAATAGCTTATGATTGCATAACACGTTCATTTAAAACATGTTATGATTGCACGTAATTTTACAGAATTTTTTCCACGTAAAATAAAACGGAATTTTACGGTTTTGTTTTACAGATTTTTCATGTATTTTTTAAATACGGTCAACAACTGTAAAATTACAGGGAACAACTTAAAAACTGGGAAAACTATTTATTATATATCCTTATATCCTGCAATTTTACAGGACAAAATGTTATTTTATGGTATATTTCTGTTGCTCCAATTGTTTTACAGTGTAGATGAAAACATTTTGCATCTACCAGGAAATTGTATAATAGGCTACTGTAATGAAAAAAAAAATTCCCAGTACATTTTCCGTTTATTTTACGGACATTTCCGTTAATGCTAAAATGTAATTTAATGCAGAGCAAAATGTAAAATACAGGTAAAACAACTGTAAAAAAATGAATACGAAAAATATTCATATTAATACAGTAAATTGTGTATTACAGTTTTACCACACTTAATAATGTACACTACAATATTTTCTCGTATTAACTATAGTGATTGCTGTAGCACATACTGTAGTAAACTTGAATATTTACTATGGTAACACTCAAAATCACTAGTTTGTAAAGTTTACTATAGTAAATACTAAAGTAGCCGACACTCGAACATTTAAGAACTAATTCAAATGTGCAACAAATTTGATTTATACAGTAATTAATGCATACATTAATGCGTATAAACAATACATTAATAAGTAATGTATATTTACTGCTTATCTTGCTGATTGTAATAGATTTGCGTTTCTCTTTTTGCTTCATTGTGTCAGTGCTGATATGCAATCTTATTAATATCATTTGCTCTCTGTTTTGCTGTTTACTGAAATGTAGATTAATGATGTTGAACTCTCTGTACAAACATGTGAATAATTACAGTAATACATCAGTCCACACATTGAAACAAAGGTTTTATTAAAGAGAAGTCCAGGAATTCATATGCTGTCTGTTCCTCTTGTGACCAATGAGATTCAGGTAAACACTGTTTGTTTGTATGGAAATACGCTTGACAGATGCTTTTATACAAAGTGACCTTATTTTTTTTCTATTTCCCGACCTTTGCACTGCTAGCACAATTGAACTACAGGAACTGACACGGCACAGGTCAGTCGAGGCCACAGTCCACTTTACTTTCTAAGTCCTGGTTTCCTTCTCATTGTCTTTAGCTGTATATTTTGGAGTCCAGTAATGATGTGTATGTGTATGTTTCACTGTGAGACAACCGCCACGTTTTGTTTATTTTTGACATTCACGTTTCATAATGTCTTGAGTGTCAGCAGTGAGGATTAGGGCCACTGGCGCGCCACAGGCAAGTGTGTCAGGAGCCAACATAACCAGATGATATCTTTCCACCAGCGGGACAGATGACCTTCTGAGATCCCAACCTGTGGGACGCCCTGCATTGCACCAACCTGAGACTTTTCCATCTGCCAGAAAGCACTTCTTTACGGTGGGTATACATTTGCATTTGTGTTAGAATCTGTAACACCATACGTCTTGTCAATTGTAAAACATCTATCTGTGTCGTTTTATGCATGCCGCACCTATACAGGTTTGTGTTGCATGCTGTAGCAAAAGAAGAAAAATTGCAAAAATGTGATATAAAATTGGATTTGCCATGCAGTGTAAACAAAGCACAAAAATACTTTTTGTCAGTGAAATTATCTCCCATAAAACCCTCCTGATGTCTATTTGGATTCACCTGAAGATCTTATGGCTAAACCTTTTAAATGGGCATGTGGACGCCCTTCAGCATGAAAAGTCTCTCTCTCTCTCTCTCTCTCTCTCTCTCTCTCTCTCTCTCTCTCTCTCTCTCTCTCTCTCTCTCTCTCTCTTCTCTCTCTCTCTCTCTCTCTCTTCTCTCTCTCTCTCTCTCTCTCTCTCTCTCTCTCTCATGAAAGTATTTTTATCAGCGAGTTGACGAATATATTTAATTACAGATGAAGTGTAAATTACAGAGACAGATGTTTGCAGTCTTAAAAACAAACTCATTCTGCATCATTAATGATGTTTACTAAGACAAGCATCACTATCGCTTTTATTTCGAGACCCCCAGTATTTATTTAAGCTGATATTGGAAGATTTTATCATCTTGACTTTTAAATGCAGATTTAAGCGCAGTTTGTAACATTGTCTCGTATGAAACTCAGGGAAATTTCAGAGGAGAAATATGTGAGACACAGATAAGACTTAAAGGGACAGTTCACCCAAAAATGAAAATTCTGTCATCATTTACTCACCCACTTGTCATTTCAAACCTGATGAACACAAAGGAAGATATTTGGAAGAATGTCAGTAACCAAACAGATCTCACCCCCCATTTACTACCAAAGTAGGGAAAATACATACTAGTCAATGGGGGGTGAAAAGTGTTTGGTCACATTCTTCCAAATATCTGTGTTTTGCAGAACAAAGAATTTCATACAGGTTTGATGATGAAATTTTGGGTGAACTATCCCTTTAAGCAGAAGTTCTCCATTTATTCTTGTGGATGTTTAGGAGATATAATTGAGATTTCAATTTTCTAATACGGAGAGTGATGACAGGTAAAAGAACCTAGTGACCTAATGTCTGTACACAAACAATTCTGATGTAAAATGATCTTCTTACCCTTGAATGTTTTTTTAGTGAACCAATAATGGTTCTTGCTGTGAAGAAACTTTTGTATCAGCTTTTTTTTGTCATTCAGCTTTTTGAACATCCTTGTGTAAGTGAACCATTGCCTTTATTTTCATTCACTTGAGTCGAGGGAGAATCTGTAGTTTATCTCAACAAATAACCTTTATTCTTCTCATTTTCTCTCATGTGCTTTCGTTCCAGCTCATCTTGCCTTGAACATCTATAAATAATAGATAAATATGCAGTCACACATACAGTGTTGTCCAACATTCTGATGACAGTGGCATATAAAATCTTTATATTTTATACTCATGCATAATCCATCATTTATTCTGTCATACTTTATTTTATATGCACATATACAGCAGTGTTATATAAGCTCCTGTTTTGCTGACACTGAATGTCATCTGTTGAGAATTCTTAACTCTTTTACTTACAGTATGTTTTCTCTTTATTTTCTTCCTAGCGCTTGGACATCAGTGTAGCTTTCCTAGATTTGTTTTCATTGGACATGTAAGGTGAGTGCGGGGGGGCTTTGAAGGAACAGATTATAGCAGGTCCTCATAGACATCATCATAGGTATTTTTTTACCTGCTGTTTTTAGCTGTAAACTGTTGTTGGCTCTGAGATTTTAGTTTGGCTTTGAGTTTGTTGCACTCGTAAAAAAAAAAAGTAATTTTTTTTTACATTTTCAACATACTGCAAATTTACAAGAAAACTTGTAATGTTATTTATTTTTACAGTATATTCCTGACGCTTCAAAATGCAATTTTTGACAGGATTTTTTAATACAGGATTTTTGTATTACATCAAATTTACAAGAAAAACACAGCACTGCTTTTCTTTAGTGTATGTTTTGTGGGCTGCTAAATATTTTGGGGATGAAAAAATGTATTGAAAAATGCAAAAAGACAAAGAAAACATCTTATTAATAGGTTAAATATTTTTCTTATTTTAGTGAGATTAAATGGTGGAAACGTTTGCTCAAGTCTCATCTGCATCTCAAACCTCACAAATGTCTCCATTAGAGTTGCATAAGAGATCTCAACAATGTCTTAAAATGATCTCAGATTTGTCAGGTCTGCATCTCAATATGAACTCAAACATTTTTCATCAAATTGACCCAAATCCAGATGTTTACCTCTACAATCTACATTCATTTACACCTCCATACTCGTCATGGATTTTAACGATTGTCACATTTGTTTCTATTTCTCATGACCAATATTAGGAAACCAAACTCGAATGACACACAGCTGAGAAATGAACATTTCTCTGTCTTATAGGTTATACTATTCACCTGTGGTGTGCAGACTTGCTGCCTATGTAGACGACAAAAAGCGCACTAGTTTTTAGATCAGCGCTGTTGTGTTGTCAGTTATTGCGAACAGCATTCACCCTGTCAGGCAGTAATGTGTTTGCTCTGCGGTTCTCGGTCCAAATCCCTGCGGGCTGATGGGATTGTTGCTGAACAGATTGTGCAGGTGTAAGAGGAGAGCTATTCAACGACGTGGCATCTGTCCAAAGCACTCAACGCAAACGCGCAGACCTCAGAGACGCGTCTAAAGAGGAGAGACAAGTACTGTTTCTGCTAAACACCATCCCATCCGCAGCCATACACGTGCCGGTGGTTGAGGAATCATTTACTGTTACCCTTGAGACTAAGAGGAGGCATTATATCGGTGACGGAGAGATTACTGTTACTGTGTGCCGAGCCAACAAGATGATCAGTGTTGATTTAACACGTACATCTGTTTTGAGGATGAGCTAACCGGAGTCAACGTTTGTGTTTACAACATATGGTACTCTATTTACGAGGAGTTATACGCCTTTTCAGGCCCATTTTAGATATTTATGATAATATAGCCAGTTGTATAATGTTTATTCATGCATTTGGCAGATTATGCAACGTGTCTTCAAAATATATATATATTATAAGTGTGTGTTCACCAGGAATCTCATGGTTTTTCCTATGTAAAGGCGATAAATTGACTTAAATAGGATCATTATTCAATTATATAATTTTTTTAAGTTGTATTTCTAAAATATTATTTTTTTCATTCTCTCTTGTTCCTGTGTCTATGTAAAGCATTGAACTACAATTGCATATAATAATGAGCGCTTATAAATTATTTTGCTCTACCTGTAAATGAAAGTCTGATGTAAGCTTTAGTAAACTTTCTTTGCTTCCTTCCTTTTATTGCTTTTTCAATATGACTATGATCTTAAGAAGGAAATTTGATTTAAACAGTGCAGAGGATCATCTGAAGGACGCTGCGTGTTTTGTTTTCTGTAGTGATTCTGCGACGTGGATCATTTCCATCTTGAGTCTTTACACTATGAACCGACTTTTATTGCTCTGTTGTGGTTATATACTGCCAAATGGTTTATGATTGATACAAGCGACCCAGTGTAATTTTCCTCCTGTACGAAAGGACATTACCAGGTCATTTCTTTTTCATTTGACCCATCTAGTAAATACTGTTTCATGTAATGCAACCAAAATGCTTAAAGTTTTTAATCATTAAAATATGTCGAGTTATTCACATATTCTTATTTTGTGACAACTTATTTACATTATGTTATGTTTGTTTTACATTGTGTACATTTTAGGACTTTTAAACAAATTAGTTTTTATCTACAAAGTCGAATGGAATGCAAAAACTTTGAAGCTCAATAGCTCAATAAGCCAGATTTGTCCTGTAAAATTAAAAATGATGCATGAAAAATGGACCGAGTGACTATTAATCCTCTTGTTCATTTACTCTTCTTGGCAAATGCAAACAGTTCATTTTATTCTACATAATGAAGCATATCACTGCTGTCCTTCTGAAACCTTGTATCGCCATATTTTGTGATTTTTATTTTTTGCCATCAATCATTATCAGTCACCCTTTATGTTTGTCACTGGTTTTTGCAAATATCTTACCAATTAAAAGTATTAAAAAGTGCTTGTCAACTTTGACAACATCATTTAAAAAGTAAACTGGGTTTTTTCCCCATTTCCTGCTAATTTGCACATACAAGGTTTCTGAAGGACCGCAACATGGCTTCTTTTAAGGCAACAGCAAAAACAATTGTTTTAGACACTTAAACATCTGAAGATATATAAAGTTAATAAACTCTTTGGTATCCAATACTTCTTTGTCTTTTGTTGTTATTCGCCACTAATTTGAGATAACAAATAAATAACAACTACAATAAACAAGTGTAATGAACACAGCATATTCTCCTGTTTTTAATACTTTATTTAAAATGTAACAGATTTATAAAGTAGTGAAATCTCTAACATTAAAAACGAATATATATATTCTTTTAAAAAATGTCAAAAATCTCATTTTTTTATTATGTTATCATGTTGTGTATTTTTGAGTTATTATTACTTAAAGACGCAGTTTGCGGAAATCCGCCGCTAGATGACGCACGATCAAAACAACAACAATGCCGTAGCTTGATGACGCTTGTGAAGGAGCGTGGAATTATGGGATCTGTTGTCTTTAACTCCACCGCTGATGGCCATTAATCAGACGGAACGAGAAATTGTTGTCAACTCTGTTG
Organism: Oreonectes daqikongensis; assembly: GCA_026939265.1. Taxonomy (NCBI): domain Eukaryota; kingdom Metazoa; phylum Chordata; class Actinopteri; order Cypriniformes; family Nemacheilidae; genus Oreonectes; species Oreonectes daqikongensis. The sequence continues at coordinate 359,990 of JAOTQM010000500.1, forward strand.
AAAACAATAAAAAAATAAAAATAAAACTTAGAAATGCTTGTCATGCGGTTTCTACGTCAGTAAAGGCGGTAACTAAGGGTAACGCGGATATGACGCCATTGACAGGCGACTGCACGGCCCCGTGTCACTGTTTAAAACGGCGATTTTCTCACGATTTACAAGTCGTTGAAAACATTTGAGATATTGTAAGTATTCAGCTGAACAAAATATATAACACTGGCCTAGTGGGGTTTGAATATTTTACTGCAAAGATGTTATAAACTGTAGCTTTAATCAAAACAATCCTAGTGTAATTTAATTAATGTTGCTTGTAATGCGCAAAAAAACGTCGCTATGATTTTATTTTTAAAAAGAATAAAATTAAAGAATCACAGCCATGCCTCTTGCTATTGGTTGTCAGATGCAGGTGTTATTAGGGGGAGGGGCTTTCTGTTCTAGAGCGTTTTTGATTGGGCGTTTAGAATTTCAAAGCGATCCATTTTGACTATGAAACCTGACATTCTTCAAATAATATCACACAGCTTATTAGAGGCCTCAAACTCTCCTATATCTCTGCACAGGGAGTGTCATTATGGGGGGGGTTTGTCTTCTCTTTTATTGATGTTGGGATGGTTAGTGGTCACTTTAATTGGGTCCTCAGAGAGCAGCTCTTCCTCACTGAGAGAAATCAGAAGCTATGGAAAGGAAGGAATCAACAATGGATTTTTGCCAAACGTTGCGATTACATTACAGCTCGCTGCTCATCCTGATTCATGAGATAATGAGCTGGCTTTCACATCTCATGGATAATTTCGTAAGTGTTTACGGTTGAAAAGCCACACAACTACACATGCAAGATATTGACATTTGAGTCAAACGGTTCATTCTGCATGTGGTCTGATGAATTCTTTAATGAGAGAGTCAGTCAAACAGCTTTCAAGCAGAGTAACACAAATGATGCACATTCATTGCTCAGATGTTTATTGAAAAGAGTGTGGAGGTGTAAAATGAATCTAGATTGCAGAGACAAAATCATTTGGATTTGGGTACATTTGATGAGAAATATATATATAGATAAAAAAAAAAATTGTCAAATAATTTTTACATATTTGCCAAACGTGAGCTCAGTTTGAGACTTTGTTGACAACTTTGCGCGTTAATGGCAAATGTACAGTGTCTGCATCTCTCTTGAGTTTTCTGCTCTCAGCAGAATCATATTGAATCAATAGACTTTGTGAACATCAGCTCCTCTAAGGATCCAGCTCGGCCCCTTCACACCCTGTCAGGCCCCAAAGAGACGTCAGCGTTTCATCTCTCGGGTAATTATAAAGAGCAACTAACAGAGGGAATCTTGACAGGTTGGTAATGGCTTAAACCATATGTGCAACATCGACAGCGTTGAGAAAGCGAGAGAGGGATTTAGCGTTAGCTAAATGCCTGTTGAGTCATTTGCATTTCTCCATTCTACTAACCCATTTAAAATATGGACTGGATCAACGCTCGCGGTGCACCGCATGTGAGGAAAATTGGCTATTAAAACAAAAATTTAACATGAAATCGAAATCAATGTTGTTATTTCTGAACGCGTGTTCCCTGGATTTATTGTGCGTTAGTGATTTTATATATGTTCAGAATCAAATATGGATTACTTTCTGATTCACAACAGTAAGCGGATAATGATTTATAAGCTGTCAGGTATGATTTTGCTGGAAATGTTATTTGTTTTTGAACCATGATGTAGAGATACAGTAAAGTAACATAACAACATTGGAGATGGAGGGGTGAAAGATAAGGATTGCAGCTTTAAAAGTGTACGAACAATCCCTTTTAGGCTGAAGCTTTATTTTTCAGTCCCTTCTCTCTATCTTCCTGTCATTATAATCCAGTATCACATTGCAATTACGGTTAAAATGTCTAATCCAGTTTTCACAAATTTAACTAGTTTTGCCAATTAGATTTTGGGCTAAATGGTGATATTTTGTAAAGGCATTACTATGAAATTGGAGAACACGTCTGGCGACGGCACACGGTATACTACTGTATTTAATATTCTGTAAATACACGTATTACAGCACAGCTCACAAGCCCTCAACATTAAACTTTAAATCAAAGCAGATTTTCAGAATCACCCCACATTCTCTTCATGTTGTCTTTTATTTACCTTTTAGGTCTGATCCTCAGGATGAGAGTTTTGAGTTATACCCACAGAGAGCAGAAGGAGATCTGTCTCAGTAATGTGTTGAGTGAAGTATCATGTCCCCCTGCAGCAAACCGAGCTTCAGTGGGGTTTCCTCAGAGGCACGAATCTTTAATCTCAATGATTCTCCTGTTCCTGTGTGATTCATGTGCATGTGAATCTGTAACCTTTGTGTGTTAGCATCACATTACCAATTACATCTTCTTGTCCTAACTACAGTCACGTTTTTCTGCCGTGTGAGGTGTTTTCATTAAACAATATATCACTGGTTGACATTCACTCATGACATTTCTAAAAGAGAAACTCTTTATATTAGTGTTTGTTACTTTTAAAAATACGAATTTATTGCACATACAGTAATGGCCAAAAGTGTTGTCCGGATGAAATATTGGCGCAATATTTGCTTTCAATGCCACTTTGGGTTAGATTAGAAATGTTACGAATTGTTAGAAAACATTACATTTTTAGGGTATTGATTTAACAAAATTATTTAGCAAACTACAGAAAACGCATAGACAAGATATGAAATCCTAATACATCTTTGATAATTGCTTTATCAGTTATTAATATTTTGCATCTTCTCTTGTTTTTGGCTACAGCAGTCATTCTCCTTGCTCGTGTTGTATGTTAGCCTTCTTAAATTCTCTCAAAGCTGAACTTCACCTGAACGTTTACACTATTTACACGCAACATGAGTGAAAATTCTTTTAATTACACTTTTAATATTACTTTTGAATGAACTGCAAATTTTCTAAACCTGGACATCACTTTTGGCCATTGCTGCACATTGCTCATTATTATGTATAATGTACTGTAACATAAACACTGTAATGTGGATGTTGTTGCCACTCCAGAGTGTTATAGTGTTCTTGGTGGCTGAGGGTGTTGGCATAGGTCAATAAAGCCCATCCCCCAAGCGTTTGGTCTCTCTCTATATATATATCCTGCTCTTTATGGCTTCATCATCCCTTTCTTAATATCAATCAATAGAATATTTTATACACAATGTATCATGCACCACTCGGATCACTTAGAAGAGTAACACCTCACTTCAGTCAGCCTCACTGAGGAACAATAGAGGCTAATATGTAATGCAAACGCATATTGTATATTGCATGTAAACCTTTTAAAGTTTAAACATGCCAGTCTATTGCAACGCGATCAGTCTGTTTCTTAGGACTCGGTGCTTGGCAGTGGTGATCTGGGCACAGATAATTATGTCATCGATTAATTGTCACAGGGGAAAAACGAGCGCACTGTGACCACGCGTTCTCACGTTAACGCTGCGCACTCGGAGCGCTATTAGGCGTCGGAGCGCCGCGTGCCGCATCGTTCACCGGTGATTTGTGGGGGAGCCTTTGGCACCGCGCGCGCCCTGCGGTCCCAAAGTGGCTCGAAATGGAATCTTGGAGCGACGGAGGCGAGAAAGAAGAGCATTGTCTTGTTATTTTCAACATGTTTTCTCTCTCTCCACAACTGGTGTTACAATTGAGAGACAATGACACGAGGATTTGTGGGAAATGAACAGGTTTCCTTAAAAAAATGTATTAAGAACAAAGATTAAAGTAAAAGGGCGCACAAACGGTATTTCACTTTTATTTTCGGTTTCTTTACTAAATAACCAAAGAACAAAATGTCGTTTTCTAGGGAGCGTGGACTGACAGATAATCAAAGTTAAAACCAGGCAGATTTCAGAAGACTTATAGCGTAACACATGAGGCAAAGGTTGTAAAAACAGGCTTTGGACTCACTGTCCCAGTCTTACTGTAGTGCGCACAGATCCACATCAGCCTCATTAGGACTGCGGGCATCAAACATCCCACAGCGAGAACGCTGGAGGTCTGAGTCAGGAGAAAAGTAAAAAAATCTTCTCATATGCTCGCTAAATGTCTGTATTAGCATCTCCCCGCTGTATCTTTCGTCGGATGCATAAATTCATGTAATGCACGGGACGAACGATTTTGCGCAGCGACCCAAAGGATGATGAGCAGAATGCTGCGCCCGCATCATGGAAAAGCAGAAGGACACGAGGGTGTAGAGAGCCGCATCCCCTGCACTAAAACACATCACGGAGTCTTCAAACCGCCCGAGTGACGGATGTTAGATATTTGGCATTGAACTCTTCTCGGGTGGATTTATGTGGATGCCGAATCCACGGGATACCCTGGATGGAGAGCTTCTTTATTGACCTCGAGGGTGAGTCCCGTTATTTAACTTAATTAAAATGATCCACAAGTGGTGTTTATTGCTTCATAGAAAACAGACAAGAAAATGCGTTAGGACTTTGGCATACAATACTATATACTTCCATATCAATCTTTTTTATGCTAGTTATATGTGCTTAATCAGGACGTTGTGTTTTTTTTTGTAGACAAAGAGAGATGAAAGTTAGTAGAAAATGTGTCTTATTTCCTTTTAGTCCTCAGCAACTTGTGTACATTGGTACTTCCCCATGCACTACATTGCCTGAAATGACATAGCCTACAGTTGAATAAAAACGCTAAATGTAAAGTCTCTCAGAACTTATCTTCGTTACTACATACAATCTCATGATTGACATGAACAGATTTTCAAGATCTTGGCTCTTGGATCGTGCGGCAGCCGCTCGACACTCATCCATGTCATTGCATCGGTCGCTGTCCACTCCGCTCGTGGTGCTGAAATGTGGATGATGCCGGCGCAGCGACTGCAGGGCTGCCGCTCCCTTCACATTAACGAAGACAATGGGCGCTTTCTGCTGCTCGCCGCGCTCATCATCGTGTACCTGCTGTGCGGCGCGGCGGTGTTTTCCGCCATCGAGAGGCCGTCCGAGCTGCGAGCCCACGGGCGCTGGAACCGGACCCTCCTGAACTTCAGCGACGCTTTTAATATCAGCGTGCAGGATCTGAACTCTCTGTTGAAGGAGTATGAAGCTGCCATTGCCGCAGGAGTTCGGGTCGATGCTCTGCGGCCCAGATGGGATTTAACAGGGGCGTTTTATTTCGTCGCAACAGTGGTGTCCACTATAGGTGAGTTACTAGTTGCATACTTTCTTTTTGTGGGCATTTATCTGTTTGGGGCAAACTCCACTTTTCAGAGCATGATAGTGTTTAGCTGAAAGGAATAGTTCACATGAAAAGAAATGGTTGTATTTTTCTTTAGGAAAAAAAGAGTTTCTTTTATACAATAAAAATGAGCAGGGCTTATAGTCCACATTCCATGCTATAGTATCTTATCTCAATTGTCTTTACTCATTCTCAAACTTTTGTTTAAAAGTGTGATTTGCGTTCTTTTGTGTCCGTCTTGTCGTGATTTTTCTTCTAGTAAGCCTAAGGATCTCCCAAAAAAAACCAGTGTGTATATGCTTACGTGTGCATCATAGAGAGAAGGGCTTAGGTTTTTTCTAAAAGAAATTTCCACCAATATTTGAATCAGCAGCAATACAACAGATATTTGTATTTTTCCACAACAGCGTCTGACACCTCGCTTGACCCTGTGACCTTTCATAGAAACCCACCGCACATGTTTTGCCTTGCTGAGTAAGCACTTTCCGGTCTGTTCCATTGGCATTCCCCCAGGATTCCACATAGGCTCTCTAAAGACCAATACGCACCCCGTAGTGTTCACGATCTTTCCGGTTCCAGCTCGGCCGAGCCAACTCCCTGTTGGACTTCTGCATTCAGCACCAACCCTCAGGCTTGCAGTTTGCTGTAGGGCCCATGTCCCAAAAACCAAATGTGCTGATGCCCACATGTCCTGGATAACATTTACCCTGTTATAGGTCACTAAAGAGCAAGCGTTCCTCCGGGATGCCCCCTGGTTATGGTGTGTATTTGCTTCCTAAAGACTTTGGCTCCTGTTTTACACTTTCCATGTGAATAATCAATAGTCTTGCACTTTGTACTTGTTAAACCTGTAAGAGTGCTTTTATGCTTAAGCGTTTGGTGGGGGATGAAATGCATTTGACGCCACAGTTACGGTCGCTTTGTTTTCAGTTTTCTAAAGCAGGCGTATGGGAATGAACTTCTCTTGATGCTATATCATTTGTACGTTTCATATTGTGCATTTTATACGATAAATACGTCTGCTGGATCGCACGTTGATGACTTGCTGTGGTTCGGCTCCCAATAAACGTGAATACAGCGTGAAAAGGGACCCGAAGTAGTGTAGGGCTGGAGTAATTTATTCAGCAGTTCTGTCACCGAAGCCTCCGCAGGTAGTGCCGATACCCAGTGGCTGCCTTTGTAATTGAAAAACTGAAGGGGTTCATTAGAGAGGAGAAAGATTGTCTGAATTGGAGAAAGTGCAGATCTAGAATGGCGATGCTGTCAAAACCTGGTGGGGATTTCCTCCAGGGCTTTAAATGCTATTTTCCTCATAGATTGCTCTTTCCACCACGCTCAAAAATCCATCAGCACTGGGTGTGTAGGTGTGTGCATGCGTTGTGTTTCAGTTTTTACATACTAGGAGGACTCTACAAATTGCAAACATCGTTCATTCAGCTAGTGTCAGTCTCGGAGGACACCAGATGCTTTTACTGTAGCTGACATCACTACAATTATTGCCATAAGTTTGTTCTCTGAATTAAGTATTCTATACAAATCATACATGTTTTCATAGATTAATTTTTTCTTTCATCGCTGTGTGATGTCTCCGTGCATGTGAGGTTTGTCATAATGAGGGTTGTGTAGGGATAACCCAAGCGCTTCCTCCTCATCTCATTGAACCCCCTATGAAGTCACACATGCTGTGAAGAAGTTCATTTATTGTTGCATCTTAATTCTGAAAAGTCAGTGCTTTCAAAGGCTCAATCTGTAATGATTCCATGGGTACCTGGTGTTAACATCCGTCTCTGGTGACGTTGGATAGTTAAAGGAGCAGTTCATCCAAAAATCTTTCATCATTTATTCCTCCTCATGTCATTCCAAACATGTTTGACTTTCTTCTGCACAACACAAAAGAAGATATTTTGAAGAATGTTGATAACCAAACAACGTTGAACTTCCGTTGAAAACCACTGAGACATTTCTCAAAATATCTTTTTTTGTGTGTCACTGAAGAAAGACATACAGTTATTAGGAGCGTCTTTGTGGCTATGAGAAACAAAACTCGTAATCATTTATCTGCACCCTGGAGATAAATATGAGAAAAAAGTCTCTGACCCGTAGTATTTGCAGCTATTGCGTTTTTCAAAGAAGTCTTTCCATCCAGTTTTTCTTTTTTTAAATGTCACACTTTCTGCACTGCTACGAGGTTAACAAACCAAAGTTGTTTAAAGTTAGACAGCCTATCCATTTTTCCAGACGTTGCTGACTGAACATGATGGATGCATAGAAAATGTTTCACATGTAGCAGATTTTTCAGCATTGTGTTTTTAAGAGAGGCAGTAGGAAACTTTCAATTTGTCAGGTTTTAGAGTAACTCACTTCAAAGCCAGGACAAGTTTAACATTTTCAGTTGTGTGGTTTAAATTATGTTTAGGAAGTAGCTTTAAATGAACCAAAAAGGGTCAAATAATCCTCCTCTAGACCTGTGTAGTGACAGAAAGTATCCGCTGGGTTCGGTTGGATGAAGGTATCGAAACAGAAGTGGCTTAAGGAGTCGTGTGAGATCAGCTTATTACACGCCTGTCTGAACAAAGACTGATTCTCAGAGACTCGCAGGAGAACACACGACCGGGCGTCCCGCAGCCTGGAGTCCCACTGCTTTTGACTTCACAAGCAAAGACGTGTTCAATACCTTGCGACGTTCGATCAGTGTATGGAAATCATAGTTTTTCTCCAGATTCTGCTCAGAAGTTGCGTGATTAAAAACTAGCAGTACCCAGAGAAATACTGTATTGCTCAGATGTTGCTCTTTCAAAGCTCAGGAGATTTGATGAGTTCTCTGATGTGTTTTATTAAAGTCTCAGATGTTTCTCCTACAACTTCTTGTATCAATTATTCAAACTCGTGGAGAATATGGAGGTGTAAAATGAATGTAGATCATCTGGATTCAATGAGAAATGTTTGAGTTCATATTGAGATTGACTTTTGATTGCTGACTTGTCAAATCTGAGCTCAGTTTGACACATTGTTGACATCTGTTCTGAAACTCTAATGGAGACATTTGTGAGATTTCTTGCTCTCAGGAGAAATATATGACAGTAACCGTTGTGTTTTTTATTTATCAGTGGTGAATTCTGTCCGTCTCATTGAGTATCTGAGTGTGTTTGGAGCAGACGCATGAGAACAGTACACACGCCTTTTATGTGGCCGCACGCCCTCTTCCATTTTTAACTTTGACATTTTACAGCCCTCTGGTTTTACAGAGAGACCCAGGAGATCAGAGAGAGAGAGAGAGAGAGAGAGAGAGAGAGAGAGCAGAATAGAGAGGAGGACATTAGCTTACAGCCATACTGTTTCCTGTACCACTACAGCCGTATGTATGGTAGATTTGACAGAACGTCCAGTATACAATGACAGTAATGTGTGTAGTTAAATTTAAAGGGATACTTTACCCCAAAATTAAAACACTGTGTCATCATTTTCTCAACCTCTTGTCATTTTCAACCTATAGGACTTTCTTGGTCCCGATTCACTTCTATTGTATGGACACAAAACCAATGCAAGTCAATGGAAACCAACATTTTGCAAAATATTTTCTTTTGTGTTCTGCAGAAGATAGAAAGTCATACGGGATTAAAATGACATGATTTTCATTTTATGGTGAACTATATCTTTTAAGTGCCACAGACTACTGTAGTAATGTTTCCCATAATGCTTTGGGGCAAATGATCTGAATATCAACTGTGATTTTTTTGACATTATGTTCTTTACTCTTTTTTTTTAATCAGGCTGCCAAATGTTTAGACATTTTTAAACAAGATTAGACTACAAATGCTTGACTGTATTTGTCACAGAGGTGACGTCTGGATGGCACTTGCTGAATTCAATATACACTTTAGTGAAGTCATTGCTTCATTTCTTCACTCTTTTTCATTTTTTAGAAGATTTTGCCATTGAATTTTAAACCTTGTCTCAATAAATTAAAGAAGAAATATAAAGAATAATACAATATAGAAATTGTTGACACGCAGTAAGAGTATAAAGAGCTATAAAATGAATGCAAATAGTATTCATTTAAATTAATCTGATGGTAAATATTGCAATTCATATTGAAATCTCTGACTTTTGATTACAGATCTTGGTGGTTTTGAGATCTCTTCTGAGTCAGGAGATGGAAATAAAAGTCTTTTCTTTCCATTTGATCTCATTGATCTTTAGGAGAACCAGTTCATATATGAAAGATTTCTTATAGGACACAGCAGTTCGAAACATTAATGGTTGAAAATGTCATACAGTTTCTAAAAAAAGACATATTCACGATACAGCACATATACTATTCATACGCTACAGTACCAAGTATGCAGTAAGCAGTATGCGAGGGTTCATTCTGAATGCGTCTATAAAACAAATAGCTTAGTAATGGCTTCGCCTGTCCCGCAAAGAAACTTTATTGACCTGGATGATGTTTTAATGCATAATGATGGAAAATCAATGTATCATAATATCATGGACTGTAATGTGAAGTATCTTTGTAAGTGAAGTCCATCAAGCCAAACACAGTGTGATGGATTCAAATGAAATGCAAGTGAAACTCTGAGGGTGACATTGAAGAGAGGGAATCTACCCGAGCAGCTTATATTGATAGATGAGCGTGAGGAGAGAGAAATGATGAAGAGACAGTGATGCATGATCCTACCAAAGCACTCGGCAAAAAGAGCCGACTGCGCTCATTTACTGCGCTAGAGAAAGAGCGATGCTGTGGGAAACCCCTCTGCATTCTCTCTGGGACTTACTGTCGGACAATAGTTTTTATTGACTGTAAATACTTTCTCTTACGTAAAAAACAATCAGTAAGCCACTTCTGAAGAGTGTAGCGTTGATTCTGTGATGCTTTCAAAACAGAGCTCCTGATCTGTGAAGAGCAACCTTTGAGCAATGAAATGTTTTGTATTTGACATACAATTCTTGACATACAGTAAGATGACAGATCTTTACCGATCATGAGCATAGGAACATTTTAATGGAAATGTTGTGACTTTTGATGTCAGATTTTGATTTCCTGGAAAATCGGTTTGAGACATTGTTGAGATCTCATCTGTAGCTTTGTTTCTCTAGTTTCACTAGCAGTTTTGACTTTTGGGACCTCAGAGATTTCCCATTCAAAAGCAGTAACCAGACGAAAAATTTTATTGCTCAGATGTTGCCATCTGAGGTCCGGACCAGGGCTACGGCCATGGATGTTGCTCTTTCATAGCTCAGGAGCTCTCGTATGTATCAACTTAGTCTCTGAAAAGATAAAAAAGAGAATTGTTCAGATACAAATCTGAGCTCAGTTTGAGGCAATGTTGAGATCTCTTCTGAATCTCTAATGGAGACATTTATTTACATTTACATTTATTCATTTGGTAGATGCTTTTATCCAAAGCGACTTACAAGTAGGAGAGCATAAAACATTTGGTCAACACACTAAGCTGTAGTTTACATTCATGAGACTTCTGCCTCTTTTTCTCAGGAGAAATATTTGAGACGCATAGAGACTTAGGCAGAAGTTTCCGTTTGCTCTCTCGTGTTTAATCTCATTGATGAGATATTAAAGAGATCGTTGTCATTTTACTTGGATGTGTTTAAGAAATTGGATCATAAATGATAATGAGCATTTTGGATGATTTTGTGTGTGATATGTGTAGTGGTGGAGAAAAGCAGGCAGGATATGTGAAAGCGTTATTGGTTATTCCAGCGTGAGATTTTGTAAGTTTTACGTTTATTAGTTTAGCAGATGCTTTTATCCAAATCCACTTACAAATGAGAGAGTAGATTTACTTTCGTTAAAAAGACTTCACTGACCCTTGAGCCATCCCTGTTGATGCGAAACTTGGTCCACATCACAAGTGATGCTGATCGTGGCTGACATAGCCTTAACTCAACACGCGCGCACGCACGCACACGCACGCACACACGGGCGCGCGCACACGACGACAATTCAGTTTCAAACAAAGTGTCTCATTTGTACATTTATCTCTGCCCTGCATCCTCTGTGCCCCCCCCGACCGCTGCCCTTGATCCTGTACGTGATCTGCCCGCCAAATACACAAAGAGTGCCAATAAATCTCCTTCCTATCTGAAAATAGCTTGTGCACACAAGCCAACCCGCTCACAGAAAACCGCACGCACACACAGTCTACAGACGACAACAAACTCAGAAATGTGCCTCCATACACACTTAATGTTTATACTGAATTATTAAAAGGCTGCACAATACTTGATTCTGATTGGTCAGTCGTGGCATTCAGCGGACATATGCTGTATAACAGAGCGCTTCTGTGTTTCATTATGTTTGGCTCTTAAATAATTTCACCGTATCTGCAAGGAAGGTAATAAAATAACTAGAATAAATTTTTCATGTCCGTAAATGTATTATTTAGTAGGTAGCTGTGTCATGATGGGTTTATTTTGCAATGTGACTGTATGTTATTCTGGCACACTAAACTTCCGGTTTGAGCAGGTTTACTTAAACAAAGCAGAAATGGAAATAAAATGTAAAGAATACTAAGCTAAGCAGCTTTACGTAGGCTACAGTAAAAATCAATAAATTAATGTTTGGTATTATAGGCTAATGCATGGCAATATTCCAATTTTTCCCAAGGGTGTTGAAACTCTTTTAGGTCACGTACACAGTGCAGCGTTTCGGGAAGGACAACGGCATTTAAATGCGGGAGTGAATTCACGATGGTTTCATGTATGTATGGAAAAGGTAGTCACGCCCATATCTGTGATGATTGACACACTGGTAACCATAGCGATATTCTGGCGTTTTGCAAGTGTGAATAAGAATATAACCCATTTGGTATCTGCTATTTTTGTTTTGTTCGTCAATTTAAACTAAACTACCGCCGATAGACGAGCTGTGTTTTGTTTATGTCGGAAGGCTGCTTCACAAAGCGCTCTTTTGCAGTGTTGCCATGTATTTATAAGCTGTTTTATGCTTGTTATTAGCTCATAAAGCTTGTGAGAGCTATCCCGTGTCAAATGACTTTTTTCTTTTCTCACACACAGACGAAAACACATTTCTACACACAACTAGTTGTTGAGTTCGGTTCCATACGCACTGCATTTAATTTTGGTAAATGCGGTTGTCATTTTTCGGGAGATAATTCACTTGTAGAATGCGGTTGTCGCTCGATCCCGTAAATGAGTGACGTGTGTGTGTACAGAACAGGATTAAGCACTAAAGTTGAAGTGACAACAGCATTTATCTGCAGTGTGTGTACGTGGCCTTAGAGAAGTTACTGTATGTGAACATTCATCCTGTAAAAGCAGAATTTTTGAAGCAAACTCATTCGACCTTTAACCTTCAAATCGATTGCTTTGTAACATTTATGATTTCATGGATAATCCACAATGTCTGTTTTTTGTATGGTTGGTTTTGTGCAATTGAAGTTTATAGCTCTTTAGCATATTTGTTTAATACTGGTCATTGAAGGACACTAGTTGTGAGAGATGCAATTAGATGCTGAGAGGGTGTGTGTGTGTGTGTGTGTGTGTGTGTGTGTGCCTGCTGGAGGATGTGTTTGTTTTTGTAATATTCAGCTATAAGTGGATTTCCCTGTTAGACTCTTAATTGAATTGTTAGGAACAGCGCGTTTTGCAAAACTGCACATGCAGGGTTTCTGGTCCCCCGTCCTCGTCTCTCAGACATGTGTCACAGGGCCTCTGGAACTTTGCAGACGTTGCACATCTGAGCTTTTATTAAGAACTTTTAACAATCTTTTCATCAAATCAAAGGTTCTCATGAGAGCCAGCTCGGGAACTCTGCCTCAGCCTTATCCTAAAACTATTCCTCAGTTTTAGCCGCGGCGTTCCCTCATTTGAGCCGGTGGAAGTCTAGACGTCTGTGTTGTCGATAGGTTCCAGAAATTGTGCAGAATGAATCTCAGGCGTACTGTCCATCTGACCATCTTTGTACACAAAACGAAAAGGCGCTTATTAAAATCTCAGGCTTTCATCAGATCACAATTGTATCTGAAAGTTAAATGAACTTTTTGGTTCCACATTTGTGTTTTTAATTCGCTGTAACTCTGTCTAATGCATCTACACATAAGTTTCTCCTTTTGGTGTGTATTTTCAGCTCTGTATGAATGACTGTAATTGGCTTTCAGACGCGTTATGTGTTTTGTATGCTGTGCTCATCATAAAAGGTTTGATATGGATTGAAATGTTTTTGTTCTTATGTCCGGGGGATGTGTTTGCTGGAGGAAACTGCTGTGATTTGTTTTGATGATGCACCATTCACACAGGGTTTTGTGTATATAAATGTGAGTCAGACAGACAGATAAAAGCCAGATTACACACAGTGTAAAACTGTGCAGTGTGAGATGTGGGTTAGTCTATAACATATTTTTAACCAGTTAAAAGGCTTAATCGGTTAAATCTGGGGTTAAGTGATTAAAAATGACATCTTAATTTATTGCACAATGGTGATTATATTTGTAAAATATTATTTGTTTTCATGGTAAAAAGAAAACTTGTACAGTGGCCTATACACACGTCAACAACTTGCGGTGACAAAATGTATAGGCCTACATTACTAGTTTTTAATTTGATGTTTCATTAACTGATTTACTGTCTTTTAATAATAGTCACACAGGGAATTATGGGAACATTCTTTTACTTTTATCTGGTCTTTTTTCACAATTTTAGTAACTTGTGAAAAACATAATTTTGAAAATATTATATTATCTTGTAAAACTAGGCTATAAAAGATAGCCTATATAGTAATTCCAAATATTTTGCATTATTTTACAGTAGTCTAAATAAAGTAATGTAATGTTATTTTTTTGCAATGTGACTTATTTTGGTCAACCAGTTAAAGTCGCAGTTTGCGAAATCGATCAATTTTGTGATCAATCAAAAACTATCAAAACAACAACAATGCCGTAGCTTGATGACGCCATGAAGGAGCGTGGAATTATGGGATCTGCTGTCTTTAACTCCACCGCTGATGGCCATTAATCCGACGGGAACGAGAAATTGTTGTCAACTCTGTTTAAAGCCATAAAAAAAATGGTTGTCATGCGGTTTCTACGTTAGTAAAGGCGGTAACTAAGGGTAACGCGGATATGACGCCATTGACAGGCGACTGCACGGCCCCGTGTCACTGTTTAAAACGGCGATTTTCTCACGATTTACAAGTTGAAAACATTTGAGATATTGTAAGTACTCAGCTGAACAAATATTTTTACTGCAAAGATGTTATAAACTGCAGATTTTTACTGTAGCATTTTTACAGTGAAATTGATGTAATGAAAAAAAATCTGAAAATAGCTTAATGTTTTATGCATACATCATTCCCTGCTGTCTGCTTAACACATTAAATTGACAACACAACTTTAAATGAATTCATTACTCAAAATACTTTAGATAAATGATACATTTATTCAGATTTCGTCATTGAGTGTTTTGCCGTAGGTGAAGCTCAACACGAGCAGAAGCTGTTGCTTTTATGATCTATCATCTCACAGCGTTGTGCACAAACTACTGTAAAGCGTCTGTGACAAGCTGTGAGCAAAACAAAAGACGAGTCAATGAGGAAATAAATGTGCACGGATCGGCAGCACAGATCATTTTCTCCACAATAAATCAATAAGAGGAATGGACGAGACATTTATGTTCCACCAGAAATGAAATACAGGACTGCATTCAGCACAGGCTTTCTTAATGTGATTTGATGGAAATTTGACAGAATGTCAGGAGAATGTATTATGTCTGTGGAGACAGATCAGTCTCAATAATAACACATTTACGAAACACAATTCATAAATGTACAGCACAATTTATATTTACAAAATCAGATTCATAAATTCGAAACACAATTGTTTTTAAATTTGCACGCACGCACACTGTAAAAACAGCTGGCTTCAACCCATGGTTGGGTCAAATATTGATAAAATCCAAATGTTGGGTTAATCTTAATTAACCTAATTCCAAATTGGTTTAAAATGCTAAATTGGTTTAAAATAGCATTTTAAGAGGATACACGCGGTCTTTTGACAAATTTTTCTAATATTATCTTGCATTTTGGTTGCTGTTTTTTCTATACTTTATATGTTGCTAGAGTTGTCAAGAATTTTTTTAATTCTATTTCTAAGCAGTTTTAAATGAAATTTGTTCCTGCTCACTTGATATATTTAAAATGAGATTGCAATGATAAAAATGTACCTTGATGCACTTGTTTTATGATACTTCAAGATCTTATGGCTATATTAATATTCAATGTTTTATTGTTATTGTATTAAACCATGTATGTACACCCTGAACCTCTTGACATCACAGCACAGTAAAGTAAATGTTTTTTATCAAAGATTTATAGGCAGCCGTGCCTTAATAGACGAGTATTGATCTGATGTTCCATAAAGCACCATATCAATTTTTAAAACTCATAAACCTTACTGTATAAAATCAATACATATGCACTCGTTTTATCATTTGCAGGGCATTTTTAAACTGCTGCAACAGCAAAAGCTTTAAAGCAACAAGTGGAAATCAATGAATAAAACTGTGTTATTGAACTGTTGGCAAAATGGTTTTCAGAGGTTGTCTGCAAAGTTTCCTTTCGTTATCGCTTGGCTTAGTTGAGGTCGGCCCTAAAATACAAAGAGAAACGTTTCGCAATGATGCACTGATAGAATAGTAAAGAAATGTTAGTTTATCGTCTCTCATGCATTTCTGTTCTGCACTCAGATGTTATACCTGTAAGTAACATACAGTACCGTACCGTACAGTAGGTGTGGGTGAGTATTTGTGTACCTGGAAATAATCAGGCACATGATGTGAATCAGGCCGACTGACGGGCAGGTGGTTGTTTAGTTGAGAGAGAGAGAGCGAGAGAGAGAGAGCGAGAGAGAAGATGTGTCCTCGCTCTCTTTCGCCTCTCCATCACAATCTAGTCTTGTTCTCCGCAGACCCCCTGCACTCCGGCCTGTGACTAATGCTTTCCTGTTCGTCACAATCCCTGTGTTCTGTGAATCCAGCCAGAAACTCTTGTTCCTTGACACTCAGACAGCTGAAATGACTTCTGTCCATGTGGTACGAAATACCAATTAGTGAAATTAGAAAACTTGCTGTCAAGGCAGACATAACATCTGTCATGTTATATGTGCTTACAGGCTGAATATTAAATTTTTTTAGGAGAAGGTGAATGTGCTGCCATGTTATGAAGCCTGCTGCATTGTCTTTGGAAAGAAACTGAAACCATCTGTTGTAGTCGTCAGAGGTTGAGCTTTATAATTATATTTCATATATATATATATCAACTTCTCTTAAATTCTCTTAAAATTTGTTGAGAAATACAAACAGAAACAATTGAGAGTGTAATGAAACACATAAAGAGTATATGGAGGTGTAAAAGGCTCAGTTTGAGACATCTCTTCTGCTACTCATACTCATTTTTGAGATTTCTAAAAAGTTATGCATTGTGTTGTCTATGGACTTATTTTGTGTACGTACAGACTGGGTTAACAAGATTTCTCTTCAGGAACATACTAGATTTGTACATTTTCTGTATAAAGCTGAGATTATCTCAGCAGACTTTGACTGCCCTCCGGAGAATCATTACACCTGATACACTGCAAAAAATGACTTTCATACTTAGTATTTTTTATCTTGATTTCCAGCACAAATGTCAAAATATTTGAAAGTGAGGAAGTCATTTTTTGCAGTGTGCGATTAGATTTCAGGACACTTTAAATACAAATCCGATTATGTTAGTCATTTTCTGTGAGTTTGGGAGTAAATGATTTGATTATTTGCGTAATTTGCTCAACCGCGAGGAAAGTTTCATTTGAGTATAAACTTGCCAGTTTTTCTTAAGAAGAAATGAAAAGACGTTTGTTGATGTACGATCTTGGCATCAGGACTTTTGTGTTGACTTTCCATTTCATGTTAAAATCAAAACGACTGGATGTAATTGTTAGTGTTGTTGTTTATTAAAAAGATGTTTTATTACAATTCCAAAAAGATGAGAAAGTCCCTTGAAGTCCCTTCAGTGTGGTGGGCCGCGTCCAGACTGTAATATTCGTTTCAGTGAATTTCAAATCTAACATCATAAAACAATGTCTGGCACCCATGAGTGGCACAGACTCAAATACACGCCTCAGTTATGAGCGCTGAGCTGTAATTCTCTCTGGATGGGGTGTTATTTAAAATCCTGCAGGTTATTTTGGATATGCTGGCCACTGTAGAGGTCTGTGGGTCTGTCTCCAGAGATCTGGTGTGAGATCCGACTCTGACACTGTGAGTGCTTTTGGGATTTTAATGAGGAAGAGGATTTTGGACACACCACACCAGTGACCAAGTCACGAGAGTTCATGAATTACACCCGTGGGATTTCTTCTCTCTTTCTTTGAATGTGTTAAAGTATTGATGTTTTGTACTGTATGTATGTGACTATGTGCAGTAATATTTTCAATGACAATGAATGTTTATCGGATAACGTCTCTGCGCTTCCTGAGGTATGGATGAGTTGTGAAATGGTATAGTATCATTACAGCAATACTATTGATATTCCTCTATTGATATTGTCTGCAATTTTTTTGCATATATTTTTTGCTATTTGAACCACCAAATGTTGACATCTGTGCTTTCAGTATAGTAAACTTTATTGTTTCATGGTAAGGTTGACATTTGCATGGAATTGCCCAAAAGCGATTCATTTGAACTGAATTATTGAAATACTGATGTTGAGAATGGAGACCAAAATAAAAGTTTTGCTTAAATGTGTGATAGGAATGAACAATACTCATAAATGTGGAGGCTTGGACCTGGATAGAAATGGACAAGTGGATAGACGCCACATTGATCCTATGTCAATTTTTCTTGTCTTTGCAGGTTTTGGAATGAGCACCCCGGTGACAGTCGCTGGAAGGGTCTTCTTGATCTTCTACGGTCTGTTGGGTTGTGCAGCCACCATCCTCTTCTTTAACCTCTTCTTGGAGCGGATCATTACCCTGCTGGCCGTGGTGATGAAGGCCGTACGTCTGCGCCGCTTGCGTACCAGCGGCCTCCTGCCGCCGGGGATCTGCCAGGACTTTGCGGCGAGCAACCTGCCCGGCTGGAAACCCTCCGTGTATCACGTGATGCTGATCCTCGGCCTGTCCGCCATCGTGATATCCTGCTGCGCGTCGGCCATGTATACGCCGGTGGAGGGCTGGGCGTACCTGGACTCTCTTTACTTCTGCTTCGTCACCTTCAGCACCATCGGTTTTGGGGATTTGGTGAGCAGTCAAAACGCTGCGTACGGCTACCAAGGCCTGTACCGGCTGGCCAACTTCCTCTTTATCTTGACTGGCGTCTGCTGTATTTATTCGCTGTTCAACGTCATCTCCATTGTCATCAAGCAGGTCCTCAATTGGATGTTGGGGAAAATGAGTTGCGTATGTTGCCAGCGCTGCAACAAAGCGAACGCTTTCCTGGGACGCCGCAATGCCATCAGACCGGGCTCGCGTCTCCGGCGGGGACGTTTCGGACGACCGCCTGACTCGGAGGGGCCGTGCGATAGCGACACGGAGGGCCGTAGGCTCTCCGGTGAGATGATCTCAATGCGAGATCTGACGGGATCCAATAAAATCTCTCTGGCCATCATGCAGAAACAGCTCTCGGATTCGGCCAACGGATACCCGAGAACCGTGTGCGGAAGCTCGCGACAGAACGGCTTTTCTGGTGGCGTCGGTGCGCTGGGTATAATGAACAACAGATTAGCAGAAACCAGTGACTCTAGGTAGAGATTCGCTTTGTTTGACCTGTTTAAGGATATGGTAAAAGCCTTGTCATTTCCATTTGGAAGTACTGGAGAACTGCTTGGGTTTACTGAGTCTGCCTCGAGCTTGTGTTAGAACAGCATGGCATGCATGACCTGTATAGGATTATCTATTAGGACTGGGATTATATTATCAGTAGGATTTTTAAATAGCGACTTGCCACAATTTGTGTTAAGAACACGTGTGCTAGGAGGAGCGAGAAAAGTGAAATACTTTAACATTTACATGCACTTACAGTTCCACATCAGCCAATCCTTAACAAAGTTAGATTTGAGGGTGTTTATAAGAACCGAGGAGAGCTTTTCTAGACTGAAATGGTACAAGTAGCATCCGTTTCAATTCATCTGGATAGCACACTATACACAACTATGCATCTTCATGTTACAAACATACAAGCGTTCACATTTACAGCATACTATACACTAAAGTATGTACTTTGCTTTTGAGCGTGTAGTAAGTCTGTATGGCAGTATTGAATCATACTTACACAATATGGACAAAAATTTTGGGGCGCCCCTTCTAATGAACAGATTTGACTACTTTACTCATTTCTGTTCTCATTCAGTCATTTTGGAACAGTTAAAGGCCAATTCTCTAATATGGTATTGTATCGCATTAATATTTGGATTGGAAATACAGGATTAGATAAACCTGTTTGTTAGAAAGGGACATCAAAATACTTTTGTTTAATCTGTGCATGTATTGAGATCATAAAATTGCTGGTTGGGATGTAAAAGTTGGCATCTATCTTAAATTATTACCTTGAACTTTTTTATTAAAACTGCAGTGAGCTCTGAATCTTTCTCACATGAAGTCAAAAGAGAGTGGTTCATCTTCTTCCATAGCTCGAAAATAGTGGATAGTTTTAGCCGATAAACGTATGAATGCTGGCACGGAAAGACCCTTTTGACTTTTATAATACACTACGGTATTTTTGACACTCTTAAGCTTATCTTGCATAGTATTTAGCACAAATATGTGAATCGGGATGCTTCGAAGAGAAATGTAGAACAGAAGCTTTATAGTCAGTTTGTGCAGAAAAGGAAAGTCCATTCGATTCAAGTTTCCTTTATAGTTATATACATAGAAACTGCATAAATCAGCATCTTGTTGTTACTGTAACGGTAACATAAACAAATTGGCCATCATTTAAAATTGGCACATGTAAGGAGCTAGTGCCCTTTAGATCTGTCTGTTTGTTTGTCTATTAATACTTTGTGATCCAATGTTGACAAAGCAATGATATGAAAGCATTAGTTTATTAATAACAGCTTATAAGAGCTATAAATATGTTAAAATGAAATCACATTCTTTCCCCACATGCATTATATAACCCACTGCATTCACTGCGGTCCAGAACCGTCTCGCTTGCCTCTTACATAAATCACAGAGTCCTCGATTTCATATACAGTATACGGAAGACATACACAGAAACAAAAGAATATGAGTACGAATCAAAGTGGCTTTGTTTGAAATAAGGTCATCTAAGGGTACCAATGAGCTGAGCATCTAAACTTCAGAGACATTTGGTTGTTCCCTATCGAGGAGCTGGAGAGACGGAGAGAGGTGTGGAGAACAGATGAGCCATCTATAAACGCAGAACAAGACCTTTAGTGAAGCTCAGATCGGTTCATGTGTGAATAGTGTTATCTACACCTGGCATTCGAGCACAGCTGCTTATAAATCCTCATATCGTCCTAGTTGTAGAATAGCGAGTTGTGTTTTGTGTCTGAAGCTGACAGAGAACAAGACAAGACTGAGAGACATAGAGATAAAAACACTCAGGTCTGATAAAACTGTCAGCGCGGCAGATGTACTGTAGTTTCTATTGGCTTGCTCGCTCGTGATCCGAGCTCTCTCTCTCTCTCTCTCTCTCTCTCTCCTGCACCAGAGAACAGCTGCTAGCATTGTTACCTCTCCTGACTGCATTCATAACCCAAAAAAACACTGAAACCTCACCCCGTTTCTGTAGCCGAGCGTAGTTTTCTCTCCGCTGTGGTCATAAACCTACCTGTGTGTAAATACGGCGCTGTGACGTGCACAATGCAGTCCATTCTGCCTTCTTTCTGCATATTTCTGCAAAGAGGACCGTGTGACCGTTTTGGCTCTTGCTTATAATATAAAACCTCAGGTAGTTCGGTCTTCTGACGTAGATTTCTGCATGTTACTATGATAAAGCCATACGAGAGGCACTTGTATATCTTATAGGTCTATTTTTATAAGCGAATATGTACATATTGGAACGACAGGATAAATGATGGCTTAGCTGTGCTTATGTAATGAAGACTTGACTTTTTGAGATGTTTTATGGAATTGTTGGGTAAAATATGGACAAACCCGACCAAGAAAATGTGCATATTTGACCCATGTAGAGCTGGGCAGTATGACTGACATGAGCATATATCAGGCTGTGGCATAGATAACAATATTTAACAATATTTTTCTCTAAATTCAATAGGAAATAAGGTCAAATATTTAATATAGTAGCGCATGAATGATGTACATTAATAGAGAGCGGATATAAAGAAATGCAGAGGCCCTGGAAATGCCTGATCTGTGTAGCAAGAGTGCTTGAAGATGCAGTATTTCAAATAAACGTATTTACAACATAGTATGTCCTCTTCAAACGCATGCATGACTCAATATCAGTTGCCTTAATTTGTTCCTCAACCGTGTAACTATGATGTATATCTGATGGACTCTGTACAGTATGAAATCTTTTGCATTTTGCAAAATGTATCTCCATTGATTGCAATGGATCTAAATGAACTTAAGTCCTCCATTTCCCCCTGAGTTGGGAGGTCTGGATTTGTCACAAATGTGTTTCATCTTTGTAACCCTGAGGTTTGTGTTAAATGATGTTCAGATCTTCTGTCTTTGTGTTTATAACAACAGCAATATACAGCCGAACAGGTCTCAGTATGACGTCGTGAGGGTCGCTGGTTTATATGGTGGAAACCAGGTTTAGATTACATAACGTCTCGCTGTTTTAAAAGACTTTCGGTGGATGCGCCAAATGCAACAGCAAATGTCAGCTACATTAGAGAATGACGTACAGGATTGAGGTTAAAATCTTTTTAAAAGGTTGATGGAAACCAAAGTATGTGACATTTTAAGATTTGAGTGTTATTGGTGTGAAACACTGTGTTAGGATTCAGATTTCTGTATGTGTGTGTTTAGTTTGGATTTGAGTTTGTATAGTCAATGGAAATGCAGAACAGGTTGAGAAAGTATCTTGAGAGGCGTCTGTGATGTCTGTGTCAGAATGTTGATGTGAATTTTCATCATCATTACAAGAAACTTATTAGTATGCAAAAGGTCTTAGCCTACTTTCTTTCCTTCCTTCCTTCCTTCCTTCCTTCCTTCCTTCCTTCCTTCCTTCCTTCCTTCTTTCTTTCTTTCTTTCTTTCTTTCTTTTTCAATTTACTTCCTGAATTCATGTTATTCAAGTTAAACAATTATTCCAAAACCTTCTGCCTCCCCTTAAATAACAGGTAAATAATGTTTATAATTTACCTAATATTGTTTTAAGACTTTTAAAGAATAATTATAGTTATGATAGTTATGTATGACTTCCTTTTTTCAGCTGAACACCAGCTTTTAAATATAAATAACTTTATATATGTATAGCTCCAAAACATATAAGGTCACTAAATGCTGAAGCTCCAAAAAAGTATAAATATAAAGAATACAAAATATATATATATATAATAAAAATAATAATTTTGAATATTTTGGCCTTATTTAGTGCAATGTCAATGTAAATATGACAATGCATCTCATTGTTTCTTTTGTATTTAGTGTCTATGTGTCATATATGATTTTCATGATTTTAACTGAAGAAAGGAAGCCATACATTTGGGATGGCATGCATGTGAGTATGTTATAAAAAATCAACTATTTCTTTATAATCTTATATTACTCATATAAAGTAATTTAATGTAACACTAGTATGATAAGGTTATGTTAATAACGGCAAATAATGCTAGATTAGATAAAAGCCTGCTTTGTCCTGATCAGAAAGCTCCTCAAAAGTGTGTGTAAATCCCCCACAATCCTCTGCAAACTCACTTTCTAACTCTTATTTTTTTCTAACTTTTTTCTAAGAGAACTTTTTCTAGCTCCTTGTTATTTTCTAGTTCTACTTTTTTTTAGAAATACATGACATTATGGAAGTCAAAGGTATAACATCGCTCTGTAATCTAGACCTGGTTGCCTAGTTATTATTCGTTCATCTTTCCAGACTTTAATGTGTCTCATGTTGCCTGCATTGTGATGTACACATGGATTTACTGTATGCAAATGACTTCTGTTTGCAAGTTGCACATTTATAACAATGATTGTACTTTTATATTTCTTTCAAAAGATGATATCGAATGAGTCACGCACATCAGAAATTCAATTAAACATTATTCTAAGAATCTTTATGCATGTTTGAATCACATCTTGCCTCATCTGTGGTTGATGTTGAACTGTGTCATTATGAAGTTTTTTGCATTTGAAGAAAGTCAAGTACAAAACACAACAGCTCCGATGTTGCTTTTTCATAGCTCAGGAGATTTGATGGAGTTCTCAGTTGTGTTTCATTTAAATATCAACTTTTTGATCTCCTAAAATTGTTTAGGAGAAATGAAAACAAATGAGATGATTGATGAAATTCAGTGTGGAGGTGTAAATGAATGCAGATTGTAGAGGTCAAATAATGAGTAAATTTGATGAGAAATGTTTGAGTTCATCTTCAATAATATTGACTTTTGATTGCAGACCTGACAAATCTGAGCTCAGTTTGAGACGTTTTTGAGATCATAAAGGGTCATAAAGGCAAGCTTCGGGCAGGTTTATGTGTTTTGGAGACCGTTCTCTGTACAGTATGTCTGCTTGGCTGAACCTTCCTGTTGATGTTCATTCAGAATGAAGAAGCATTCAGCACGGCAGCTCCCCTGTCACCACTCGGCAAATTGTTTCTCTACACCGGATGAGGCCTTGATCCTTTTGGAAAGAGAAGAAGCTGGGAGACAGCAGCGTTGACTGGCCCCGAGCGAATCACATTCAGAACGACACGACGGGAACAAGCGCGGCCCGTTCGAGCTCATTTGCGGTCTTACGTTAAACAGAGATGCTTCCATCGAGCTAACAAACTCTTATTTTCCTCCATCTGTAGACTTTATGAAAACTCTGGAATGAAATGCAGGCAGAGAAACAGGGCCTGTAAATGCATTAGCAAATGAGATTATATTAATCCCTGCAAACTCTTTACTGCAGAGCAGAAGACATCACACAGATAAAGACAACAGGGTTGAAAGAAATATTTGGTGGTATTCATTATTATGTATGGAGAAGCTTTAATGCAGACTTTTTAAAGAGTAAAAAAGTCTGCTTTATGCAGTAAAATGTTATTGCTCTTTCATAGCTCAGGATATCTTATTCTCATTTAAGTATCAACTTATTTAAAAAACAAATGAGACTGTTATTGTTCAAATGTAGATTGTAATGGTAAAATAATCTGAATTTAAATACATTTGATGAAGTTCATATTGAGATCCTCAATAATATGGATGTTTGATTTCAGACTTGACAAATCTGAGACACGGTTGACATCTTTTCTGTGAGATTTCTGACTCTTTTTCTCAGGAGAAACATCTGAGAGCTAAGCAAAAGTTTCCATTTGCTCTCCGTTTAATCTCATTGAGCATTTCTATAAGAGAAATCATTGAAGAGATGTTATGTGTGAATTTTTTTTTTTTAAGAGTCGTTTGGAAACAGTAATGCTAATATTGTGTTTCTCTCTTGTGAAGAAAGAAATCTGTTTAGGTTTAAGACAACATGAAGGTGAGTAACTGATGCTCAGACTTTTCTGAATTGGGGTGAAGACATCACAACTGTGAAAGACGTCTATCGGGGTTTATTAGACACACCACTGAAACACAATATAACCGCACGCACGCACGCACACACGTTGGTTTTACTATCTCTGTAGGGACAGTCCATAGGCGTAATGACTTTTATACCGTACAAACTGTATATTCTATTCCCTAACCCTACACGTAAACCTAAAGATCATAGAAAATATTTTGCATTTTTATATTTTCAAAAATTATTTTTATGTACAATTTGTAAGCTTTTGGACCAAAATTCAAGTCCCCACGGTGACACGAGTCCCAACGAGTTGGTGTGCATTCAGGTTTACGTCCCCGCCGGCATATAAAAACCGTGCGCACGCACACACACACACACTGTGTATTGACTCACTCTCAGCCCCACAGGAAGGCTTGAACTATTTTTATCTCCCCTCAATATCTTGAAACACAGACATGATGCAAAATAAGCACAAGTACACTCTTAAATACAAAGATATATGTTGAAATAAAATTGCAACGATTTGGTGACCTTCGGTACCATTTTGCTTCCCAAAAGAACCATTCATTAAAAAGTTCTAATAAGACCTATTTTGTTTTTTTAACCTCTTCCGTCATTTACAACTTTTAATGCAATTGAAGCGATCTGTGGACTTAAAATGTTTCTTATGGAGCCATACAGCCTGTCACAGAACTTTTTATAAAGAATATTTTTTTAAGAGTGTTTGTTTCGTCGAGATGTCACCAAAGTCCCCTTCAAGCACCTGTCGTATAAGGCCTAGTCCACACGTACATGGGTATTTTTAAAACCAGAGTTTTACCGTCTTTTAGAAAAAAATCACGTCCACGCGAAAACGTAAACACGCTATGAAGCGCTGTATAGAGCATTCCAAACCAACAGGTGGCGATATAACCTTAACCATAAAGCCATGTTGGCCAATCAGAAACTGGAATCTGACATCCAACAAAGGAGATAGCGGCACGCATTCCAACTTTCTCTTGCAAAAAAGTTTGCGTTTACTGACCGGCTACTGCGTAGAAAAACATATAAAGTACTGCCCTACATTTTTTAAATCATCTCATTCGTGTGAGAGCTGTGCATTCATGTAATAAAGCGCCTGGGAAACACAAGAGCATTTCAGCTGTATTGTCATAGTAAATGTGACACAGCCCATAATAGCAGTGGCAGTGCAGATTGCTGAAATAAGGTTTTATTACACAGATGTTTTGTTGGAGCTTCAAAGCAGAAAGAATAGCAAGCACTTATTGACCAATTTTAGACTCATTCGGCAAAAACTGCTCCCATGACATCACAAGTGTTTTCTCATATAAACAGAGTGAATGTGTGCCGGTTACCCGCATCAGTCTGAATGAACAGGTGAAATATACATTCACGTGTTGTGCATTGAATCCTTTGTGTAGATTGTTAATGCTAGTAGGAATCTTTTCTGAGAGATGTGTTCATCGATATTCTGCATGTTAGCTGCCACAGTTTTGTAAGCAAGACACGATAGTGATCATTTAGTTAAAAGAAAAGGTTTGTTCCTTCCCAACAGGTACAGAAACACTAATTGGAAAATCAATGCATGAACGGGGCGAGAGAGAGAGAGACCGAGCCGATCTCATGAAATGCGTATAAATAACACGCTAGGTGCAAACTCGTAAAATAAGTACGCCAAATTGCAATTTTACGTGTATATATATATACGCCAATGTTTGCGTGCATATGATACGCCAATTTTAGCGTGCATGCATATTTGTCTTATTAACCTGCTTTAACCCAAAACCTAAACCTAATATTAGCGTGCATGCATAACCTTTCCCCTAACCCAAAGCCTAAACCTAATATTATTATCTGAATTATTTCAGTGTTTCCTCTTTATGTATGTTTAAAAATGGCAGCTCTCGTATCATTATCCATGCAAAGATTGGCGTAGATATAGGCCTACACGTAAAATTGCAATTTGGCGTACTTATGTTACGAGTTTGCACCTACTGTAGCGTGTTATTTTTACGCATTTCATGAGATTGGGTTGGAGAGAGAGAGAGAGAGAGAGAGAGAGAGAGAGAGAGAGAAGGTGTTAAATACTCAGATTGATGGAGATGTTTCTTAAACAGCTGTTCGCCAAATTACAAGAGAACTCAAAGTGGCAGGAAGAAAGCCATTTAGCACCTGATCATGAATTTAAGACTGTACGCTATAAAAGTGTGCATGTGCTATGGTTTTCTTATTAGCAAAAACACTAAAGAAAACTCACTTTAACTTTAGGTTAACGTAATGTATGGCTAAACTCAAGTTTATGGCAAAAAATTTTTTTTAATAGTATATTAAGTTCCACTGTCAGCATTTCTGTTAAGGATCATTGCATAACAATGCATACTGTTATCAAAAGGTACACTAGTCATAGTGGGAAATACGGCTTGAATGAAATGAAAGATGCAAACTCATGATATCATATGCAAATGTATAACTATTTTGAATTTCCGTTCAATTTTATGTATACGTAACCTGTGGGTTTCACTTCTGTTCATGTATATTTGCCTAGTGTTGCCCGGCACTGGTCGAGTCCATCATGATAATGAAACCGAAGTGAGTAATGGAACATTGAAAGAGTCAATCTGTATGGTAATACCACACACACCTATATTCCCCGCTTCACATGCTCACATGTATAATCTGTCGAGTGAAGTTAATAGTTCACTTTCATTCTCAGGGTGGTGTTTGCATTACAGGCCGATATTGAACACGTTAACACTCTTTCAGTGAGACGGATCAGATTAACCGTGATGTCATTGACAACATGACATGAAAATCTTTTCGAAATGTCTTTGGCTTGTTGATTTAAGTGAAGCTCGGAGAAAACAAAACAAGCATAAACACATCAGTGATGTGCTGTCAATCACAACAGAAAATCATTTTAAGTCCTTCGTTTTAGAAGCGAGCAAAATCTCTAGAGTAATGAGTTGACAAGGCAAGACGTAAAGCACTTTTTGGAAATGCAATTTTGTATTTGTTCTTAAAGCACTTTTTGTGTTTTTTGGAATAAAGTCAAACAGAGTTTGAACGTCGTGAGAATAAATAATGACAGAATTTTCATTTCTGGGTGAGATGTTCCTTTAAGCTATTGGCAAATCGACATGTTTCCATCGCTTAAATACAACATTTCTCATCCAGCATCACAACATTGCCTGGGTTTTTTTCTGAGGGGAACATAGCGTGTCTCAGTAGGATGTCTTGCTTGTGTTTGATGGATGCTCTGTGTTTCAATGAAGCGATCTCTGTGCATGCAGCAGCCTCGGGCGCACACATTAGAGAGAGAGAGAGAGGGGGGGGTGTTTGATGAACTGCGTATGAATATGCATGCATGCACGCCCAGGATTCCTCTGCAGATAAACAACATTCTCCAGCATATAGAAGACAACAGATTTATTTCTCTTGATGTCAAGGGCTGTGAGATCAGGTGAGTTTAAACACATTGAATAAAGGGCCGGTGAGTGAGACCTTAAGTCCCAGTCTGCTGTTCTCAACATCATATATGAACCTTTTTTTTATATAATTCAGCAAAATGTGTCTGGGAAACACAATATCAACGTGTTTTTTCTTCCTGTTAAAAAAATTACCTTTTTTTTTAAATTGGATATATATTTGCAGCATGCTGCAGTTTAGAAAATGTATTGATTCAATTCAATTTTATTTATATAGCGCTTTTCACAATGTGCATTGTTCCAAAGCGGCTTTACAGGAGAAAGAAAACAGGAAAACCCAACAAAAGTAAAGTTACCAAACCTTTAAGTAAATTTAATAAAATAAAAAAAATTAATCTCCCGGCCATTAATATATGGAGAAAAAAACCTCGGGAGAAACCAGTCTCAGTCGGGAGGGCAAGTTCTCCTCTGACGTGTCACAGCTGCAAGCTAAACGGTTATTGAGAAAATGTTTAAGATTATCAGAGAGAGCTTATTAAATGTGGTTAAGAAAATTGCTTTTGTTAAATTTGTTATAATGAGCAGGGAAATACTGATGGCATAATGTAACTGTGCAGCTATAACTTCAAACTGCTGTCATGTGATGTATGCATACATTTATGCATTTGGCAGACGCTTTTATCCAAAGTGACTTACATTACATTGTACTATACATTTGTACATTTTGTATAGTAAGCAAGTGGGGGTTAGGTGTCTTGCTCAAGGGCACCTCAGCCGATACCCGCCAGCGCTGAGAATCGAACCAGCAACCTTCTGGTCATGAGTTCAACTCTCTAACCACTGGGCCACGACTGCCCACATACTCCATACTTAAGAGATCATTCCAAATTTTCATTTAATCAGCATTTCTAGATGTATTGTGGTCATTCCAGGTCCAGTGCTTGTTAAAATTCAACAAAATCAAACCTCAGAAGTGACATGAAGTCATGTGAAAGATCATGACAAGACTCTTGAAAATGAGGTTATCACATAAAAAATACTTTTTTGAACTTCCTAAATACAAATATTACTGTTGTATTGCATTAAAAGTGAATATGAACTAGTTTTCTTTGCCGTATTTGAGGTCTGAAAAATACAGAGCATGTTATTTTGACCTTTCTGCTAATAATACAAATAGAAAAAATATTTGTTGTTTTGTTGAAATATAACACATACACATACCAATAGTAAACTGAAATTGAAATCTTTAAAATGGTTTCTTATTTGTTTCGGCAGCTATAGTTGCTATTAGTTGTTATATTAGTTAGTTTTTTGTTCCTATTTTAATTTTTAAGCAAGTTTTAAAATATATTTTGGCCTTTAATGGTGTTGGATGAGGACATGCACGCTAGCATTTAAGTCGTGGGGACAAACATAAAGCAGACAAATGACACATTATGCTAAGAATATCTATGGGATTGTTTAGTTGGTCATTGGGGAAAATTGTCTGATTGGTTGATTGTGACTCATAACTGGAGAGATATGACAGGATGTGATGCGTGTAATGATGATGTGTGTCATAGATGTGATGCTCTTACTGTCAGCACACATGCTGGACTGCTGTCTTCAAGTTATTCTTTTGACTGATAGAAAATGACATTAGATGCTAGCGGCTCTCAGCGTTTGGCTTCAAGACACAGATTTTACATTGCAACATGCAACCACGCTACCAAACCATACAGTGAACACGGTACGAGTTCTCCAGCTTTTGTTTGTGTGTTAAAACCCATTACAAGTTGTGTTTGCAGAAGCACTTTTATATTTTGATATATGTGACCATGGACACATGGTCTTGTGTGTCAGTTTTTTTTAATTGAGATTTTTACATCATCTGAAAGCTGAATAAATACAATTTTTATTGATGTTGGGTTTGTTAAGATAGGACAACATTTGGTCGAGATACAACTATTTCAACTAAAAAAATCTGGAATTTTGGGTGCAAAAAATTTTTTATATTGAGAAAATGGCCTTTAAAGTTGGAAATTTGCAAAATATCTTTATGGAACATGATCTTTACTTCATATCCTAATGATTTTTGGCATAAAAGAAAAATGGCTAATTTTGACCCGTGCAACGTATTTTTGCCTTTTACTACAAATGTTCATGTGCTACTTAAGACTGGTTTTGTGATCCAGGGTCACATATATCTAATGTACATTGGCATATTAAGGGTCAAAATATTTTAGAGGCTGATGTATGACTATGTACACATGTAGGGACGTTTTCAGTTTCAGTATAGCGTAAAATGGACTGAATCCTGATCATCTGTGTGTGTTTTCACACTTTCTTTCTTCGCTCTGAAGCACTTTTACTCTTTAATCTCCATATGTTTACTTCTGACGGCATATAGGATGACTTTTCATTTCCGTACGTTGACACGGATCTTTCTCTTAGTGGAAATTCATTTGTAACTGCAGTACAGATTCACACTGCCGGTGCTGAAGAGATGGCTGCTGTCAAAGCCTCCACGCATTAGTGAGATTTATTTCCTCATCTTGTTTTTTGCTTCTCTTGTGAGTTTTTCAATTATTCAAAAGTACAATAAAAATTCCTTTTGGAGCCTCCGAAACCATTTATTGGTTTTTATGCAATAAAGATGCGTGCACACACACATATTCTCTTCCTCGCAGATTCAGACCTAACCGGCTGTCCTGTAAGTCCGATTTGCGTCCTAAAAGGCATTAAGAAAATCTTAAGATCCTGACCTAATGTGTAAAACGTCAACATCTCAAGTGTGTTTGGCTATGTTAAATGAAATATAGTGCTGCTGTTTGCATACTGTGTATATACCAGCTGTAGTTAGAATATAAAACTGAATGCAGTATTGCAGTTTGCTGCAGTGTTTTCTCATGACCTCATTACATTGCATATTTAATTCAAAAGTGCTCGGTTCTCATCTCAGAAATAAAACACATCACAGATTCAATGTTTACAAATGGTTTTCTTAAGCACATTAAACAGTGATGTGTTCAGGATTTCAAATTTTGTGATTTTGTGTCTTTTCATCTCCTGGCGGCGGATTAAACATTGCATAAACAGCTCATTTTAATGTCTTCAGTTACATTTTATCAGAACAATGTACCATCCACACCACATGGTCAAACATGACTCATTTAAAGGGTTAAAACTCCACAGGAAGTCATGAAACTGTGTTTACCTCAAAGACGCATTTATGCTGAAATACCTGTATTTGAAAAGAAGAGTTATTCAAGTTTTTACTTATAAGATGACCTGCATTTCTAATGTGATTCATTCATTTTATCTTTGTTATGACCGTACGAGTAGTGTATCATCCTGTTTTTAAAAACCACTCAGAAAAGCTTTTATACATTAAAAACATTAATCAATAAACCGTTAATAAAAGTTGTATAGCACTGTATTGACTGAAATATTTACTTCTTAAATCTGATGTTGATAAAAAAAGTTGATGCCTTGTTTTGGTTGCCTACATAAAAATAGACAAACAGACCCACAGATAAGTTTTAATTTAACACAAACAATTTGATTGTTATGCAAATTTAGCAAATTAGCAACATAATAATGCATCTTATGATGGCTGTTTCATTTCTTTATTTCTACAGTTATAGCTGTAAACAGTGACAGTCATCAATATGTACGTATATTTACTTTTTCAGAATAGAATCAAATGTAGCTGATGGTTTATCATCTGCTTCATCTTCTACACGGTGCCGAAAAATAGGACTCATGGAAGAAGGGAATTGTGAATTATTACAGTATGGAAAACCATCCATGCATTTGTGTTTTTTGGACTTGGTTGTTGGTCACAACAATTGGTGTGCAGTTTGAATTTTAGTTAGTGTGAGAGTCATAAAGCGTGTTTGACGTGTTGATGCTTTAAAGAAACAAAACACTGTAAAGTTTAGTTATGTTACAAAGAAATCTCAAGAGAAATACAAAACTAACAAGCAACTGAATAAATTATAGTCACAAAAACTAAAAATCAATCAATCATAAGACATAGAATATACTGTACATTTATGCATATTTAAAGATTACAAAATTTTATAATAAGATAAAATAATTGACTATTATGAGTTATTTCAAGAGAAAGAAAGAAAGAATAAGCGCTTGTACACGAGAGACTATATCAGTAGTGGAAGAAATAATTTAGCTACTGTAGATAACTCTTATAATGTAATGATACCTCTGGAAAAGAGACGTTTTGTGAAGGTCTCAGATAACAATAGCTTTTGGAAGAGTGCGTGGTGGAGTTTTTATTCCTCTAATGCAAATATTCTCTTGCAT
Organism: Oreonectes daqikongensis; assembly: GCA_026939265.1. Taxonomy (NCBI): domain Eukaryota; kingdom Metazoa; phylum Chordata; class Actinopteri; order Cypriniformes; family Nemacheilidae; genus Oreonectes; species Oreonectes daqikongensis. The sequence continues at coordinate 392,589 of JAOTQM010000500.1, forward strand.
TTGAAACAATTCACATGTCCTCCCCCGGTCTGTTCTTCCTGAACACTTTATTATGCATGAGAGTTTGCCATAGGTCATCACAGAGAGGCTTTTTATTATGATAATGTGTGTGTGTGTGCGTGCGTGTGTGTGTGTAGGACAGGGTGAAGTAAGGCGACGCTGAATCCAGCATGTGATTTGAACACGGCCCGGGTCAGCTCGTGACCCATCATGCATCTCTCAGAGGGAAATGTTTGATACAGAGCGGTTTATTTATGGTGTAGATATAGTGTTGCCATGCAACTCTCCCGAATTCAAGTAAAGGGCATTAACTTAAAAATCTGCTTTAAACAGCTGCAAACTAACATTATATGTCCATAATTCACAGATGTAAAATATCTGCCAAAATTAAGCAAGAGTTGTTATTACTGTGCCGGTATACTTGTCACCAGACCCAAGTTCAATTCCTGTCTCGAAGGTCCTTTGCCGGTCCCACTCCTCTGTCTCTATTCCACACTTTCCTGTCTATTGTCCTGTCTAACTAAAGGCAAAAAAAAGAGTTGTTTTATTTACAAATAAAAAAATGTGTTATACAAAACAACATAATAGATAGATTCTTCGTATTTTCTATCATGCTATTATATTTTAGCTTCTAATGCATTATGATTTCTATATTAATACATTGTATTATTTGTCACATTTCATTTGAAAAAACAAGTTTCAATAAAACCACTAACAAATGTACACAAATGTAATGTATAGATCTTTGGCTGCCTTACTAAAATGTACTATGATTTTACTTCAAAATAAATGATAACAACAAGGTTTTTATAATTAAATCATGGTAAACACAAATGAATTCAATTAACTGTAATTCAATTACAAGTTATTATTAAGTTTAGGTCATCTGAATATACCATGTGGAAAATTCTCATGCTGTGCCCAGTACATATACAGTTGAAGTCAAATGTTTACATCCCTCTTTGCAGAATCTGGAAAAAATAAGTGGAATTTTGAAAACTAAGGTTTATTTTTAATTTACAACTTATTTTAACAACTTATTTTATCAAAAAAAAAATTCCAACGAAGAATAACAACAGAATTTCTAAAAATATCTCACACTGTAAAAAAATAAATGTTGGTTCAGCTTAAAAAAATAAGTAACCTGACTGCCTTAAAATTTTGAATTAAATCACCTTAAAAATATTAGTTAACATAACGAGTTTGTATGAAATTCATTAGTTTTTTAAGTTGAATGAACTCAAAATTTTAAGGCAACCAGGTTACTTATTTTTTTAAGTTAAGCCCCCAATTTTTTTTTTACAGTGCAGGTCAAAAGTTTACATCCCTTTGATTCTTAATACTGTACCTGAACAATCAATGACGGCTTTTATGTTTCGTCATAGTTGTTTAAGGGTTTCTGAGTCATTAAACTGTCCACTGATCTTCAGAAAAATCATCCAGAATCTTCAGCATGTCGGTATATTTGACTCATGTCCAGCAATATGATGTTGAGATTCATGTTTTTACATTGAGGACAATCAAGAGACTCATACACAACTATTACAATAGAGAGAAACATTCAGTGATGCTCATGAAGTCAACGCCATTCATTTAAAGTCAGATGGGTGTAAATCTCTGAAAATGTTCATATATCTCTGTCTGGATGCATTTTAGGTATTGATTTGATTTATTTATATCATCACGGCCAGCTCAATTCCCAGACAAATGTGTGTTCATATACAGACGGCTTTGCATTGCAAATGTACGACGGCCGAGTTGCTCATAGGTGAGTTTTTCTTCAACACGTCTCAGTGAATTCGGTGTCGTGAGAGCAGGATGAGCTTCTGAAGACTGAACTTCACCGTGCATCTGTTTCTCCGGCTGCACACCATCGCTCATAGATTTCATTTCTCGAGAGTCCTTCCGTAGAGCCTCACATCTTAGACTCAATGGAGGAAAAATGCTAATGTTAGATACGAGATTGCGCTCAGGGGCTGAAGAGTGTGTGTGTAGGTGTTTAAAGACATTTTGTGTAAATTTGGAGGTTGCAAAGCCACCTGGCTTTCTGTTTCAGTAAACCATTTCCTGTCATAGTAAATTAACTTCACTTCACTCATTTTAGATTTATGTCCATCTAATATTCAATAGGCAGGGAAATAATCTCTCTACTAAAGCAATGAGCCGCTGTGTGTTACTGTCATTTCAAGTGATGTTTATAGCCACAGTGCAAAAATTCACTAAAATCCCCTTAAAGTCCCAATGAAATCAAAATTGAGCTTTTTAATATGAATCTGTTCCAAAACATTGACAGCATTTTAATTTAGAAGATATAAGCATTCAAATTGCACCTCACGCCAATGCAGATTTTTATGACTCATCAGATTTCAGAGCTAAACTAAACACTATTGGAAAAAATAAAAGAGCATTAACTGTATGTGGCTTATTACTTTTATCAAACAGAAATAAGACAATTCTTCTGCCCAGTCAAATGGGTTTATTTACGCTTACCAAGCAACCTAAAATAATTTATTCAAGAAAACTTGCAACCACAGGCAGGTCACGTCTTTCCTATTTTCAAAAGAAATTGGGCATGTCGTGCAAACACAACCGCAACGCTATATGGCTGTACAGATGGTTGCCAGTGTTTTTTTGGCAGTTTGCTATTGTTAACATGTTGCTTGTGTGTCACTCTTAAGTAAATCATTTAGAGCAAACTATGAGAAATAACAACAGCGATGCTTACGTCAACCAGTGGCACTTATGATAAAAAAGAAGAGCACCGCCTGACAGAGACACCATCAATTTGCTTCAGAGATCTTCTCTTCTGAAACTGACACATGAATATTTCATAAGACAAGGTGATGAAAACAATAAATAATGCTTTTTTTCTTTAATGATACATGCAGGATATTTCGGAGTGAATGAAGGTTTGCTTTAAGCTAAATAAAGACTAAGGTTGTGTGCGCTTCTCAGGGTTCACCATTGGACTTAAACACAAAACCAGAACCAACACAGAACACTAAAGAAATGTTTTACATTTACATTTTCATATTATGCATTTAGACCTTACATTATGCAAAATGAATAACCCTTACTGAAAAGTAAAGGCAATTTTGTAAACTCACAAATTTCTTGTCTTTTCTGTTTCCAGATCAGTTATCAAACCCTGTACAAATGGTTTTGCAAGAACCAGTAATATAACTGTGCCATCTTAAAGAAGCTCTGGACCAGATGTTAAACAGGGAATGTTGATCAGAGAAAACATTATTCAGACTGAATTCTTGAAAGGTGAATGTATGACCTGGGGTCACATATGCATTGATTCTATTTGACATGATGATTTTCTTTATTTAAACAGACATTGATGTGTTGATGCAGCACAGTTTGCCTTTGGAGCTGAACTACTATTGCTCATGCTTATGACACATACTGTACATGGGCTGTTGTGCTCCTGCGGATGCCGGTCTGAAATGTGCTAATCCCATTCCATCTCTTTCGCCCTCCAGTTGCTTGTATGATAAAAGGAAAAAGGGAGTCGGCTTCAATAATTGAAAATGAATCCTTCAATGCATGTTCAATTACAAAAGTCACTTTTTTCATGATAAATATACTTCTGACTTATTTGGGGGGGTTGAACAGCAGTTAACTTTAGAAGAAAATGCTGGTAAATATATTACAGAGCTATTCATTAGCCATGCTGAATTGATGATGTCATAAATAAAAATGTAACTTTACTTAGAAGATTTGAAGACCTTAGATGCACAAATGCCAAAAAATATTTTTTAAAGACTTCGGACCAAGTTAAGGGGAATCTTATGCAATTCATATGTAAACCTTACTGCAGTTACAGATTTGTGTCGATAAAGCAACTGAAATAAAATGGGCTGTGCAAACTACTATTGAGAGTATTACACAAATGTTGCGTTTGCTTCTCATTCGACTCAATGTCAGCAAGAAACAGCGTGCATGTATTACAGTGAGGTGAACAAACCAATGCAAAATATGAAAACATGACACTTCTCTAAACATGTACATCATCAGGCACAAGATATTCCACATTTATATTGTGTTGTTAAGACACAGCATGCTGAACATGGTGCCATCAGTGTGACCGATGGTTTCCCAGCATCCAGACAGTAGTGAAATTAGAGCGATGAGGGATGAACGCAGACCTGAGACCTGACGGCAAGCGGTTGCTCATCATTGATCGCTCATAAAAACAGCGGACAGCTCCACACTGACTGTTAGTGTTAGTGTTTACATCAATATGAATTATTTTTGCTAAAGCTGTGTGTTGGAGGAGAGATCAGTGTAACATCTGCATTAATGATACATTGCACGATACAGTAACATTATACTAACACACAGCAAGACCAAAATTTGATGTGGAAGTTATACATTTAAGGCAAAAATATTATATTTATAAATGCATCAGTGGCATCAGTGTGGTTTTTAATGAGAAGTATGTTGTTGTGTTCCCAACAGACACTGCAGGGCAAGTTGAAACAACTATAATAAAGTTACTGCGAGCGCCCCCTAGAGCTCACCGATAGTACAAATCTCATTAAGTTAAGTAGTATAGTGATGACATCTGCAAATCTTACAAGAAGATAGTGAGGATTTTATCAACTGTAATAAAATAACAAGTGCAATATATACTTGATTTATCTATTGAAGGCCTTCAAGTTTAATAGCACTACTGGGCTTCTCCAATCTCAAGTCAATCATGCTGATTTATAAAGACGGTCCTTATATGACTCGATGACACGATATATGACTATGCATTAGCCTGATTTTTGGTATGTTTTAAAATATTTATTAATAAACACCACAGTAATTTGGTTCATTAGTTTGCTAAAATTCAACATAACTAAAATATTGGACTAAAAAAAATCAATTTTGACTTGACACTAAACTTATAATAATGAACAAAAACTAAAATACAAATTAATTAATTTTATATAGCCTGGCAACATAAAAATAACCAAATAAATAATAGGCCTAAATGACAAAAGCATTTAACAAAATGCTCAAAATGAACTCAAATTAACATAAAAACGAAAAGTGTAACAGCTAATTAGAAATATTAGTAAACTAGGCTACAATAAAACTAAAAACGAAACTATGTTTGAGACACAGCCTATCAATAATATTTCTGGGATTGTAACAAATAGTACATTATACTGTAAATGTAGATTTCAATAGACGTTTATGAGTTACAGGCATACAAACATTGGAAAAATACACTAAAAGTGTGTTTCTTTCAAGTCACTTTTATCATATAATTCTTCTGTTTAAAAATAAAATTACGTACATAATATTATATTTAATAATAACATGGAAATGAAAAATAACATGGATTGCTTAGTAAATATTAATTCATGGCCTTTAATATTTTCGCATTCATCACCATTTACGCGATTGAGTAACGCGTGTATTTTGAGGCTCTCGCCGCTCCGTAGCAACTCAGTTTTTCTCCACGTCGGCTGCATCTGCGCACTGCTCTCTCACACACATACACATCAAGTTTCTTACTTTAAATAATAAGACATTAAAATCCCCGTGTGAGGTGACATTTACTGTATGGTATCATGTTTAAGAAGCTGAAACAGAAGGTGATAGATGAGCAGTCGCCGCTGAGGAACCTCTCGCAGGTGTGTGTGTGTACTTTACTATGTAGCATGTATGCTAACAAAACATCAGGTGTATTTTTCTTTCCTGAAGTCTGACACCCTATATTACACTATTAAAGATTTAAAATAAAAAAAAGTTAGCAAAATGTACCATGGCAAAACCTTGTTTGTTTAAATATTTTGCCATAGTTGTACTGTAACACAGTGCTGGTATCAGGTTGTAATACCATGGTACTACAACTTAAGAATATCTTAGGGTATTACTGTGTTACATGCAGAAAAAGAACATTGCACTTCTGTTGTATCATGTCCAGAAAGCCATGGTGTTACCCTGGTACAGTGTTATGATAAAAACCATCAAGCATACGATCTTACCATAGTATAAAACATGGTAATATTGTGCTAGAGAAAATTGTGATAGTACCATAATGCTGGTTTGTTCGATTCAGAATCAGATTAATAATATTGCATGTCTCCCTCAGATGAATCTTTTTATTTTATTCATACAATTGTAAATGTACACAAATGTAAATATGTCAGAATGTGAGGGGTGTTTAGGAACTTTACCATTGGCACATACAACATAACTAACCACAAACCAGCTTGACCAGTTTATTATACCTTCGCGAAACGGGAAAAACAGACACTGAAAGCTCCATGCAGTGGTACATGGTAGTTCAATACATTTTGTTACTTTATTGGTAGTTTAAGCAAAGGTATAGTTAAGTAAATATAAGTGTTTATTAGGCATGGGCCGGTATGAGATTTTGACAGTATGATAACCTTACGACAACATATCATGATTTTGCGGTATTGCAATTACAGCTTTAAAATGTGTTGTTTAAAATGTCTGGTTAAAAAATGCTTTTCCCCATTGAACACAGTATTTAAGCAAACAATAAATAAACAATAAATCAGTGCTTCCCAAACTTTTTGAAAGCATGGCACCCCTTTCTAGTCTTTTTTTCTAGTAAATAAACTTACATGCATACATACACATATAAATAAACTAAATGTAGATGAGCAAACAACAATTTAAGCATAAACAAAAAATAGCACAGAACCTGGTGGATTCCTGCACTTTCTGTCTTTGATGAGACATAAAAACAGCTTATACCTTGAAACCGGTATTCGGCCCATGCCTAGTGTTTATTTATGTTCTTTTCAATGTTGAAATCATTATTACAGCTGAGTATGAGACTCAGTTAAAGGCTTTGACATATGTATTATGTGACTTGTATGCTTTGATGTATAATACACACATATCTGCCTCCAGCAGGTGAGCTCAGCAGAGAGGCGCAGTAACCAAGATGTCCCATCCTCCCCCACCGACAGAGAGGTAATGGAGCGCTACATGTATAAACCGTAGTCACATAATATGTCATTTTTGTCGTATTATAAATAAGAGTTCACCCTCTTGTTCTACAGTACATCTTTTGAGGTTTGGTGTTTGTTAAACTGGTAAACCAAACACATGAGGTGATTGTTACATATTATCTATTAATAGCACAGAAGAGGATGATTTACATGAGTGTATTAATCTAGATCTGGATACTTCAGTTAGTCAGTGCAGCATTTCCTTTATAATTGTGATTAATGCAAAAATGGTCTTGAGCACATACTAAATCAAAATTCTGCTTATGTTGCATGCGTGTTTTTGCATGCTACACATTATAAAAACATGTTCTTTTTATTGTTTTTGTATTATTTAGTTGTACACAGTTTTTGTCATCTTGTTAGACATAAGCTGCAATGCCACATCTTGAATAAAAGGGGGATTCAAGTGTCTCAGTTGACTCTGCGGTACAGATAAATCCCAGCTGCACATGCTGGTATTGTTGTAATGTGGCTAATAATAGTGCAGATCTTACATTTCATTATTTCTGGACTGTGACATTAAACCCCTTTAAAGTTTGAACCTTAAACGTGAACAAATAATGAAGAATGAATTAATGGACTTTGACGTTGTCTTTTACAATTTGAGTTTTTAGAAATGTAATATTTGTATTCATGTTGGTTTCTGGTTGAACTTTTAGGTCACATGATTTTCATCTTATGAGACATTTGATGACATTTTACATTATGCCCACAATTGTTTTTAATGATTGTTGAAAAGAAATGAAGAACATCTTGTTGAGAGCAGAAGTGCGTTATGGTAATTTCCTGTATGAATGATATTTTCATATATTTTAAATAAGTGAATTGATGCCCTTTTATTTAGAAAATGAGGTTTGTACGCTTGCTTTTCTCACATTCTCTGTTTTTCTTTCCAAAGTTTCCTTCTGAATGAATTCAACATCATCTCAGCATTTTTCTTCTGTGCCAGCTTTACCTCTTTGATGTCTTTACTCAAACATACAATAATCATCATGTTCTATTAATGTTCATGAACACATAAAAGAGAGAAAGTAGACCTACTTTACGGTTTGTTAGAGACATCAACGTGTGTAACAGCGGTCTCGGTATGTTTCAGGCCTGAATTCTCTTTCTGTTTCTGCAAATGTTTCTGTCTCATTCACTGCCTCTGTTTCTCTCGTCTCATTCACTGTGTTGTTTTCTCATTGCTCTCCGTCTTCACCACCTGCTCTCCATCATTATCGCGTTGACTCGTGTGGGGGGGTCGGTCAGCTGCTGGCCGAGATGATAGCAGAACCTGCTTTACTGTCCGAGTATACTATCTTTGCTCTGGACAACTCAAAACAACCCAGAGCGGCCCAGGTGCCCAGTGTGGTGAGTCTGTCCTCACACGTCGCCTTCTCTTCCTCACCCCTCGAGTAAAACAAACCTGACAAACCCGCCGCCCCATCCTCCCGTCCTGTTTCGGATGCCTTTGTGGGTTATGGGCTAGAAGAGGTCTGCTTACAGCTTTTGTTTCTCACACGTTCACTAGTCGCTCTCTTTCCTGCATAACTCAAAAGGCATCGAGCTCCTAACCCCTGCATCTAATCTCTTACGTTTCTCGATTGTGAGATGGCAGTTGCTTTTGTCTTGGATGCCCTTTTTCTTATTTGGCATCTCCAGGAATGTCATTAGTTTAGATTCTGCTTTGGATTCCCTGAACCACTCCTCCTGTAGTATCCTTATAGATTTCCCTTCTGTTATAAAATGTTCCCTTGCTGTTCCCTGAGAGTTCTTGTGATTTCCCTGTAAAATGACATATTTCATTAGCTGTCAGCGGTTTACTGTTTGTACACCAATGCTGTCTATGATTGGAATTAAATACCAACTTAGTCACTAAATAATCCACATCATATACTGTAGTTTGCCTAATATTTTATAAGATGTTGTTTATTAACAATAGTATAACACAAAAATAGTTATATGACGCAAATATAACTGTAATATGCATTGTTGTCAGTCACGTTATGTTTAATTTAGCTAGTAGCGTACAGGTATCTTTGAAATAAAAATGGCTTTAAATGGTTTTAAAATTTGGCAGCCTTATCAAATGAGCCAAGGATTGTGGTTAATGAGTCACACACATACTTTATTTGCTGACACTCTTAATCTTTATTAGGTTTTAAAGTGATGCAGCCGTTCTATGAAATATTACGAAATGGCTATTCATTAAATGATGAAAAGAGAAAATTATATTTTTTTGGAATGACAAGAGTGAGTGAATGACATTTCTTCATTCAGTTCATTCATTTTAGGGCAAAACTGTTTCTTTAGTTTTGTAGGTCATTCATCACATTGGAAATGAAGGGTGAGGTTGAGCATTTTGCATTAAAGGAAACTGTATTGCACTGTCAAGTTTTTTTTTTGTTGAATATTTTATGGTAAATAATATTTACAGAGCAATGATGCATCATCTGTTTGCTGAGGAACACAGGTTTACAGTAAGGAGATTATAAATGCTAACAGTTGAATTGTCTTTGTGGACACAGTCGAGGGCTTCGCTTCGACAGAAGAATCTGAATATTATCTTTAGAACAAATTAGAAAAATGCTGTTTAAAATAGATGGATATCAGCCCACAGGACACTACAGAGACATTATACAATATGTCAACAGTAGGGGTGTCAAAATTAATCATTTTTACAATGCATTGTGATGCAAACGAGGACAATTCGGTATCGGTTCAGTAACAGACTATAAACGGTTATAATGTGCTTACGTTTTTCTGACGTCATAACGGATACGTGCTTTTAACTGTTTTAAGGGCCGATCAGACCGAACGCGCTTTTCAAACGCTGACCACATCACCCCTTTCATTCGATTGGACAATGGGGATAAAGGAGCATGACGTCAAGCGCTTTTCTGCTCCGAGTTGACTTTTCTCAACTTTAGGCGCTCAGAGCACTCCGCAAAAAGCGTGAGGCGCCCGGCATGCATAAGCAGTGCGCAAAACGCTCTCTACCAACTGAAATCAATACAAAAGAGGGGCGTCCAACGGCATAAAACACGTTCTGTCTGATCGGCCCCTAAGTATTTACTTTTGTGGTTGCTTTGGTCCTGTTGCTCCTGCTCATGTTGTCTTCTGTGCCCAGACTTGAGCTTTGTTTGATGTTTGATACATTCGAGAAGAGCAGGTAAAATTAAAGGTTCAGTTCATATATCTCTGACTGCTTGTATTTATTGACAAAATTGTATACATGAACTAGTAAAATTGAAATTAAAATTGAAACGTCAATGCATCGTGATATCGAACTGAACCGAATCGATGACATGATAATCGTAATCGAACCGAATCGTGACATCAGTGTAGGTTCACACCCCTAGTCAACAGTCCCAATGTACAGTATGAGTAAGATTATCATCCAGATCTAGTTTAACTGGTATACTGTGTATTGGAGGGTTATTTCTTTCTGTAAACGTGAAGCAATAAATCTTGTTTAATATTGCTCTTTAAATATATTGGAACATTCATTGATGTTTTATGAATAAGCAATAATTATGAATGCAATGAATTATCTTATGAAACCATTTAATAACAAACCCTATTGTGAAATGATAGAAAGCGATTGCATATTAACAGCAGTATTTGCTTGGTTGTGTTAGTTATGTTTTTTGTGCCATGTTGTGTATTATGGTGACACTGTGAAAATGGTGCACAATTGCACTATTTGGCCATTTTTACAGAATGATTTTCATCTTAGTCCTAGTTCAGATTTGTATATGGTCCAGCTCAGAACAATAACTCTTGCTGGAGCCATTTTTTGCTGAGCTTTCATTGTGTCCACTTGTCATTTGTAAATGTGAGATGAGATTTCTATCAATGTTCATTTGCAAATCTGTGAGAGAATAACATTACCCTTCTTACATTTACCACATTTACTTTTATTCATTTGGCAGACGCTTTTATCCAAAGCGACTTACAATTGAGGAAATTTACCAACTTGTCAAATATCAAATGCACATGCTCTCTGCTCCTCGAGTGCGTTTGTTTTGTCCACATGTCCGACTGACAAAACCGCTAGCGTAGTGCTGCTGTGTTTAACACCTGTTCATGTACCGCAGTAGATCTGCTGTCTACGTTGTATTTAACCCCTGTGTTTCTCTCTGAGTTGCATGAGGATGGGTTTAACCAGAAGCCCCTGCATTTCTCCCAGCAAAACTAATTTTGCTCCCAGAGTAATCGGGGTGCAGCACGATGGGCTGGAGGAAAACTAACCAGGCCAACGGTTGAACCCTAAAGCACTGTTTTAACACTTTTTTTGGATTTGTGTTCTCGTGCAGAGCATTGCTAGAGCAGCGGGCAGCTCTCCCAGAGGAAGTGTTAATGGGGATGGAATCACTTCTCCTCAGGTGACTGACATTTTTATATAGTTGTTTAATGTGTCATTTAAATGTTTCCGAACTCTTATAATGTGTTCTTCTCCAGAAGGAGGAAGGTCAGTCTCTTGCTCAGAAGCTTCAGCAGAAGGTGTCATCAGTGGAGTCTTTGCTCCGGGGGTCCGGCCGCGGTGAAGGGCTCTTCCGCTCCCCCTCGCGGGACAGTCTGGTCAGAAGCTCCTCTCGGGAATCCCTGACTCTCATCGGGGATAATGAAGCCCAGCCACCGGCATTCGATCCTCCTTCAGACATCGAGAGTGAAGCCGAGGAAATGCCCGGCAGCGTCGAGACTTTGTCCAAAGAGCAGCTGTTAAACCGCCTGCACAGGGTGGAGAGGAGCCTGGCCAACTACAGAGGAAAATACTCTGAGGTGAGTTTCTGTGGTTCTGTTTACACCTGAAATGAACATCTAGTAATCCTGTCACAGCCAGACAGATTCAAAGCTAAACCTAAATGAGTTTATAGGTTGTTATTGGAAGGTATGAATCAATCATTTAGCACAAACAAAAACAACATCTCAATTTTTAGTGTCTGGCGATGTGTTTTCAGTGCAGTCGGCTTTTATCTTAGTGTCGTATGACCTACGATGCCGGTCTGCTCTGAGCTGTTTAATATGATTTTAATGATGTATGTTAGAGACTGATGCACCGTCAAATGCAATTATATACTTCAAGACTACTTCAAGCCATTACTCAGCATCTTGGCACACAGAACTAAAAACAAGATGCTAAGCTGCTAATTTGACAGATTAGGTGCTTGATTACTTTCCACGTAGCAGATTTTACTCATTCAGAACGACTTATGGTGCTGTGATCCTAGAGAAAATTCCCCTAAATCATCTTTACTTGGGATTTTGATCGGTGGAATAGAAATGAATAATGTCCCCTTACTGAGCTTTGCGAAACTTTTGTTAAACAACCGAAACGTTTCGACCATCAGGTCTTCATCAGGCTGTTGTTAGTTAGGCTTTTAGCTGTGCCCAACCTTTCTTGTATATTTGATTTTATTTAGGATTTTGACCTTCACCGTTAGTCTTTTCTAGCCCAGAATATAATGATAGTAACTCCTCCAGCAATGATTCAGATACAGTCAGGAATGATTCTTCTGCTTTGGTGTGAGATGTCAAATATTAGTTATTATTGTGCTCAAGATAATATAGTGTGAATATTGAATATTGTAAGATGAATGTGTCAAAGATGGCACAAATAGACAATTTCACTCCCTCTTTAGCACAAAACTCATTATGAACCATTATGAAAATGGAGACCGCAAGCAACACCAAAAAAGAATCCAAAAATAAAACACAATATAGTTATGGTTTGGTTTTTGGACTAAAGTATCATATGCAAGGTGTGCAAGAAGACGGCCGTGACAAAAGATGGTAGCAAACAATGTCTTTCATCACCTCAAGCAGCATTTACATGTGTTTATTTGATAAAAAGTAGGAAGTGCGCAATAGATCTACATTTTTTAACGTGTTTTTGCCCTAAACACTTTAAATCTTCTATCCAAATGGTGGTTTTTTTTACTGAAAATGACTTTTTTATATTCTAGAGCAAAAAAGTATCGAACACAAAATGTACATCTGCTCTGTTTTAAAAAAGTTGTTGGAGCAGTAGCTCATATGCATACATGCAAATCTGGACACTGGGCTGTTGTTAAAGCTTAGAGAAAAATCTAATCCCTGCTTTAATCCTTCTGATGAATGTGTCTGGAGATATCTGCTAAAGTAAGAGACCTGTAACCTTAGAATGAATGCGAAGGTTAGAGCTTGGATCTCATTAAGAGATTATTTTAACAAATCTATTTTGTAAAAGCAGAAATCTTAAGCCCTGCGTCACTTCAAAACATCTAATCCTTTAGTTGTGTACCTGATGCACACCTGTGAGTGTTGGTGTGGTGAGGTGTGATGGAGATGCTATTTGATTAGATTTTTCAGAGCACCAAAAAGCGTTTAAGATGACACAGACTTCACAATTATATATCTCAGAATTACTGGGTTTTATTTATTGTTTTTTTTTTCTTTCACAGTTGGTCACAACGTACAGAACAGTACAGCGTGATAAAGAGAAAACTCAGGTAATTTAACTTTCTGTCACTGAATAAATGACTTCAGTTTCCCTGCAGCTCCAGGGCAGTTTTCTAAACGTTTTTTGCTTTGAGTTGCTGGAAGTTTGAAAGTGATAATATTGGGTCACGCATCTCTTTTTGTCTGTCTCATTGATTTGTGTCTTTCAGGTCATCTTGAGTCAGAGTCAAGATAAAGCTCTGAGAAGAATAGGAGAACTCCGGGAGGTATCGTCTTTTATCTTTCACATTCTCATTAATTCTTCAGTAAACACTGAAAGTCAGTGTTTTTACTTCTGATGTCTGTATTATAGTTCACACTACACAGTGTAGACAACAACATGAAACAGCATTTGCTATGAGTGTAAATGAATATTCAGGAAATAATGGAAAGTGGGACTTTTATAGGATAATAAGTTAGCCAATATAATTTTTACTAAGGCAAGTTTCACTAGTATTAGTGCTCACATATAGGATTTCAACTTTAGTATAACACCAAAATACATTTATAAAAAAAAGTAATATTATGAAATTATATTATATGACATTTTATGGATAATTATGAGGGGTGTAATGATATGACGAGTTTTTTATGATATGATATGTACATTTAATCCTTTTAGTTGAGCTCCCGACATGTGACCTGTACCAACATATGTAATATTTTTCTCTTTTTATCATTCTGTGTTTACTGCTTTCTCTCTTAGAATTAAAATTAAGAAAGGAATTAAGAAAGCTAAATCCTATGTAAGTCTTAATATTCAGTGACGCACCTATTCAATTTTTTGTAATTTATGAGGAAAAGGTTCAAATAAACCTTGAATGTTGTCAGTTTGTAAGTTGTGTGTTGTACAAAAAATGTTATAGAAAATTTTATAATTAATATTTATAAATAAATTATAATGAAAATAAATCTGTTTGAATTTCAGTTTAATACAAAAAATTTGTTAAAAATATTGTGATCATATTGCGTTGTGAACCCACTGTTGTGTATTGTATTGAATTGTGACTGAGCGTATCGTTACACCCCTAAAAATGATTGTCAACCATTTTTTTTCAAATAAAACGCACAATGAAATCAATATCTTAAAGTTGAGTTAGTCTGATGTCTGATTATGAGTGTGTATCTGATCAGGAGCTTCAGATGGACCAGCAGGCTAAGAAACACCTTCAGGAGGAGTTTGACGCTGCTCTTGAGGAGAAAGATCAGATGATCACTGTACTTCAGACACAAGTACGTGTGCCGTGAATGTTCACGTTGTCTGTGTTGTCTTGTGGTGATACTGGAGCTTTTCTGTTTTCAGGTGTCTCTTCTGAAGAAACGGCTCCAGGCGTCTGGTGGTGTGGTCTCGGAGGTTGAAACATCTCCATCCACAGATGCGGTTGATGCGAGTGCTGACCTTCAGAGCCCTACGAAAGATGACAGCTCGACACTTAACGCCGGTATGTGTGCTGGTACCCTTTGCACATCAGTCAAACATTTTTTGTAATCATATTTATGCTTTTGTGCGTGCGTGTGTGTGTGTGTGTGTGTGTGTGTACATGTGTGTCCAGCAGAGGGCAGCGGCTCGCCAGGTAGTGAGGTGGATGTTGAGGTTCTTCAGAAGCGAGTGAAGAGACAGGAGAGTCTCTTGCAGAGATGTAAAGAGATGATTCGCTCCAGTAAAGAGCGCACGGCACAGCTGGGCAGCGAGAACGAAGTTTTACAACAGCAGCTGCAGGAGAGGCTGCAAGAGCTTGAGAAAATAAAGGTACACAGAACACGTGACACAAAACCTATAACCTCACATGAGACGTCACTTTTTTGGGTTTGCCAAGTTTTGGGTTGGCAGGTTGCTACTTATTGGACTGGTAACACTATAAAAAAGTAATGTCGGTTCAACTTAAACATTTAAGTAACCTGGCTGCCTTAAAATTTTGAATTAATGCAATTTAAAAATATTAGTTAACATAACGAGTTTGCATGAAATTCATTAGTGACATTTTTAAGTTGCATGGGCTCAAAATTTTAGGGCAGCCAGATACCAAATTTTTTTACAGTGAATGCTGTGGTGACTGATGTTTTGTTAAAAATATTGTGATTGTGTGTGGGTTGTGTGTATCCGTGTTTGATGGGTTCAGGGTGAAACGCTGTGACTGTATTTCCTGTGGATATGATGCACGTGTGCTGTGTGTGGGAACGGCTCTCAGCAGGGACAGAAAGTGCAGAGGTTAACAGCTCACCCCTCCCAGTCTCACACAGACACACATTACAGCCCGTCGTAACTACCGTCACACTCACTCGGACTAAAACACACCAGCTGAGACTCCTCTGTGATTTACCCTCGCTTTGCTGGACCATTAAATCATTTCAGATATATGTTACACGCTCGCATCATATAAAACCCCATCTTTACATTGTTTGCCAATAGATAATGCGACTTTGAATGACCTAGCGTGTTGCTATGGGGCTGCCAAGGTGTCTGCACATTACTATTCTGTCGCTAAGAGGTGGTTGCTAAAATGTAGTGTGCACATCATGTCGCTCATCACGTAGAACAGTAATCGCACCTCTCTTCATTCACGTCGTGTCCATTCTGTCAAATCCCTTGATTAAAAAGCAAAAAGCTTGATGTCAGGATTTCAGGTTGGTTTCCAGCTGGTCAGTACATTTCCAAGATGCTTAGTTGCTTAGTCAGGTTGTCTAGACCGGTTGGATAGATTGTCTATTCTTTATAAAACACGTATCATCTGTGTTTAGGAACTTCACACTACAGAGAAGACCAAGCTGATCACACAGCTGGGAGATGCCAAAAACCTCATCGAGCAGCTGGAGCAGGACAAGGTGAGAGACTGTAACAGGACACATTTGACTCCCCGTAAGGGTTCAACTCTGCTGAGTGTCTGCCACCGGTCTGTGTTTATGAGCCAACTTGAATTGAAGAATTCTTCTTCACTGCTTGACATATTATGCCGGAAAGCCTTTTTAAAATAGAATTGGAGTGTGTATTTCCTTTTGGCTGCTCGCTTTGTCACGTCTGCAACTAAAAAGTCAGAATGCATTGCTTTGTGTTATTATTTACTAGGGTGATTTTGAAGGGTTCAAGTTCAGTAAATTAAAGTTACTTGCCATTTTTTAATGAACGTAAAATTGTAGTTTACATTACCCAAAAAACAGACATGTTCGCTAAATATCCTGTGATATATTTTCCATTGTCTTCAATCAAGCACTTATATAAGCAATATATTATGCAAATGTTTCTGAAAAGTTAGGCAGACCCGTGGTTGACCTCACAGACGTCTGCTCTGTCGAATTTTAATGTTGAATGATGTGATCAAGTCATGGTTTTGAGGTCTTTAAGGTCTCATTTAGGAAGGTTTCATATGAAATATAAAGAGCTCTCTCGCTGCTACTGAATTCTGATCAACTCAGTCCTGTTGTCTTCAGCGCTTGACCTTTATTCTGATGGATAGAGATGATCACCTCTTGGGTCACTGTATGGAATGTGAAGGAGTGCAAACATACGTCAGAAATGATTTAAGGTGATGGAGAACAACTTTAGAGAGGCAGGGTGGACCACATGCGTTAAAACATTTCCACATTTATTATCAGTGGTGGTAGAAGATTATATTTTTTTTATTACTTTTCAAAATCATGAATCGTCAAAATATATCTCGTTTCGAGTGAATTGAATTTGAGTCCCAGTTCTTGTTTCCCACTCTCTTTCACTTCTGTCTAAAAAAAAAAATGCTTATTGATTTTGAAGGGCATGGTCATTGCTGAAACCAAGCGTCAGATGCATGAAACCCTGGAGATGAAGGAAGAAGAAATCGCTCAGCTGCGCTCCAGACTCCAGCAGACTCTCGCACAGAAAGATGAGCTACAGGAACAGAAGGAGAAATCAGAGAAAGCAGGTAAGTGAGATTCTGTTTCTTATGATCTTTGTTTTTGGGATCTGGTTGTGTTAACTGTGCTGTTTGTCCAGCGTTTGAGGAACTTGAGCGAGCTCTGGGTGTGGCCCAGCGGGCGGAGGAGGCCCGTCGTCAGCTGCAGGTCAGTATGGAGGAGCAGATGAAGCAGGTGGAGAAGGCCAGTGAGGAGGAGAGAAAGAATCTACAGCAGGAGCTCACCAGAGTCAAACAAGAAGTGGTCACCATCATGAAGGTGTGTATGCCATGCAGTAAATGTATCCGTGTTTCTTATCAAGTGTCATTGTTTTTAATGTTCTAATCTGTGTGAACGGGATTCGTTTTGGTAACGTTTTATAAGAATGCTTAGAAAAGTAAATATTGTTGCTGTGTAAAATTAGCATGTTTTCCAGTCATTTTTAATGGGCTCATCATGAGGAATAAAATGTGTTTTTTATGAACTTGATATACAACTTTTAGAACTCGAAATTAAAAAACTCTTATTAAAATCTTAGTAAAGCAAAACTATATTACTTATTTCACATGCAAAGGGTGTGTTTGTTTAAGTCGTCACGAAAAGTGTTGTTTACTTCCAAAGGGCGGTGAGAGGGTGGAAAATAGTCATGGATAAACAAAATTTACTAACAGCTTTCCTAACATTGACATTTCCCTTTCAAATTGTAGATGTTTGGTGGACCCAGAACACTTGGTACATATAAAAACACAGTTTTATTTCTGTGGCATGCCTGACATTTGTCAGCTGTATTCACAGAAGTGCCTTCTCAAAAATTTAAGACGTTTGGATCTGGGATGGAGTTATAGAGAGTTGAAGCCATTTGTCTTTGCATTTTGATATGTTGCCTATGCTCTGTCTCCATTTGCTTAAAAATGTTGTGCCTGGAAAAGCCATCATCCACTTACAGTGTCACATTCATCCAGTGCATGAGAGTTTGAACTTCTGTGACCGCACAGTTCTCATGAAAGTGTGTTTTTATAGATTGACACACGTATGGGTTCTACCTCTGTGCATTGCTGCATGATGCATTAACTAAATAGCAATTGTAAATCAAAATTGACCAAATTGATGCCACATTTATAACAGCATTCAGTCCACATGTGTCTAAGGTAGAGCATCGGTCGGACAAAAAAAATAGGTTCTGTTTTCTTCATCAGACTTTTAACATGTGCCATGAGAAAGATGCTTAGTTTACCTAAGACAGGTGTTCACTTGCCAGTAATTCATCGAAGAGTCAAGAAGCTTTGGAACTAGTTAACTGAGATATTTCAAGTCAACTCATATATAATATATAATATGTATATATATATTTTTTTATAATATCAACTCATTTAATTTATTTTTTCCTGAAAGTGAAATCTATGCAGTTTGAATGTGATTCATCCAGTGGTGATGGTTTCTTCATCATTCCCTAAACAATTAATATAGAAAAATAATGTTGAAAGCTATTGTTCAATTGGTTTTAAATTTTTTTGCTATTTATTTTTACATGAGCATTTTCTCTCCTGTTTGTGCTTTTGTACCTTAATGTTGTATGTGAAAGAAATAACAAAGCTTGCATGCAGATTGTGTGTTTTCTCTTTAGAGTTTTTCATTATGAACGCTCAACTTTTGTGTGTAAAATGTACTGATAAATCAAATGTAATAATGTCTGTTTCAGAAGTCTTCCGAGGATAGTATAGCAGAAATGGAGCGGTTACACTTGGAGGCTCTTGCAAACAAAGAACAGGAACTGAGCGCCCAGATCAAACAGGCAGTGGTATGTCCTCCATTTCTTGGCTTACCAGTGACATTAATTTGCATTTACCTTGTTGTCTGTGCAAATATGATCTATTTGAATATAGGCGTGCACTAAGCTATTAATGCTAATGGTTTTTTTATTTACCGTAGGAGCAGTGTCGAGAAGAACTTCTGCATTTGGCACAAGAAAAAGAACAGCAGGCATCTCTCGCGCTGGAGGAGGCTGAGCTACAGAAAGCTGCGATACAAGCCGATGGTGACAACAAAGTCAAGGAACTACAGCTCGAGCTGGAATCTGCCAGAACAGTGAGTTTATCCGCTAACTTATCTGTGAATAGATCAACAGGATATCCTTATTGTTGTTACAAGGCCAAATTAAGCTGCAGATTTGAAAAACTGCCAGAGCCAGTGTTTTATAGAATGTGAACAATGTTGTATCTCATTTCTTAAAGTAATGGTCATTTTTGTTTTTACAGAGAATTCAAGAGCTTGAAAGTTTGGGTGACACTGAAAAGGACGTTGCTAAGTCGGATGAACTCTCAGCACAAATCGAAGAACTGAGAAAGAAGCATGAGTCTGAAATAGCATCTCTAAAGGAAAAAGACCAGGAAGAGCTTGAGAAGATAAGGACAGAGCAGATAACGTCCCTTAACCAGCAGCACAACGTCGCCCTGGAAGAGCTTGTACAGAAACATAAAGCGGAAATCGAATCAGTTCTGAAAGACAAAGAGGAAGAGTTTCATTCTCATGTGAAAGAATTGAAGCAAAAGATGCTGGATAAGCTGAGTGACAAGCAAACAGAGCTAGAGACTCTTTCCTCTGAGCTTTCTGATGTACTGAAGAGTAAACAACAGCTGGAAGAGAGGCTTTCTTCAGTGGAAACTGACAGTCAATCCACGAGACAGGAGTTTGAAGAGAGACTCAAAGAAGAACGAGTGAAATTTCAGGCTGAGGTCGAGGCTGCGCAACATCAGAATGAATCTACGTTTGCAGGGGTGGAGAAAACGCTTAAAGAAGAGCAGAATCAGCTGAAGATGCTGTTAGAGGAGAAGGAGAAAACTCTGCAGGAACATGTGATCAGAGAACAGTCTTTACAGGAAAATATCAAGCAGGCTGTGGAAGACGAAAGTGTCCAGTTAGAGGAGCTCAGACGGAGGTCACAGTCCGATAAAGAAGCCCTCGATGAAGCAAGGTCTCAGATTAGCATGCTTAATGAAGATCTTCAGCAAACCAGAAACCAAGTGGAAGGTCTTGAAAAGGCTCTCGAGACGATGCGTAATGATCGTCAAGAGAAACAGGTGTGCCTTGAACAGAAGACGAACGAACTTCAAGAACTAGAGCGAAAGTTTGAGCAAGTCCGAAAGGACCTATCCGAGAAAGAGAGCGTGCATGCGGAGACGTGTAAATCGATGCAGGGGGAGCAGAATAAATTGAGAAAACAGCTGGAAGACCAGAAGAATTCCCACGAGAAGAAACTTGAGAACATTAGGAAAGACGTGGATTGCAAGCTGAAGTCCCAAGAAAACAAGATGGAGAAATTCAAGCAGAAAGCCAAAGAAGCACAAGAAAAGTTAAATAAAAAGCTACAAGAACAAGAGGAGATTGCCAAGACGGAGTTCTCCAAGAAAGATCAAGAGTTACAACTGAAAGAACAGCAGCTCAAAGAGAAGATCTTCGAGATGGCACAAGCAAGCTCTGATGGCCTCAGCACCGCCGTTTCTGATTTAGAGGCAAATAACAAAGAACAGTTAGAGAAGCTCCACGTGACCCATAAGCAAGAGAAAGATGATCTTGTTCATCGTTGGCAGGAGAAGCTGAATCAGCACGAGGAGGAAATTCAGGAAAAACACACGCTTTCATTGCAAGAGAAAGCGCAGGAGTTGGAGGAGATGTCTCAGCAGCTTTCAGCTATCAGAGAAGAGAAGGAACAGGTGATGAACGATGCCCAGAACCTCAGAGAAGAGCTTGCCATGAGAGAAACCACTGTGCAGAAACTACAAACTGAGCTCAGGGAGGCAGCAAGCAAGCTGGAGAGTTTATCTACAGGAGAGGATTTACTTAAAAGACAAGTGGAAACCATGGAGAAGAATCTTAACCAGGCGTTAAACGAAAGAAACATCTTGCAGGATGAGCTCAGAAAGGTGGAGGAAGCCAACAAACAGAGGTTACAAAGTTTATCCGAAGAATTGAACAACACCCAACAAAAGCTCAACGTGCTTGAAGCTTCCAAATGTAAAGAGGGTGAAGATCTCCAAAGGATGCTTGCAGAGAAAAACGCTGAACTGCAAAATAAAGAAAAAGACTTCCACGAACACCTATGTGCTGTTACAAAGGATTTGGAGAAGTATTGTCGAGATGCTCAGGGTAAGTTGGATAATTTCTCAGAGGAGCTGCTTAAGAAAGTCGAGGGCAGAGTTGGAGAGTTGCAGCACAGAATTATGCGTCATCAAATCAAGGTCACGTATCTCGGAAATGTTTGCTTGACAAAGGACAACAGAATTCACACCTTAGAGAAAGAATTTCAGCAGACCGTTGAGGAGAACCAGAATCTAAAGAGCGCTTTTGATGAGTTGACTCTTCAGTTCAATGCAAATTCAGAACATCTCAAAGCCTTACAAGCCCAAAGAGAGACTCTGCAAACTGATGCGCAAAGTAGCTCTCTGGTACTTTCCGAGAAGGACCTTCGCATCAAGCAGCTTTGTGAAGAAAACAAAATCATATCAGAAAATCTCAAATCTCATGTTTTGCAAATAAGCAATCTAGAATCCGTCATAAATGACTTGAAGACCCAGTTAGAAAGTGGCATAACTGAGAAAGAAGAAGCCATATCTCTGCTGAATCAGCAGCATGGTGAGGAAAAGGAAAGACTCACATGTCAACTGAAGGAGAAGATGGAGGGATTGGAAAAAGAGAAGAGCTCTCTTCAAGAGCAGGTGGACTCACTCAGGAACAAACTCTCGGAACTCAAATCCAAGTTCAGACAGAGCCACAACACTGTTAAATCCCTTCAGGAAAAAATCACAGACTTGGAGAAGCAGATGGCCGAGAAGGATGCGCACCTTCAGACGCTCACTGCCAGCATCGACAATCACTCTATGAGTAAGTCCGAGATGGACCAGGCGCTTAGTGAAAAAGAGCAGAAGATTCAGTCTCTGACCTCAGAGCTTGAAAGCTGCTCGAAGAAAATCGGCGAGCTCGAGGAGCTGCGGACGAAAGAGCGGGAGCAACTGGCTGCGGATTTGAAGCAACACCAAAGCATCCAAGAAAACGAAAAGACGGAGTTGATAAAGCAATTGCAGGAAGCTCAGGACCTAAGCTCTCAAAATGGCGTCCTAGTCCAGAAAACCGAAGAAAGTCTGCAGTCCTTGCAGACAGACCTCCAAGCTGCCAGACTGGAACTTGAATCCCAGCGGAAGGAGTTTGAGACAGAGAAGGCAGAGATTCTCAGAGCTAAAGATGAGGCTGTGAAAGCAGCGTCTTCTGAGACGGCTGGTAAAGTTGCAGAGTTGAAGAAGAAAGCTGAGCAAAAAATTGGCATGATTCGTAAACAGTTGACATCGCAAATTGAGAACAAGGAGCAGGCCATCAGAGATCTGCAGACGCAGCTGCAAGAAGTCAAGCGAACTCGACTTGAAAAGGATGAACGTATTAAAACTCTGGAGGAGAATGAGAAGGCGGTTGAGGAGAACGTTGCTAAATTAAAAGAAGAACATAAACAATATTTACGAGACTTGGGTAAGGAAAAAGAGACCTCGCTTCGGAGCCTAAAAGACATGTTTGAAGAGAAACTTGCCAGTCTTTGTAAAGACGTGTCTGCGAAAGAGGAGGAACGTGCTGTTGCTGCTAGAGAAAAAGTTAAGACTCTTTTAAAAGTTGGAGAGCTTGAGAGCAAACTCTCAGATTCTGTTGAACAGATTACAAACTATCAGACTGAGATAAGTCGCCTTACAGCCTCCCTGCTCGAACAGACGGCGCTTGTCCACGAACTTCAGATCCTGTTTGACGAGAAACAGAATGAGGTAGTTGAGAAAGTTATAGAAGCACAAACTACCTGCAGTGCTTTAGGAATGGAGCCGGAGAAGGACATGGACACCGAGAAGGACCAAGAGGACTGGAGAACTCAAAAGGACTCGTTGGTGAAGGAGTATGAGGAAAAGCTCCAGGATTTGCAGCAAAAGCTCGAAGAGAAAGAAAAGCAACTAATAGCACAACAGAGTTTACCTCAAGGAAACGGGGAGTGCCTGATCGACGATTCAAACAACTCAGAGAATGATCTTCAGCGAAAGCTGACGGAGGTCGAGAATGAAAAGCAGAAGCTTCACAAAGATTACACCAGGCTTCAGAAAGATCTCCGCACTTTGAGGAAAGAGCACGAGAAGGAGCTGGAATACTTGAAAAAGGAGATGGTTGAGGAAAATGAGAAGAAGCTGAAGTAAGATTTATGTTTTACTTGTAGAAGCAGGTGTGGATGTCATTTATGTCACCCTGACTTATGGACACATATTTTCTGGTAAAACATTTTTATACTGATGTCTTTTTTGACAGGCTTGAACTGGAAGATATGGAGATCAAACAGAATTCTGCGATTAAGCAGTTAATGAGGGAGTTTAACACCCAGTTGGCCTTAAAGGAGAAGGAACTAGAAGGCTCAATAAAGGAGACCATTGGTAAGAAGCAACATGTTTTATCGTGATAATTGACAGCTTAATCGTAAATATTATGGTTTATCGTGATATTTGATTTGTACTATATTGTTACTATGGGCACTTAAAAAAACACGAATAATTCTAGGTAACATATTCTGTTATATCACAGTAGAAACAGTGTTGCTATAGCTGCAACTTAAATGCTATAAAATACCATGATAATGGAATAAACCGCGATAAAAGTCCCGGGCAATTATCATGATGAATGCCTAATAGGAAGTACTATGGTATTACCTTGTTTCTGGACTATATCTTTAATGGATAGAAGTACTGTTTAAATACTAAAACCGTGTAGCAAAAGTACACTACCTTGGTATGTATAAAAATTATCGTGATATCACGATACCGCTGCATTTATTTCTATTTTTGTCATAAATAAAACTAACAATTTTATAGAAAATATTTTTTTAATAACAACTTGAGGCCTTTTTCTGTTTCATAGTTGGTCACATTTTCTGATTTACTGGTCTCAGTAAATGTGAGATATGAAATGCATTATTGATATACCATGTGTTTTCAATCCTGCCATGTAATTCATCCAGTGTGGAAGTGATGTAGACCCTATGGTGACCCTCTTGTGCTCATATTGTATTTTCGTGTTCATGTCCACACAGAGAAAGCTCAGGGTGTGGAAGTCGATCTCATAAACAGCCATCGAGATGAAGTGAACCAGCTCCAGAAAATAATGTCCCAGAAGGACGAAGACCTAAACAGAATGGTTCAGCGGTACGAGCAGGTCCTTCAGGTACAGCAAAATGCAGTAAATTGGAGGCATTTTATAAATAGTAGAATTAATGTCACGTGTGCCGTGCTGAAAAACAAATGAACAGCAGATTCTTCAGCTAAAGCAGCTCTTTAGAAAGACTCGTTTTGTTTCCATCACTTGTAAACATGACCTCTTAATTTGTTAAAACATTGGCGCAGGAGGAGTTTCGTGAGGAGTTTATCGTTTCCGCTAAATTCCAGCATATAAAGTCACTAACTTCAGTTAATAGTTTGTGTATCATCAGGTAACGATTACCTCAGTCAAACTTCACTGGTGGTGTAGAGAATGATGAAGACCTTATGTTGCCTAAATTTAGTTTCACTATTCTGACGGTGAAGCATGCTAAATATTTGTTATAGGATTATTTTCACAGCTAATAGATGTAATTGTTTGTCCGTGTATTTTAAGACAAGTTTATTAGCAGAAAATGAATACAGTCTGGCTGTATTGTCAGAAATGGCTCAAGGGTTTGGTTTTCCTGTAGAACCGCGAGGAGGAGATGGGCGACCGTGTGTGTGAGGTGCAGAAGGAGTTGGAGGAGTTACAGCAGAGAAGTGTCAGCGGCCCTCAGGTACGACCAGAGTTTACGTCATTTCCTACATGCAGATTTTTATTTATGTATTCAAGCAATAACACAGGCTCAGGGCCATTTTAAGAGAGTTTTGGTCCAGCTGATGTTATTTGTGAGAATAACGTAATTCGTATGAATTAGGGGCCGCTCACATTTCGCGTCTTTTGCGCTCGCATATTCATTTTTTTTAATGTAGACACGTGGCAACTGCGCTCAAAAAGGGAGTGACACGCATGCGGTGCGGCGCGCTTCTTTCTTTTTCAGCACCGCATCGGGAGAAAAATATTTCAGCTTTTCAGAATGCTGCACACGCGCACCGCAGGGCATAAAACAAGAACCGAACAATCAGCTTCACATTTTGTGGACCAATATAGAGACACAGATGATCACAGCATATTTAAATCTAGTATCAGAGTTATTGCAGAGTATTTTCAGTGCATATAATCCATACATCCTTTAATAATATCTCCTCATCTTAACGGCAAGCGTGGCCCATGTTTTCTTAGCAACGACCAGGAGAGCGCAAAGAAATACATTTTATGCAAGCGGAACGGGACATCTGAATTGGCCTTGCAAAGTTATTTTACTTTTCCAAACGTTTCCTCAAGTGCCTTATTCGTAAAACTTTGCTTTGCTGTTCTGTGTTTCACTCACATCATCACCATCATCTCTCTTCCTTTTGTTCAAACCATGCCATCCTCTCATTTCTAGAGGCGCTTGGGAAAAAAAGGAGAAAGCAGTGCGGCTTGAGTTTTCCGTGCGGTTTGAGATGCAAAATGTGAATCGTCCCATAGTGCGTTCTTTTTCGCACAAATATATACGTTCTTTCGTAGGTTTTTTGCTTTCGTGCCAGTGACAATAGGTTTAGGGGTGGTTAGCAAAACTTTCAGTATTGCTTTTTCCTAATAATCATATGTTTTTGTACGATTCACATCATACGGATTTATAGGATTAGCCACCTGGTAAAATAGTTACGACTTCCTGTGAGATCAGGTTGTCCAAACCCATTTTTAATTCTCATTTCAATTCCATGTTTTTTGTAGCACTTTTCACAATTTTTCAGTTTGTCAATTGGTGGTGTCGGTATATAATGGCATTGACAATAACTGTGATATTATTGATAAATATTGATATTGTGTTAAATCTACACATGATAATAACGGACGTTATTCAGTATATCTGGTCGACACTATGTTAGGTGATTTTGCACAAACGTTTCTTGCCAAAAAGAGAAAACACAAAATAAACAAAGCTAGAGATGAATTTGACTGCCAGCATTACTTATTTGTTTTTTATTTTAGTATATATTTTGCGATAATATTGTTAATCATGATTTCTTCCGTCGCAGTATAAATCGATAATGTTGTGACAGTCCTTGTTGCAAAGTTTGCTTTAGAAGAAATACATTTTAGTAGAAGAGAAAAACGACTGTATAGAAATTATTTTTTGTGCAAGAATCCTCGTCTTTGACATTGTTGCAGAAGGAAAGAAATAAAAACAGGAAACTTAAATGTCTATTGAAAATCATAAGATGTGCATGAGTGATATTAGCTATTTAAAAAATGATCTATAGGATCATACTGTTAAATTCAAAGCACAAGTTATGTGCGATTTGAAAACTGGAATATCAATACATGCCAAGTGTAAAAAAAGCCTCTAAATTTCTTCTGTCGCAGCCCTAGTTCTTATAACAGCTACAGTATTTCCCTCTAGTCACCGAAAAGATGTTGAGGAAAAGTTATGAGCACATTCTCAGTTGGAGTACAATACTCCTGAAATCTCCTGAAAGGTTTGGAATGTTCCCCTTGAGAAAGAGGCCTTCAACAGACAATCTCTGTTCTCAATTAACCCCTCTGAGAACGTCCCGAGCCGCTGGATTTATGCTGTCGTGCGGTTCTCAGACGAGCACCGCATGCTTGGGAGGCAAAAAGTTGAGGGTTGCTCAGATTGAAAGTGTGCTGTTACAAAGCTTTCTTTCACACACACGTGAAACACGCAGCGCACCGAACTGCATTTTTACTGCCTGATGTCACACAGTGTTTTTTCCATTGTTAAAACTGGCAAACCAATGATGGAAAACACAAGAGTTCCTAGTTAAAATTAGATTTCAGGTCCCATTTGGCTTAATTTTTTTGCGTTTATAATTGCAGACACTTATATTGCATATTGATGCAGTTGTCTAACTGGCCGATTCTGTTGTGTTTTTCAGGGTCTTGATGAGCTAAAGGTGAGTTTCGAGCCTTTAATATCAACTCGTATATGTGACCCTGGATTACAAAACCAGTCTTAAGTAGCACAGGAACATTTGTAGTAAAAGCCAAAAATATATCGTATGGGTCAAAATGAGCCATTTTTCTTTTATGCCAAAAATCATTAGGCATCATGTTTCATGAAGATATTTTGTAAATTTCCTACCGTAAATATATCAAAACTTTATTTTTGTGAGTAATATGCTATGCTAATGACTTCATTTGTACAACTTTAAAGGCCATTTTCTCAATATTTAGATTTTTTTTGCACCCTTAGATTCCAGAGTTTTAAATAGTTGTATCTCGGCCAAATATTGTCACATCCTAATGAACCATACATCAATAGAAAGCTTATTTATTCAGCTTTTAGATAATGTAAAAATCTCAATTTACAAAAAATGTACACATAAAATTGGTTTTGTGATCCAGGGGTCACATTTTAATGTAGAACATTGCGTTTTTCCACATCTGTTTTGCTCATTTTTACTTTGTTTACGTTTTTGTTGTTCTCTTTGACCAATCAGCTTCAGCTTGCAGACAAGACGACCCTGCTGAGTGAAGCCAGGCTAAAGGAGCAGGGATACCATGACAGGGTAAATGAAGAGTTTACATTATCCATCCCAGGCCGAAGTACAGTCCTTAACAGACAGATACCATATGCTACTGTATTGTTATCATATGGTAATACTATCTCAGTTCATGTGTCATCATTCATGTACAGTTTAAGTATTTTCTTAAAAAGCAAAAGACAAGAATTTGTGATTCTCAGAGCTCTTACACCGCTCGAGGTGTTCGGCTAATTACACCGCACATCTGTTTACTCTTACTTAAACCTTACAAATACTTACAGCAGCGCTCACGCTGGTTGTCTCACCCCACACGAATGTGAACTCGCACAGGGACGTGCACACAGTGGACATGTCTTTATTTTTATAACCCTTCTTTACCCGGGGCCATACCATGTTATTGTTGTTGTTAAAACACTGAGAATCAGTGTTCTGGAAATTACTTTTACTATCACTTAACAATTACCATTTCCAGACTAATCAGATTACTTTTTAATGACAACTTGTGATGCAACATTTTTAATGATTTAATTTCCATTATTCATATCAACTTTTATAACAGTGATAGAAAGTACATTGACTTTAATCTTATGAAACATGTCAAGAACATGTCTGTGTTTTATTTTTCAAAAATGAAAAGATATGAAGATTATTATTGTTTGTAATTTTGACTGATTATAATGAAAAAATGGGTTAAGTGCTTAAAAGTTGTGTCTTATTGACGTCAAAATCTCACTTATGTGTTCATATTTTACAATAATTATTGAATTAATTATTATAATTATAAAATAAAACAAAGGGAACTATGGGAATTATATTGTAATAAAAAAAGAAAAATAAATTAAAGCATGTAATATTTTATCGTCTTCACCTTTCGACTAGAATTTGCCGAAATGTATACGTGTAATTTTCTCAAGCAGCTTCACCCTGAGATGCTTTTTTAAACAATATTAAAGGAGTTTTTTTTTTAAATCTATTCTGAGCTCTTATTGGCTGTTCTTTCTTCATTATTCAGTCAAAGTTATCCATTTAAAAATGTTAGTTTTGTATGTATGTTTGGAAAACTGAACTAATTTCAGATATTTAAGCAAACACCTCAGATCAAAAGTGTTTTTTAAATAATGAGAAAAATTTCACTCAAGTGTCTCAAAACTTTTGACCGCTAGTGTAGGTGGTAAAATGCAACTCGGACATTTTTCAAGAGACTCACCTTCATTCAAATGTATATCATTAATTTAATGATGTGATTTTCAGATTCATGCACTGGAAGACAAGATAAGACGTTCCCAGAAAAACACAGTGGTGACTCACTTGGGAAGCACATATAAAGGTAAATAATAAACATGTTGTGTAATGATTGATGTTGAATCATATATCATACATGAGCTGGGGTGGAAGAGTAGGCCCAAACCCAGCTGTTTTCCAGATGGCATTTACTGTCTTTATTTGTCCATTTGTTATATGAAATTGAGGGTTTTCATGTTGTAATGACTGTAAATTATACGTCAGATATCTCTTCACCTGTAAGTTTAATGAATGATGGGAGTCAAACCTCCTCTTTACTTTCACTAGCTCAGAGCGATCATTCACCGGTTTAACAGCCCTCTATCAATCACACACATTCACACGGCTCCTCAGACATACATACAGAACGCTCCGGACCGCTCCACAGCTCCCTAAATCTAATGCTTTTCACAGGCTGTTTGTCCTCAGTTTGCACCAATGACCCCAGATTCAGAAACCTCAAGCTGTATTGTACTTTCTTAGCATATATCTTTACATATTATAAACGACAGTGGTTGCCTGTCATTACTTATTCACATTACTTTGGAAAAAGCAAACCCATCCAAAACATTTTGAATCTTTGTTTGAGAGTGAAATGCAAAAAACATTATTGAAAAAACATGAGATTAAAGGTCTTATAGCCTAATTATTTGTAAAGGTTGTATAAACATTGGATATGTTTAGGTTAAGAACAATAATGACAAAGGTAACTAAATTAGTATCCACATAAAGTGACCATAGCATTATGTTTATTTTAAGCTTGTGCAATGTGGTTTTACATTTTAAATGTGCAATCCTTTTAATAATTTTAATGAATTTCAATTCGTTTTTATTGGATAAAAGTTACTCTGAAAGTAATCGCAAAGAAATCGTTCCTCTATACTGTTATAATTTTCTTTTACATTAGAACAATTTTTAAAACTTTATAGTTATTGTCTTTGTTGTAAATCCAATCTTTATGCCATCAACTGGTCAAAAAACATGTTTTTAACACGAGTATTCATTCTTATGTGGATAAAATATAGTTGTTTTGAAGACAAGATCCTTACGGCTCATCTTACGTCCCTTTTGGCCCATCTGGGCTGTCCTGGGGGTCAGTCAGACAGGTCGGGTTATTTATTAGATCCTCATTTCTCCATGCTTCCTGATCAAAGGCTTGTTTTGGTTTCAGCGGCACCTTTAGTTCGGTCTCTCTCTATCAGGCCGTCTGTTCCTGGACGTTCACACACCCTGATCTCATCAGATGTTAAATAGACTTTCCAGAGCGACACACGGCTCCTGCCATTCATTTACAGCTCTAATGAGACTGAAAGACTGTCGTAATACAAACAGATCTCATTCATCCCTCATGTGCTGTCTGTTCAGCCAGAGTCGATCTACAGTACACAGCATTTTAAAACGAGAGCTTCTGATGCGATTTGCGGTTTTTAAAAGGTGGACTGTGTTAAAAGACAACGTAGTTGTGCAAAAGTTGTGGTTTTGTTTTGAAATTCTGAACCACCATTGCATTAAATTGTATGGGGAAAAACAATCCCAGAATGCATTACGACTCATTAAAGACTCAAATAAAAATGTTCTCATGCCATCTAGATGTTTGACTGCCATTCTTTAGCTAAACACAAATGAATAATTTTATATTAAAATATTGTCATCTTGTCTTGGTTCTTGGATATTTTGTGATAAGATATAGAGACATGCAGGAACCAATGTGATTTGAAGATGAGATGAATATAAATGTAGATCATATTTCAAGATCTTTACTTTAGATCTTTAAAAATCAGCCATTGTAATTGACTGTGTTAAAAATGCACTTTCTATAAAGCATAACATTAAGAAGAAATAGTGAAGAAATGGAGAGCTAAATAAAAGGTATAAATTACTTTAAACAGTACTGTAAAGTCTAAAGAATCGTGCTTTTTGGTATTTTGTATGTATTTGATTATTTTAGGTGTTTTTTTGTGTTTGTGCACATAGTTCTTCATCAGTAACTATTACATTGGAAAGCAAAACCGAACGATGTACAAATATACGAACTAATACATAAACCGAAGTTATAGTTTGTAACCCAGGATGGCGTGAGGTGTAAAGGCTAAACACTGTTGCGATGTTCTTCAGGACTTTGACATCATGTTTTCCACAGCAATATTCTACCCACCCATCAATGACTTCATAACAGCGTTTTAAAATAACTCAAGTTAGTTTTTGTTCATTCAGTCGCTGTGCCTGTGACGTTTCTCCTCACACCCGCTTATCCGTTAAATAAAGGGTGGAGAGCGGAAAAGCCCCCACCCAGATTGAGCTAAAGCTTCTTGTATTTAGTCACAATGCCGTCATTATGTCCCGCCGTGTTACTGAGAGCCGGCACCCGTAACTGCTCGACTGGAAGCGTGTCTGATTTACGGACTGATTATTGCCACGTGCTGCTTGTGGGTGTGTTGAAGTGAATGAACGAGTGTTTGAATGTGTCCTTATCTTTATTATGACTAACTAGTGCAGTTACTAGCAGTTATACTCGTAGTTAAACAAATCTTAATGAACTTGAGTGATCAGACGTTAATTGTCTGATGGATGATAATAAGATTAGATTAGATTAGATTAGATTCAACTTTGTCATTACACATGTACAAGTACAAGGCAACGAAATGCAGTTTAGGTCTAACCAGAAGTGCAATAGCAGCAAGTGCAGGATATACAGTGGTTGCATAAGGGGTTAAAGATCCCAAATAGATTAACATTAAATATTGGACCCAGTGTACGATAATACATCTTTTATACAATCTTTTCTACTATAGATGGTTTCATCGAACACACGCGCCTTTCCTAAAGTTAACTTCCGGTTCGTGTTTGTTGATCGGATTGGCTAGTGACTAATAATATAACTATACTATATTAAATGTATATGAATATTTAATTGTATGATAATTGTATTAAATAAACAATTTGTTGAATTTTATTGTATATATTAATTTTATTAAATAAACTATTTGTTGAATGGTTTCTGTAACTTTGTCGTATTTAAGTTTATCCAAGTAACGGTTCTTCTCTTGGTAACCCAAACTAATACTGACTAGACATACTTTTAACCTGCTAGCTAATGTAATTTACTTTTTATTTTATATTGCTTGTTATCAGAAATGATCTGCAGGGACTCGATTCTTTGTACCAGAAGTTAAGTTTGGGCCACAAAAGCATGCATGCACAGTAACGTTTGTTTATGTTGTTGCTTTGAAATCGTCTATAATATCAAGTAGAGTTATATAAAGCATTAGAGTTATAGAGTTATTACAGTTACTTTTATTTTAATATTTTTAGTTAATTGGTTTATATTTTTGTTAAAAACTTCATAACAAAGTTACATTTTTAGCAATTTTGTTATTTGCTGTTGTCATTTTATTATTTATTTGTTTATTTTGTATTGTCTTTCATTCAACATTTCATTTTAGTTCATTTCGTTTTTTTAATAATATTTAGGCCTATATTTAGTTTCAATTAACAGACGTTTTAATAGTTTTAATTTTAATAATCTTGCTGCGAAGTATAACATTGTTCCGTTTTTGTTTTACAGATGCTTCACACAACAGCGTGGACCCTTTTTCCGAGCCCACCGAGTTTGAGTACCTCAGGAAGGTTTTGTTTGAATACATGATGGGACGAGAGACTAAGGTATATTTTTTTAATATATAGGGTTTTTTGCTACTGCATACCATGAAATCATTAAAAACTAATTTCACTTCACATTTTAAATAGCTATGTGAACGAGGGCTATCACAATATACCAGTATTGACATTAATCGTGATGAATACGCATTTGATAATTTAAGAAAATTTTGTGCCAATATCTGGTTGTGTAGTGTATCATAGTAGGTTGAGATTTTAGGCCTATTTAACATTTTGCATTAAGAGATACAAACTTCTTTTCCTCCTTACATTGTGTTTCATTATTTATAAAAGATGAATTTGATTGATAGCATGTTTATTTATTTATTTTTAAAATTCTATAGCTATCAAAACAAATATTGTCAACGTGGCCACAATCATGTAGCAAAAATCTGATATTGTGACAGCCCTAATGTAAACCATTTTAATAGACGTTATGAATCGCCTACCAGCTTCTTCCCCCGCAACGCTTGTTTGTTTTTCCACAACATAACCGTGACATTTTTAAGAGGAAGGATACAGTCCGGATGGAAGCGTATAAAAATATTTACTCCCATCGGTCCGTTTAGCAGAGGTTAATAAACAGCCCGCCGGACACCACCCTAAAATCAGCAGGAATCCCCCTGGTTTCTAATAAACAGTCAGGACCTCATGACATCACAGCAGGCTTCCCTGTGAGAGAGGAAGTCCTGCGGGCGGCTCGTTCTCATCACGTGACCCGATAGCGCCTGTCACTTTAAGAGGTTTTGCTCGAGGTACGACCGAGCCGAGCTGGTTCTGATTAAGCTCAGGGTTTATATGTGCACATGAACACTGGAAGATCTATCCAGGCCTCAATACACAGAATGCCTGTTTCGAGATGTAATTGCTCACAGAGGCTGAAGATGGGCGGGTCTTTATTCTGTGAAATGATTTTTCACTTTAGACACGGCATACAATACACAATTGAAGCGTGAAAACATCTCCATGCGCGAATGAGTTTTAGTCCCGTGGTTGCTTGGCTTCGTGGCTCTCGTATTTAATGTTTTCCCCACCCAATCTGAGACTCATTTAGTTGCATGAAGACATCGTAGGAAAAAATGTGTAACTTCCTGAGACTGATGAGAATATCTAATGATTTCATGGTGTTTTGTGTGTTTCTGGAATTAAATTGGTGTTCAGCAAAAGAATACTTACTCAAAGATTCGCTTACTATCAAATAGTAAAGTTTAAAGATGAAGATTTGCTTTAAATAAATAACCATCTCTTGCTAACACGGAAGTGTTTAACGTTGCTGTGTAAATCGTCCTGCATTGTATCTTGTCCTTTTTATACGTTTGTGTATAAGCTATTAGAGTTAATATTTTCCCTAGAGACTTATAAAACACTCAAAAACCCTAAAGCTACTCAGAAAACCCTGACAGTGTGAAAACAAGTTTTGCTTATCAAGCATGGGTTTGACCAGTTTGATCTCTTTCCCCACAGACGATGGCAAAAGTTATAACATCCGTGCTGAAGTTTCCCCCTGACCAGGCACTGAAGGTTATGGAGCGTGAGGATTCCCGTGCGATGGTGAGCAGGGTTTGATGTCCACAACACTTTCATTCTGGGATTGTTGTAGTTAAGTCTGCATGGAAAAATCTTCAAAGACTCGTAACTCTTCATGTGTCAGCAAACTGTTTTAAACCGAGTATCTCAGATGTGTTGATGTTCTGTCTCGGTGTAATCTAATATTTACATTTTATTTCACATTTATATGGCAAACATCGCTATTAATATTGCTCATGATTTTAGGGATTTAAACAAACCCTTAACTATAGAATTAAACTCGTCCTGCACCGTTTGTTTCAAATCATAGGACTTGTTTAAGACAGATGTGCTGGTGTTAGATGGCACATCAGACAATTGACTGCAACAGTCAAGCTCTCCCCGTTCTCTCCCAAAATCCAGTTATGTTTACACATCGTGAACACATTGTGATATGCTTCAGTTTCTGAGTTGTATTTGGCTTGGAATTTTAATACGTGTGTCCGCATGAAAGTGAGCTCCTGTTCTCCATCTGTGTTTTATAGCCTTGGCTCCGGTGAGGTGGATGAACCGTGCCGGAATCTGCCTGACGAAACAACAGATGCATCTGCTGCTGAGAGACTATTGTCATGAAAGCACCCGGTCTTCTTATCTGTGTGTGTGAGAGAGATTGTTTGCGTGTGTATGGTTACTGGTACAAGGGAATAAGGTTAGATTAAGATATTGAGAGAGAAATATTGCTTGCCAGAAAATAATTTATTATATGCACTTTTTTTGCTTTTTTTTTTTTAGGTTAGACGGTTCTTTTATAAAGCTGCATTTGTATGATTTGAAGATTTGTGCAATATGTTTGATTGTAAGTTTCAGTTCGATTTCTTTTCCTCTTGTATTTCTCCCATTTTCTCTGTGTTATGGTAAAATGAAATTACCCTTTAACTTTCTGTCTAGCACATGTACAATATAGACACAGGCTCTTAGTACTGTAAGCTAATTGTATACGGATTTATTTTCTGTGTCTTATTTAATACTGTATTTTCAAGGGAAACTGACAGAATAGAATCATGCTTCATATTGTAAATTGTAAATAATCATAGATGCAAAAAAATGCTATAAATCTCTGTAGGGCACATTGCGGTGGTTAATACGTTTTAAGACAACTAATAAAAGTTTTATTTACACTATTCAAAGCTTTTTTGCCCGGCATGCAGAATCTGATCAATATTTTCTAACAATCAGTTTTTACACTAATGTAATGGTTTTGCATATCACTGTAACCTTACAGGAAACTGCCCTTATAATAAAAATACTGTGGTCCTACCATGGTACGGTACTGTGGTATAATATGGATTTTTGTGTGCTTAATTCTTTAATCGCATAAAAAATTAAACATGGCTATGGTACATATCCTCCTAAACCAGGGGTTTTCAAACTTTATGATGCCAGGGACCCACAAACTTGAACTAAAATAAATATCCACTTAGGTATATAAAGTATATATAAACATTTAAACTATGTGTAAACCAGATAACAATTAAGAGTGATAGTATAAAGATAACATATTACAAAATTGCATAATAAAAGTAATTTTGGATGCATAAACCTGAACAAATTTAAATGTATTTGTACTGTAGCACTTATCTTTACAAACCAGTGACTGTTATAAATTGAACTGTAGAAGTGAAAAATTCACTATAAAGAAAGGAGAGACAAACATGCACAGAAATAAATATGAAGACATTGAAATGAAACAGCAATAATGTTTGCATTAGAATACATCTTTTATTTCTCTGAAATTTTCGGGGGTCCCCGGACCCCAGTTTAAAAAAACCTCTGTCCTAAGCCGTTTATTCCCTCTTTAAATAGTGGCCACGCTGCAAAATGTTTGGTATGTTAAAAAGACTTAGGATGTCTTGTTTAAAATACACCAGGACTTTTAACAGTGCCATGTATGTTTTCAGGACAAAACCGAGCACTAAGATTCAAGCAGCCTGCAGTTCCGAGCACCGTCGACAGGCGTCGCCAATGGACGTCGTTCTGCGCTGCTGTAACGTGATATGTAATGCGTTCGCAAAGCGCGTTCGCGAGAGCGCAGCGCACTTTATGCCAGGAGAAACTCTACAGACGCAACAGATTCACAAGCAGAAGAGAGGAGCCAGCGATGAGATCGCAGCCCTAACGCAAACCTTTCTTTTACAACAATACAGCTCACGTGCATGCGTTTCATTCGCACTTGAAGAAAAGAAACCAGTTTAAATGTAGGTTTTTCCATTATTCTCAAGACTGTTGAGATTTAATCGCTTTTATAAAGTTCTCATTAGATTGACTGGAGCATTGAGGATGCGCAACAGAATGACGGAACGCTCCTCAAGGAAAATACGCACTTTGGATGTTTTTGTGTGTTTGGCTTTTGTTTCTTTGGCTTATTCTTTTAACATTGACTTGGAACATCCCGTGGTTTTTCGCGGGCCAGAATCAACGTTTTTCGGATATTCGGTTCTGGAGCACGTCCATGACAACACACGCTGGTGAGCCTATTACATAATTTTAAAGTTTAGTTTTACATTAGTATTTTATTTGATCTTTTAAACTGCTAAAATGCTTATATTTAGACGTCGACGTGTTGAAAATAAGTAAGAAATACGACGACTTTTAGACCATCTGTGAAACGAAGTTAAGCATGTTTGTGTCAGCTTTGCGTTGTGTTAGCGCCCCTAGCACAATTATTAAACCCTTAAAAACAAAACAAAAACGTTTGACTTTGTGGTATAAATCTATAATAAAGTAACGTTAATAAATAGTGGAAAATACGGATGCAAAAGCGCTTTGGCGGACTTGTGTTGCTATGGTTACCTCCTCACGAGCGCTGTCGAAAAAACTGACTGAACTTGATTTGTTTTTAATTCTTGACATTTAAATTCTCTGTTGGTCGGTTCTGTTCTTGTTTATTTATTGTTTTGCGTTATTTGTTTGTCTGCTTTAGTTACTTTAACGTTAGTTGGTGTCCTCGTGATGCGAACTCTACCAACAGGGTGAAAATACGCTTTCTCTGACAAAATAAGTTTTATGGTAATTGTAATGTTGGTTATTTAACAAGATTTTAACATTTTTAGAACTTGAGCGTAAATACTGTAAAGTACTTTGTATGTTTGACTGTAATAATGACTCAAGAACTTATTCCGAAACATGTTTTTATTATTTTAATGTTAAAATGAAATGAAGTTATTACTGCTGGAAAAATAACAATAGAAACCATCACAGAATATGGCTATAATGGGAATTTTATGGTTTTTAATGGAAACTATAATAGTATTGGTCTCTAATGGTTATGTGTTGGGTTCTATTGGTGGGATGTTATCTGTTAATTGGGAACCAACAAATCATCATTAAATCCTACTGGAATAACACCCAGAACACACTTCATGAATAAATTGTAATGGTTTTAATGGTAAACATCGAATGGTGCACAATGGTATTTGAAAAAGAAACCATTAGAGTTAGTATTATAAATTTCAGCACAGTATGAAGTTGATGATAAAACTTACTGTACATCATAAGTTATAGTCAATCCGTTACAACACAACAAAAATCACCTCCAATCCGGATGTGCATTCAGTCAAAATGTCAAAAATTGTCCCAATTCACCTAAATTCACCCTTCCTGCTTATTCGCTGTTGCTTACGTGTCCCGTTTGAAATGCACCTGAATTGTAGGAGTCCATTAACATTATTATTACTATCTTGTATTGTTTTGCATTAGATCAGAAGGTGCATGTTTATCTATGTTGGCATGTATGTTGACCGTGTGTTCTGATGTGTGTAGGATTGTGGTTGGGGCTCCCAAAGCAAACTCATCTTTTAGCAGTTCGGTTCATTCACCCGGTGCTGTGTACAAATGCAGAATCCGCAACAATCCGGAGCAGCGCTGCACTGAAATGGACCTGGGCCGAGGTCTGTATCCTCACTGCTATTCACAAATCCATATTGGTCCTCTTGCAACTCATCTGTTTGTGAATCCTTGTGATGTTTTTACAATTTTTCCTTTGGATTTGTGTATCGGAAAAGAACTGGATACTTTGGTGCCCCTCAAGGTGAAATAAAACATGGAATTTGGACTTGTCAATATTTAGGAATCTGCTTTCTGGATGAAAGTTTTACCAACTCTGTTTGTCTTGTTTTGGTCATGGCAATGTTCTTCGGCTTAAGTTATTATAATCATAATGTTTTTTCCTGTTAATGTGTTATTTTAATGTTCATTTCAGTGCCGATGGAGGTCAGATCGACTTATTCCCTATTCTAATGTAAATCACGAGCGTCAAGTCACGAGTGTGTTTGTTATGATGAACATGTACCATACAGTACAACATCGTCTTTAAGGAAAAATTACTTTAAACATCGCATTACACCATCCTTATGGTGGCAAGTTTTGGATGGTCAACTTAGTTTTTTTATTGAAATGTGTTAACCAATTCTGTCAAATCAACAATTCTGTACGTGTCTAAATGGCTGTATCATTCTGCACAAATCATTCTGGCTCCTGAAGTATTTTGATAGAAATGATGAATGGTTTGGCTAATATTTTCCGAGCAGCTGGGCCAATTATCCGACGTGTAGAAATCGCTTGAAGCTGTATGAGTTTTCACTTGCGGTGAAGAGAAGAGAGCGGTTTATGTGGCTTTAATGCAGCACTTCTGTCTACTGACAGAACACACATGAGTAAATGAAGCATGTCAGTAGATCTGGGCCCCCGGCTTACAGTTCACATGAATCATGGAGGATAAGAGCGCTCACAGGCCTCCCTTGAGAAATATTGCTACTGATATGAGAGAACTAGACTCGGTTTCTTTCTAGTTGCATTAAAGCAACAGTTCACCCGAAGTTATGAGGAATGTGTTGATCATTTGCATGCGACAGAAGTGAACAGTAAAAAAAACACTAAACGTTCTTCTCGTCTTGGATATCATTGCAGTTTGGATGCTGTTTTGTCGTTTCTGTAGCTCGACAGCCTGTGGTCACTGTGTGCTAATGTTGTATGAAAAAAGCTTCTTAAAAATGTTATTCTTTTGTTTGAACGGCTCATAGGGGTTTGGAACGGCGCGATGAGCGAAGGATGAGAGAATTTTCATTTACAAGTGAACTGTTTAGGACTTGTTAAAGGTTCGTTACGAAGGTCTGTTGTCAATTTCTGAAGAATGTCTTTTGGCACGGGGGATATCACAGCACCATGACAAGACATTTACTCATCCGCTTGGAGACGCACTATTTATTGGATACAAAATGGTTGGATAATAAAATTGCAAGCATATTGAGAGGAATTGTGGATTAATTTTCTTCTTTAAGGCGCATTTGCTGGTAAAGTAAAATGATACTATTATGTTCTACTGTTTGTTGTTAAGGGATCGTTCTTCATCGTCTTTAATATGTCTCCTCATTAAATGGAGTAATTATGTTATTTCCTTCTAAGCAACACAGAGCTCATTCAAAGCCATGGTCAGAGAGATGAATTATGATCTTTTTATAGAGTAATTGCTTCATTTGATTGTCTGTGGGATGAGGGTTTATTTCTGCACTGAATGATTTACTTTATATTGTTCTTGCCCATTCCTTTTTGGATGTGGGCGATCACTTGACATATCCGGCTTTCAACCAGCGCTTTATAATATTCTTTTATCAAAAGAGCAGATCATTTATGTTGTTATTTCAGACTTTAATAATTTATCGCGGATGCATGTTTTCACGCAGACATCCCAGAACATCATCACCTCAAAACCTGAAGAACGTGGCACTCAGGAATAATTCAGATGAGAATGCAAACACATTTGTTACAGGAATGGGAACCAAGATGTTTTTAGTCTGAGGAACATTCCCCGTGCTCTCATTTGAAGTGGCGGCCAGCGTTTTTCAGAGGGGATTCTTCTCAAGGTTTTCCTGGAGTCTTGACCTCTGTGCGCGAGGAGTTGTGTGTTTTGGACGGCGATTGACTGCTAATTGCCGAAAATAATGTTTTGTCCTCATCCCAAGAAAATATCATCGGTTTTTGTCAGTTTGTGTTTTCCTCCCGCCTCTAGATCTGACATCCCATTTGTGTGCTTTGGATGTTTCGTAGCTCTAGGGTTAACTTCAAACAACTTGTACAAGACACAAGCAGAATCTTTTCCCACCTTTGACAAGTTACTGGAAGTTACTTTTTTTCAGTGACTGCTAAAAAAAACTGCTTAAACCAGCAGGGAAATCTGGTTAGTATTGATTTAATGCCAGCAAAACTTTGCCAGTTAAAACAGTATACCAAAATGACATTACATTTATTGAAAAACAGGCTACTAACTGTATTTACCCATGTGTTTATAACATCAATGCTGTTGTGAGTTGAGAAACGTTTCTGGTGTGGCTGTCTATGTATTGCGTTCTGTATCAGTTAATCTCTCGGTTCTTCGACGGTTAGCTTGTTGGCAGTTCACTTGGTTTTGGAAGAAAGCTATAGTCATGGTTTCGGACTGGTGTGAAGTTTTTGTGGTAATGTATTGCGTCATGCTGTCATAATGAAACAGGGTGGGAGTAGAACAGACTTCAGTTAAATGGAGGATTTTAATAGTTTGAGTCGAGTCTCGACACTGATGATGTTAGTCTGCTGAGGATAAGGACGAGAAAATGACCAAAGCCAAAGAAAACAGCCACCGTCTCGAGATTCATCACTCTGTGTCTTTCTGTCTCCTGTGCAAAATCACTTTAGACAAAGAGAGACGCTGGAGCTCAATGCTCATAAACATTTAAGATGACCTTTATGCCTTGATAAACTCCATACTGGGATATATCACGCCTTGCTTATTTATTTCACTTTCTAATGGATTTAAAGCAAAGGTTTGCGAAATGGACAGCTGATTGTTTTTAGTTATTGTCATCTGTCACTTTAACATATATATTTTTTAATTTACACTGTAGAAAGCGCTGGGTTGTTTTTGACCAATATATGTTAGGTAAATAATGGACAGAACACACAGCTGGGTTAAAATGACCAAATGATGGGTTATTTTTAACCCAATTGTTGGGTTGTCTATATCTTTATTAAGTAAAAACAAACCAGCAGTTGGGTTGAAATAACCCATCATTGGGTAATGTTTAACCCACCAGTGTGTTCAATATTTACCAAGCATGGGTCAAAAACAACCCCCCACCTTTTAGATTGTAGATTTATCACTATTAATAAATGCAGTAAGTCACAGTAATATCATGATTTTAATAATAAAGATTTCAGTTTGATAGATTGCTTCTTAGAGATGATTCGTTACTATTTATTAACATACTCACAGATGTACATCATTTTTTTATTCTCCTTAGTTAAATGTGTAAACATCAAACTTTCCTGAAGCTCAGTGGTTAGATCATGGTGCTAGCAACAGCAAAGTCATGGGTTCGATGCCAGGGATTGCACATACTCGGAAACACATGTATAATATGATGCAATGTAAGTTGCTTTGGATGAAAGCGTCTGCCAAATGCATAAATGATTGTGTCCTCCCAAAAATAGAAAAGTCTAGACTTGATTTTCCCAATAGACCTTGTTGTCCAGCAGTGTTTCACATATCAACTCATCTTAATAACACAAAATTCTGATTCATTGTACTGTCTCGAAAATTGACTTTCTAAAACTGTTTGATCTCAGTCAGACAACATTGGAGTACTTTTTACGTTTTGCCTGCTGCTAAACTATCATTCTGAATCTGTTCTGTAGGGAATAAGCAGAGAGAGACTTGCGGGAAGACGTGTCAAGGCGACAGGAACGACGAGTGGATGGGGGTCAGTCTGGCACGACAGGACAAACCCAACGGCAAGATTCTGGTACATAAGAGTAAAATTCTGCTTTCTGAACTGCTGTGACACATATCGTACAAATAAATATATGAATCAATGCAACGTTATTGACCTTTAGTATGTTTTATCTCATTGCTGTAGAGAATCTTTCTATATAAAATCACCCTCTTATGGCTCTTTATAGCTTTCTTATTTCTTCCTTACATATAGCCTGTAGAAAGGATTTATTTAGGGAAGGCAGACCGCACAGGAAACATGTTTGAAAGGTTTATGTTGTTATGCAGATGAAAGTCTCGGATGTTAATCAGGTAGTTACGGTCGACGTTGTGCAGAATATGCAGATGTTTGTGTAGTGATTCACATCGAGGCAGTAAGTTGTGCACGAATCACATTAAACTCTCCACAGATCCCTTTAGAGAACCATAGACTCATGTAGCACTAAACAATCTTAAGTATTCTTTATTTCAACCCTTCATTGTCCTTGTTCCTTAATTTTCGACTGCAATTTTAATCATCCTGCAGTTGTTTAATGCAAACCACATTCACTTGTAAAACACGGGGAGAAACCGAAGCCATCATTGTTACAAATATTTTTCATGACGGCCGCATTGTTAAACTCCAGCTGTTCGTCACATCAAGAGAACACAAAGGCGGAGCTCACCGTGGGTCTGGAGCATTTGAAGTGAGGCTGTTTTATCTTGATGACAGATCAGAGCTCTGGAGTTAAAGGCCCTTATCTGGACAAACAAGACATTAGCACTAAACACAGACGCAGATGCTTCCATTGGATGAGAGGATGAGGATGCTGGGGTTTGTTTTGGCGTGTGGTGGTCCAACTCAAGGGCAGACCTCTTGTTATGGCTCAGCTGTAGGGAGATGCGGGAGTCCGGCAGGAAGGTTGAATGGGGGTGGTCAGATGCGGGCAAGGACACTTGTTCTTTGATGTTTAGAGACATATACACTGAAGTTTGGTGATTAGAGACATGTGTGATTGTATATTTTTGATAGCGTATCATTTTGGCAAATGAAGGTTGAATTAGTAGCTTAGTAACATTATAATTCGTGATTGTGTGTTACAGTGATCTTCCTAAAGTTTAACCCTAAATTGAAGAAACAGCAACATTTCTAGTTGCCTTTAAATGTTTTTAAGACACATTTAAAAGTTTTTTTTATCTATGAATTAATTGCTTCCAGTATAAAAGTTTGTCTGTGTACTGTTCATATTAATTTTGTATTTATAAACACACACATACAT
This sequence comes from Oreonectes daqikongensis, assembly GCA_026939265.1. NCBI lineage: Eukaryota > Metazoa > Chordata > Actinopteri > Cypriniformes > Nemacheilidae > Oreonectes > Oreonectes daqikongensis. The sequence continues at coordinate 436,054 of JAOTQM010000500.1, forward strand.
GCATATATTTAAGAAAAATATAAAAATGTATAAATGTCTATATATAATTTCAGTTATTGATAAATATAAATAAATAAATATTTCCTAAAAACATTTATGCACAGTACAGAGACATATATTATGTATACACAAACTTTTATTTTGGATGCAATTATTGATTGTATTATTAGTCATTTTGTTTTTGTAATATTTTGTGCTGCTGTTTTCCTCAATTGTAAGTCGCTTTGGATAAAAGCGTCTGCCAAATGAATAAATGTAATGTTTTGGCCACACAGAGGAAAATTATTTTGCTCAGATGTTGCTCTTTTATAGCTCAGGTAATGTTTTAATGGAGGTGTGGTTCATTTAAATATCAACTTAGTCTCCGATGTGTCTCCTAAAATTGTTTAGAAAAAAATATTGTTTTAGGAGAATGGTTGAAATCCATGAAGAGTATGGAGGTGTGAAATGAATGTAGATCGTAGAGGTAAAATAATCTGGATTTGAGTAAATTTGATGAGAAATGTTTGAGTTTATATCGAGATCTTCAATAATATTGACTTTTGATTGTAGACGAGACAAATCTGAGCTCAGTTTGAGACATTGTTGACATCTTTTCTGAAACTTTGTTGAAGACATTTGTGTGATTTTGGGCTCTTTCTCAGGAGAAATATCTAAGACGCAGATGAGATTTAAGACTTTCATTTGCTCTCCATTTAATCGCACTAATGAGGAAAAAAATCATATTCAACATCCAATAAATTGTCAAACATGTTTAGATGGCTTCAAGTGAATCCAAAATATCTTTTATCCATTATATCCAAGTCCATACATGTCAAGTCAAACATAACGTTCATATCTTTTATAGGTGTATGTACACGTATGTAAAGCACACACATGTACAGTACCTCTCGTTGTGCCTCAGCGCAGCTAATGTGTTCATCTGTATAGAATCATGCTTACATGTAAAGCATGTTAGAGGCCTGTCGGGCAGATGTGGCCGACTTCTCTCAGCCAATCACATCTCAGCTCGCACAGGAACATGATTAGGTTTCCGGACTCTCCGTTGACTCAGATCCTCTCAGAAAATTTGTTCCTTTTTTAGTGAAGCATTACGTGTTTCATAACGTCTGTCCTGTGTATTTCCCAATGCTGGCTGCCAGAAAACAGTGTGGAGGTTCATCTGACAGATATTTCTTTGGCTTTTAATAGTAAGACTTTAGCATGAGGTTTTATCAACACTGAGATGGTTATCAAATAGGGATCGTTTTGCATTTGGATGATAGCGGAAATTCTGCCAGTACAGTAGAGCCGGTTGTTTTAGTCTCTGACGGAGAAAAACAAACTAGCAGTGTGTTTCTCAACATGACAAACTACAGCCAGATCATCTGACTTCATCTGTGATTGTGTGTATGAGGCTTTGTCTCTGTAATGTCTCACATGTGCTTCTCAAAATCCATCCCATGTGATTTTCAACATGTGCTGTAGATACACAATACATATGAGCAACGTCAGGAATATTAATATTTAAGAGTTTGCTCGGATAATTATTTTATGAACATTTAATATTATGTTATTTCAGAAATGCAAATTAACTTCATTGTGTGATTTATAAAAGAGAGCTGAAGTTAGCCAGGGTATTGTAAGTCGTTTTAGATGATATATGCATATTAAGATTGGAGCATGAAATGTGTAACAGGAATGACCCAGTTTTGGTTCTGAGCTCATTTTCCTGCTGTTTACAGAAAGACATTTGATGAAAGAGGATGGGGGAGTTTATTGTTATCACAGGATAGTATTAATGAGCAAAACAGAGGCGATTTGGATCATCGGTGGAAAGAGTCTGCTTGATATTTTCCATGTTTTTCCTTTTTGCTTGGGTTTAATGATTCAGTAAAATGAGAAGTGTGTTTCCGTGTGTGGCTGTTGCTTATAATTCATGTTTTTGAATAAACCTTTTATTCTAAAATATTAAACTTTATCATGACCCTTTTAGTTGTTTTTGCTACGGATATAAATCTTTATATCATGTTGAGCTACTTAAAACCATTGTTTTGTGCCTGGCTAGAAAAGCACATACATTGAAGGAGGGAGCTGAACCATGTCTTGAGACCAGAATATTATACATGCAGATGTGACTTAACTCTTTTAATTTACCCCTTAAAAACCTCTTATTGACCCCAGAAACCTGACAGCGGCACAAAAAATGTACTTTTGAGATGTTTAAATGATGATGCTCATTTCTCTACAAGTGCTAACCCCTCCATCACAACCATTACATTCATAACAGTTCCAGAAATTAATTTTGTCCTGAGAAATAGACAATAAGGCTTTTTGTTTGTTGGGAAAGATGATGGCAATGTGTGCGTTATACAGTTTCTATGTGGATAAGCCACGTGTCTCTTGCTTTTAATGCTCTTCATGTGTGACTGTCTGCAGGCCTGCGCTCACCGCTGGAAGAATGTGTACTATGAATCTGAGTATATACTCCCCCACGGCTACTGCTCCATTATACCGGCAACACTTCAGGGAAAAGCACAGGCCCTCATACCGTGTTATGAAGGTACCATTCAGTCACTTTACTTTGTTTGCATACAACATATCCGTACAGTTTATGTGACTTTTTGATGTACTGAATCCTGACATATCATATTGTGATGTTCAGTCGTACTGAATGAAACAGAGCACCAAAGATTTACACTGTTTATTGTGGCACACGTTCTTAAAGGGATAGTTCACTCAAAAATAAAAATTCTGTCATCATTTACTCACCCTCTTGTCATTTTAAACCTGTATACTTTTCTTTGTTCTGCAAAATGGAAGGGAAGATATTTGGAAGAATGTGAATAACAAACAGATCTCACCCCTCCATTGACTCTAATAGTATTTATTTTCCCTTCTATGGCAGTAAATGGGGGGTGAGATCTGTTTGGTTACTGACATTCTTCCAAATATCTTCCTTTGTATTCATCAGAACAAAGAAATGTATACAGGTTCGAAATGATAAGTGGGTGAGTAAATGATGACTGAATTTTCATTTTTGAGTGAACTATCCCTTTAAGAACGTGTGCCACAATAAACAGTATAAATCTTTGGTGCTCTGTTGTGATCATCATTGTAACTGATTCAGTACGACTGAACATCACAAACATAATTTTTTGGGTGAACTACCCCTTTAATCGCCTTCAATGTGAGTTACAGTGCATAAACATCTTCCAAAACCTCAGACTGATGTTGTCTGGCATCACAAAACTGGCATGTACGAGACTGAAGGAAGGCGTGCAGCCACACATGAAAGATTGAACAACACGGATAAAATATTTAACATGAAGCACGTCTAGCTAATGGATGATTTAACATTTTGAATTGTATTTGAAGACACTACAAAGAAATTAATGTTTTAAACCCTTAGTTACATTAAACACTGCTTACTATCTTTTTTTATAAATACATCGCTAATGTTTGTTTTCTTTTTGTGATGAATAATCGTATTTGTGGTACTCGACTCAATGCCACAGATTCTCACAACTTATATATGACCCAAAGCATGCTTTTAGTGGGATAGTTCACTCAAAAATGAAAATTCTGTCATCATGTCATTCAAAACCTGTCTATAACTCTTTTCTCTGTAACACGCAAAAGAAGATATTTTGAGAAATGTTCAGTGGTTTTGTGTTTACACAGTAATTTGGTGCTGTTTGGTTATCAACATTCTACAAAATATCTTCTTTTGTGTTCAGTAGAAGAAAGAAAATCATACAGGTTCATAAGTGACATAAGGGCGAGTAAATGATGAAGGAACTTTCATTTTTGGGTGAACTGTCCCTTTAAGGGTACACATGTTATTGCAAACAGCTGTCAACACCAAATCTGGGTTGTGCTTAGTCTTTATCACTACGCCCATCACATAGTAAACTCTTATTGTAGTACATAAAGTGTTGTGCTTTCTTCCCAGTTGGTTTCCTTCGAGGTTTTGAGTTAGTGTGGAAGGTGTTGAGGGAAGCTGCAAGAATTCGAACTGAATTTGTTTCTCTCTTCAGCTTCCAAGCAGTCGTATATTTCCTTCCGTTTGTTTTCCCGACCCCAATCACTTTGAGCCGGGCAGCGCTGCTTCGGGGGTCTCCATGTGCACGCCGCATTCTGAGGGGATCCAAGCTCAATATTTTCTGTAACCAGAGAGCACAGCAATCCCCCCACCTCCAACCCTCATGTGTGTGAGATTTTGTTGAATGTAGTGCCGCTTTGTCCTCCTCCGTCTCTCGGCCCCCAGATTCCTCTTGGATGGAGTTGGGACTTTGACTAACTCCATATGGAATGTCGGAAGAACTCCAGTAAATGCTGGCCCAAGCTCACAGCGAAATCATTTGTGGTCTGTTGTTTTTTCTTCTTCCTCTCTCACTCTCTCTCTCTTTACTCTTACAGACCATAAGAAGACCTATGGGGAAGAACACGGCTCGTGCCAAGCCGGAATCGCAGGGGTTTTTACTGAGGTCAGTCGAAGTATGAGCGTGTTACAGTATGTGTGCTTCTCATGGGTGTTGAGTCTGTTCTTTCATCACATTTCTATATTTTTATAGATACACTCTTTCTGGTGTCTTAAAGGGATAGTTTACCTAAAATAACTAAACAGATGCAGAACTGTTCCTTTAAGCAGAAGGTTTGTTTGACAGACCCATCGGTTTGTGTTCACAGCCTCTGTTTAACAAATCTCTGCAAGGATTTGAACAGAATTCAGAGTTTGTGTGTTATACAGTCGCTCTGCTGGCTATTTGTCCACTTGCACTTTGCTTTGCTCTTTGACCATTTTAGCTTTTCGTCTGTTGTGCGGCCAACCACCAAGTTTATGCAAGGTTTAGACTTTGGCCAGAAATGCTTGAAACAGATGCCAGAGCACAGACTGACAGATGTGATGCCCAATAATAAATTCATCAATATCATCACTAGATTCATGTCTGACTCTTTTCAATTTCTTTCTCCTTAAAGAATGTCTGGATATCTTGGATGATCTTTTATTTTGAGACTATAACTCGATTCATTTAAAAGTAATTTACATTAATTCAGTTTTATTAATTTTTATGAATAAATAAAAAATAAAAAAAATGTATATAGATAAACAAATCGTAAGCAACTTACAAAAATGAGAGAGCATGTAACATTTTATCAAAGGGCTAAACAATTGTAAACAATTTATCAGACGTTGTGATTTAAGAATTTGATGTGCTAATTTCTATAAATAAAACAGCCAGAAAATGTGAAGATGCATATGTAAGAGAAGGTCCAAAATCTGTTTCCAGCAAGTAAACAAAGTATATTTTAGACTTAGGATGCAGTTGACTATGTATTCTGTAGACATCATTCGAGGTTTTTAAACAAAGCTGGTGAAGCTGATCTGAAATCAGTGTCGGAAGTTCACGAGAGGAATCTTGAAGGCTTAACCCACAGCACAATGGAATTTCTTGCATCTTCTCCAAGGTGGGGCATCTGCTGTACGGATGCTTTGTAGTTTTACTGGTAATGGCACCTTATCATTTGGCAGAACATCTTGAGTGACCATCAAGACCTTTAGTATCTAAAACAGATGTCTTAAAACTCACTGCTCGATTGAACGCCGACAGCTCAGCTGGAGGTGCTGTTTTACGTGTTTGTGTGGTTTTCGGCAGTCTGGCCATGTCAAATTGTGGCGTGATAGAACTCAAAGCAGCTACTTAAGGACCTCTTGTCTCGAGATATATATTTCATCTGACTAGACTTTATTTTCATATTGTCAGAGATGATAGGTGTTGGAAAAACGTTTTCCTCTAATAATTCACAACTACATATTTACAGCTGACATTTTTTTATGAGTAATATTCAATATTTAACTAGCCTTTGGCACGAGTGATTCTTTAAATTGCGTGGCTTATTATACAGTCAACTTCAGAATCTTATTTCACAAATGATATATTTTTTAATTGCTACGATAATTTAAAACAAATGTTTTGTCTTATTTGGATCGTGATGTCGGGGAACAGTTAAACCCGTTCGAGGATCGAGTTCTCGCTTTCTCCTAAGTCTCCATTGAGTGATCAAAGCACAGAACGACAGCTGAGATTTTACTTCACGCTCGGGTTACCAGCAGATAATACAACATAGTTTGTGGCTTTTGGTTGACCAGAGCCTCACCAAACTCATGTGCCTCTCCTATAATTGAAAATGTCTTTTACGCTTGTAGGGAAATGTGCTGAAACTTGTTGAAATATTGTTTGGTTTTGAATGAATTTTAATCTTTCTTACGTCGAATTCTAGGAGCTGGTAGTCATGGGTGCTCCAGGATCTTACTACTGGACCGGAACCGTCAAAGTCTTGAACATGACGTCTAATACACACTACAGCCTAAATCAAGATGATCTAAGCCCTCGGAGATACAGTTACCTCGGTAATACCTGATTCAGTGTTAAAAGAAACTAAACTTTCACATTGGTGTCAATATTTCGTAATGCATTACAGATGTCTGTTGTTTTAGGATATGCAGTGACTGCTGGTCACTTTTCCTCATCAACTGCAATAGATGTGGCGGCTGGAGCGCCTCAGGATAGCGGTGGCGGAAAAGTGCGTGTTTGTAACTTGGGTTACGTTTCTTGTGTTAAGAACTAGTGTCTTAAAGTCCAGATTTGATTGACACACAGTTTCATTTGTTTATCATAGGTGTACATCTTCAGAATTGAGGGAACGGCTCTAGTGAAGATCTTCCAAGCCTCAGGGAAAATGGTGGGTGTAATGACAATTCTTAAGTCAACAAAAACATTATTTGGGCATTTTTTATTAAACTTTGCATAGACTTTTATAAGTGTTAGATCTTAATCTGTGAGATCACACTCATTTATGGAAAGTTATTTCTGAGACATTTTTATGTAAAGACCAAACTTTATTTTAAAGTTGTCTGGCCAGTGTAGGTAAAAGCTTCATCATTGTCTTCCAAATGAACATTCACAGTCATTATAAGTCTATGAGGTAATGTCTTATGGACACAATGGAGTGTTGTGACCTGACCCGTTTGCGCTCGGCTTGGTTTCAGATGGGCTCTTACTTTGGCTCCTCATTGTGTGCAGTTGACCTGAACGCGGACGGACTGTCGGACCTGCTGGTGGGAGCGCCCATGCACAGCGAGATCAGGGACGAAGGCCAGGTTTCTGTTTACCTCAGCAGGGGCAATGTAAGTTCAACCTGCCTGACATCTGTGTTAACGCAGTTAAGAGGCTGCGAGTTGCTGTGATTTTACCATTAGTTACATTCTCGACTTGAAATGGAGCTTTTATTTATTCATAATAATTTAAATTTACAACTTAATTAAAAAAAATCATGCATTGACTATTAATGTCTTTGTGTCATTGTTCAGGGAGTGATGGAAGAAACTGAGATTTTGAAGGGGGACAGTGCTTATAATGGGCACTTTGGCGAATGCATCGCATCTCTTGGAGACATTGATGATGATGGGTACCAAGGTGAATTTCTAAATCTGTTAAGACTGGGTTGTTTCCTAGACGGATTATCGTAAACCAAGACTAGGCCTAATGCTGTGTTCACATCGAATGCAAAGCTATTTGCGCGAGTAAATTACATAAAAAAATGCGGAGACGCGAAAGACACGCATTGGGCTGCGCGATCAACTACGTCTTCTGCTCAAGTTGGAAAATTTCAACTCGAGACAGAAATTTGTGTGAAGACCTTGTTAACACCGTTTTGACACGTTCAGACACGTGAAGACATTCCTCGTTGTGCGATGTTTGTTTGTGTCACTCGCGCAAATATAACAAACTAATCCTGCAAGTAATAAAGAGCGAGGAATGCAATGCACGCCTTTGGTGTGAACACAGCATTAGTTAAATTAGCATAGTTAAGTCGGTTTTAAAAACATACATTACAAAAAAACATTACTTTGTGCATCTTGAGACAATTTCATTTATATACTTTATATAATATATCAGTGCAAGTTTTCTAACATTTAAGTTAATCTGGGACTTTACTTAAGCCCTGTCTGGGAAACTGCCCCGTAATGTTAACAAATAAGAGCAATGTATGAGATTATAATATTAAATTGCTTTAGCACTTAAAAGAATGTTTTGTGGTAAATGCAAATTAAGCTCATGTCATTGCTGACATTACTGCAAATAATCGCTCTGTTCCTTTCATTTCATATGAGCACTCATACATGTTGAAAAACTTAATTTCCACTGTAACTGAGACAGACAGGCATTGTTCATCAGGTCACTGGAAAAGATATTTCGTCTCTCCTGTGTTCTCACTTATTTTCCTGGCATCTCACGATCCAGTCGGCGGCTTTTCTTGGCCTGTAGTGTAGCTCTCCAGCGAGGGTTCTGCGCAGGTTCTGATTGTAATTCAGTTTTCTGCATGTTGCATTTTTAAAAGTATAGAACAGACTGTCTCCTGGCAACGTCGGATGCGTTTGGGGCGACTAACATGTCACATAACTCAATTTACTTTAAACAAACAGGCCAAAATCTTCTTTTAATGTTGGATTGAGATGGAAAGATGTTAAGGCAACCCAACACCTGGACGTCCTGTACATGAGAGCAGTTTCTTCTCTCTGTACAAACACACCTGATGAAATTCATTAAGAAATAATTCAAGGAATATCTTGTAAGTGGAGACAGATGGTTTGATTTAAACAGAGGTGTAGTACAGTCAGGGGGTTAAGATTTAGATTCAAGAATCCTGCAATACAGTTCTAGAAAAGCAGATCGTGTATGTGCTTTATGTGTTATTATTGTGTTTCTTCTGCCAGTGTTAAGTCATACAACAGGTTTGGATTTAGAGTCAGAATAAACTTTTGCCGATATACATCATGGTCTTATCTACACATAAGCCATTAAACTGTCTTACTGAAACAGTCTTAGAAATTACAGGTTGTCTTTTTTAGGCAGTGTAAAAGTTTCCAGAGAAAAGTTCAGACACATTGGAATGACACATACATGCGTGCTGTTGTTGTGGAGTTTGTGGGGGTTTTATGGCTCTGTTTCAACCACCCCTGAAGTTTCACAGACCTTCAAAAACACAACAGTGTCTATTAAGTGACTTAACAGAGCTTCTCTCAAACAGAGCTGGCTTTAAAGCAAATAGCCATTTACTGGGGTCCTGACACTCACAAATCCACATGTGACGGTTCAGTTCCAGTCAGAGCCGGAAGCACATTGTGCTGTTTCTTGTGTCCGTTTGTGCAAAAAAATAGTTGCTTGACAAAAGAAAATTTTAGGAAGTTAATTGTTGTATGTCAGAAACCGTATATACATCATTAAGACTTGCAGCATTGACTTTTTTTAGTCGGCTTTGAAAACCTTATTGACACACAAAATAAAAATTTATTGGCCACCCGTGAGCACATCACATTAAACTGCCCAAAACCTGTTTTTTTTACCATGAAATCCTTTAGAATCTCCAAAATAGACAGCTTACAGTTCACCCCAGGCTTTACTGACTCTATTCTTTGTCTTTCTTACTGACTCTTGTTTTTCTCTGTGATGTAGATGTGGCTATAGGAGCCCCTAAAGAAGACGACTATGGAGGGGCTGTTTATATCTACCATGGTGATGCTACAGGAATAGTTAACAAATACTCAATGGTAAATCAATCCTTCTTGACCGAAGTACAAGTAGGAAAATTTGAGATACTGTTAAGATTTTGAGCTTGAAATTAGAAACTGGAAATGAGACGTAAATAATGTTATAGAATGGTTTGGTGAGCAGTATATCACCATTTACTTTTGAGAAACTTTATATTCTCAAGATTCAAAACTGATTTTATGACATTTTTCATTGAAATGTTCTCTCTTACCTTGTTTGTATACAGAGATTGTCTGGGAGAAGTATCAACCCCACCTTTCAAATGTTCGGCCAATCAATTTCCGGCAATGTGGACATGGATGGCAATGGATATCCAGGTTTGGCCCAACTTTAGAAATTTGGCTAGATACGCTCAAATGAACATTGAGAATGTTCTGAATGAACATTATCACAGCCACCCACAGTCGGTGAGAAACCAGACCACTTTAGCCTTTATAATCTGTGCGTAGAGACTGGAAAAATTCAATATTTTTTACCAACATTCAATGAATCTGATTCCATTCTGAGTTTAACTAAATGAAAAAAGGTTTTGTCAAGGTCAGGCAACATGCTTTCCAGAACTAATAAAATCAATAACATAAAAAATCTCATTTATTTCAGTGCGGTATAGCTTTTTCAAAAGAAAATCGCTCTTTGGGATATATCGAGAGATATGTTTTTGTTGTATTTTCAGATGTGACGATAGGGGCGTTCATGGCTGACAGTGTGCTGTTGTTGAGGTGAGATATGAGCTGTCAATCAGTAATAAGATCGCTCATTGTTCTGTGATCATTGATGGTTCTGTTGTGACAGATCGCGGCCGGTGATCACGGTGGACGTTTCTATCTTCCTGCCTGTTTCCATCAACATCACCGTACCGCAGTGTCACGAAGGCCCTCAGAATCTCAACTGCTTCAACGTCACAGTCTGCATGAGCTTTCACGGGAAACATGTGCCTGGGCACATAGGTGAGCATGAGCTTTCAATTGCTTACGATATTGCCACCTTTACAGCTGTTTCCCAGCAAACATGGGATGTTTTCAAAGCGTTCTCGAAATGTTCTCTTGAAGTTATCAGAATCAAATGTATCAAAAATGTTATCAAAACATTCTTGCAGTAATGTGAAAAGAGCATTTTTTCAACATTTTATGCCCTTGTTTAACATTCAAAAACATTGTAGTATAAAACTGTTGTGAACATTTAGAAATATTGTTTTCATAACTTTATAGGAATGTTAGCAGAACATATTTTTGTTAGCTGGGTGTACTAAAATAGCTTTATGAAAATACACACATAATGGATCTACAGTATATCTATCAGTCTAAATATCTATAGTTTACCTACACTTGGGCTAGTAAACTATATTTCTTAGTTTCAAGAAGTTGTATTAAGTAAAGGATAATTGTACATTATCCCGCTTATTACACGGCTACTTGCCAGATGAGAAAAAAAATGGAATATTTTATTAGCTGAATTTCTGCGAGGAAAAGCCGTTTACTTAAGGTTTTAAGCGACGTTCAAATGTCGCGAAAAGCCAATTTGGTTTAATCATTTGTAAATATAATGTCATATATGTTATTAAAATACATTTATATTTATTTTTGTTTAATATTAAACTGTACCTGTCAAAATTATTTGCAGCATCCGGGTTACCGTGAGTTATTGTTATCTGGCAATAACGAACCTGCAAATATCGCGACTGGCCAATCAGAGTCAAGCATTCCAACGAGCCATAATTTAGGCAAATAAACTGTATCGCCTGGGTGCAAGAAGTATTTATAGGGATTATTATTAATCTCATTTTTTCTCATCTTGTTGTATTGCTATTAATGCTGTTATGCTAAAAACATCTATTAACCATATTAAGTCAAATCAAAGTCAACAGCAGTCTGACGGTAGATCACTCAAATAAGATTTTTGGTATGAAATCTACCAATATTATGTTCAAGTCTCGTCATGATCATTTCTTTCTCTGTTACTTGTTTATGTGAGTCTGACATCACGAATGCTCAGACACTTATTTGAGGACAATGACCTTGTACTGAACCGATGGGTGTGGTCACCGCTTGCTATGGGGGTGTGGCCATATGGGACATGGACTCTATAAAGGGGCGTTACATAATGTGAGGTTTCTGGGAAACATTAAATAAGAGCACTAGTGTTTCCCCCGCTTGGCATCTGCTTTGGAAAGTGCTGCAGCACCTAGTGTGCGGGTGACGTCCTGCTTCTGTAGGCCGGTCTGAGCTCATGGTTCAGTCACAGCTGGATTTATTAAAGGACAATCCCCTGCATCGCTCCAGGAGGGCTTTCATACACTCGCACATGCAGAAGAGTAACGCCCTATAAGAGTAATGGAGTATTAATAGATCGTACTCAACATCAGGATCGCAGTGTAGTCCAGCAATCCTGCCATTGAACGTTTGACCTCTTGTCTGAATAAAGTGCATGAAAGCTGTCAAGAAATTGTGTTTCTTTAAATTTCCAGAGAGCACAGAACTGGACGGAGGCCCAGAAATATTCACGGCCTGTTTTCTTTCATTTCTGTGACGATGTTAGTGGAAACTATGTTTTAATTTGTTTAAACAGACACTATCACAAGCATTCCACAGCTTTTAAAACACACACCACATGAGCTGTTATTTAAGAGATGTTTATACATTGTTGTTCTCCCCAGAGTTGCTGTATAACCTGACGGCAGATTCAGATAAGAGACACAAAGGTTTACCGGCTCGGGTGAATTTCGCTAACGGCGGCGAGCAGACGGGTGTCGTCAGTCAGCGTTTCAGCCTGGAAATCAACCGACAGCAATGTCATCAGTACACGTCATACGTGAGGGTGAGTCCTCAGATACACGTCTATACCACGTAACACATTCTTTATACGGCTATGTGGTTTTATTGTGCACACATTATTTTGAAGTAACAAAGATTGTTGGAGCAGTAAAGTAGGTTTTGTGTTGACTGTTGTGTCATGTCCGTGGCTCAGTGGTTAGAGCATGGTGTTAGCAATGCCAGGGTCATGGGTTCGATCCCAGGGATTACACAAACTCAGTAACAAATGTATAGAATAATGCAATGTAAGTCGCTTTGGACACGCCAAATGAATAAATGTAAATGTCCGTTCCACGGTGGTCTGCTTTGGATGTCTCAGCATCACAGAATTCAGTCGTGTCTATGTGATGTTGTGCTGTTCTCTCGATTGGCCGGTGTCATTTCTCTCCCATGACCTGTCGTGCATTCTGCCCTGTGCTGGAGGTCAGAGCGTGTTGAACTTCTGTTCTGTTTCACTCTGTGCTATCAACACACAGCCTAAATATCTCCATGTGCATTCTTCTTGTAAACGCTTTTTCATTGTTGTTTTGCAAGTTAAGTATGGCGGATTCTTTATTTGTTTCAGAGGGAATGATTCAAGCTTGCCTTTCAGTTAAAAACTCTCATTACACTCTTAAACAAAAGGTGCTTTAAAAGGTTTCCATAAAGAACCTTTAACATCTGAACAACCGTTCCGTTTCACAAAAGGTTCTTTGTGGTGAAAAAAGGTTCTTCAGATTATAAAAATGTAAGAAAGAGATTGTTCTTAAAAGAACCTTTGACTGAATCGTTCATCTATGGGATCGATAGGTCACCCCCAATTGTTTTTTCATCATTTATACACCCTAATGTCATTCAAACTTGTATGCTTATTTTTTCTGCAGAACACAAAAGAAGATATTTTGAAGAATGTTGGTAACCAAACAACATTGATTCCCATTGACTTCTATTGTATGACCACAAAACCACTGAGACATATAGGTGAATAAATGATGACTTGAATTGATGAATGAAATGATGAATTGTTTTTGGGGGGTGAACTGTCCTTTTAAACGGTGCTTTTTTTTTTGACCATGAGGTGACAAACCGTGCTTCTTTTGAAATGCGGTGTTCTCTGTAAGACCCAATGTTTTGTGACTCTGATAACTATCTGAGAGACGGTCCTCATTGTGTTCACACAGTCTCATGATGTCTCTGTTGGTATCGTCACATTGGGCTGATGTGTTCAGTGTCTTCAGGGCGATGCTGCTGTGAAGCTCCAGCGCTAATAAGGAGCCTCACACAAAGCCTGTAGATTTCACTGCTTCTGTTTTATGAGCCGCTACGGGCCACTTCTCCACAGGGGATCTTCTTACAGGAAGGACTTACCCCATGCCATGCTACATTTTCCTTTTTACCCAACAAATATACATTAGCCAGCAACAAACAGCCAGCTGACAGCACAATTATCAGGTTTGCTGACCTAGTCTTCGTACGTTTATTCACACACTGTCTAAACATGAACACAGAATTGAAGAGTTTGTGTTTTTTGGCCTTTTGTTTTTGCTGACTGATGAGACAAATAATGTCACATTTTTATTATTTTATCCAACCTGATCTGATGGGAAGACGTAATAATATATAAACTACCTTGTAAAATTTGTAAAAAAAAGTTGTAATATTGTGTTGCTTATATCTTTTGTAGGGTTTGTAATGAAAGACGCTGTTAAATTATCAACCCTGTTACCATGATTTTATATAGTTAACAATTGATTTTTAATTCAATTAAAATGAAAAGAATTTTAAACAATAAATGATTTTATTAGTAAGCACCTTCAACCCTCTGTTACTAAAAGAACAGTTATTCTTTAGCATTAAAAGTTAAGCTTCAACGTTTTTGCATTCCATTTGACTTTGTAGATAAACCTTTTTGTTTTCTGAAAAACCATCCCAAAATGTACACAACATAAAGAAAACAACAACACGTCATGTAAATGAGAATAAGAATATGTGACATGGTACCCTAAAATATATTGGTTTGGCTTGATTTGGCTTGACGTGACAATTGATTTTAAATCACGTATTTTTTCAATGTATTAAGAAGCTGTTTAATAAATTAAACCATAAATGTTATGCTCGGTGTGTTTTATTTTGCTGCTGTCATACAAGGATGATGATAAGCTGAACGAAGTTGTAATGCTTCGTAATGTTTTATGTTGTTTGTAGAGAGTGTAGATTTGTGGTTGGTTCTGTCATCGTGTGTGTACATTCAGTCAACCGTCTCACACTTGTTTGTTTATCGCAACTTTTTCACAGGTGGTAATGTCTGATGAATCAACACAGTTTATTTGATGTTGAAGTGTGTTGAAATGATGGAGTTGGACCAGACTGTCACAGATATCTGTTTACTCGTCTGCTGTACGAGTGAGAGTTTAATGGAATTGAGTCTGTGCTCTTGTGTTGCGGGTGGGCAGGCAGATCTGGTGTATGCCACAGAAGAATCTCGCTGGGTGATCCCTAATGGACCAAACCGTATAAACACCCTTCTGCTGGAGTTAAGAGACTCATTTATCTTGAAGGCCACACTGGTCTCGCAAGGTCTGATCTGAATCCTGCTGTCAGTAGTGGAACCTCAGGTTTAAATGTGTTTCCATGAAGGTTTATAGTATACATTCCATATGAAAGAATGACGTAAGACTATTACCAAACTTAGTCATCTAATGTTATTGCTTTTTTATTCAAGTTTCTACTTTAATAAATCATATCTATGATTCCTTAGAGTTATTTCTATAGAGCTGTAAATGCAGTCGTATGTGTCGAATGATACAGCATGTGTGTTGTTAGTCTAAATTTAATCTACCTTGTTACTCAACATTTGTGATTTTATCGTCTACTACATAAGTGAGATGTGGCCTTTTGCTCATCTGTGTTTGTATTAGCTGTGCTGCTTTGTTCAATGTTTATGTAAAGCATTTGTGAATGTGAAGGTGACTTAAGATATGGCTTTAGTTGGATTACAGTAGCTACATGCTGTTACATTATTTGAAAAGATTTTACTTTGTGAGGCCATCAATAATATACAGCACAGTAGGATGAAGATAGCATGGCGCTTATTGACTTACAGTGAAATAAGGATGCTAATGAATTCTTATGCTAGTTAGCGTAAACCTTAGAGAGCTTTGTCAAACAACACTCAATGTGTTTCAAAACACAAGCGTGTTCATTCAGGCGAGCTCAGATCTACATCATCAGCGTGATTTGGCGGCCAGGTCCGCTCTTTCTCCGCTCTCATTTTTCTGGGTGTTAGCATCAACCTACTTGAACCTCCTTTTGCTAGCTGAGGCATGCTAATGGAAACCAGCTGGCTCTCCGCTGGGTTCTCCAGAGGAGACCTTCAGTAAAACACACTCCCCCCTGTTAAATCACACAGTGAAAACCATGTAGCCCACTGCGGTGAATAGCGTCACACAACTCTGGGGAGTTATTGTTGTGTCAACTGGACCTCTTGTGCGGCCCCCCGTTGACGTTGAGCGGCTTTCAGTAGAGCGATTCGACACGTGAAGCCTGTGTTTACTATATTTAGTCATGGAGACAGCAGAAGGTTTGGAAACTGCTTTATCATCTTGATTTAGGAGATATTTGCTTTGCGTGTTTTACTTTGTGAACCTTGGTTTGCGAGCAAAGTAAATACGTATTGATTTAGCACTCCAGGCCAACAATTTTGATATTTAGATTGGCCGATATAGCTTTGTTTTTTGTACTCTCAAGTTGTAAGTGTTTTTTAAGTACTTTAAAAAATGGACCTTGAAATGAAATTTGACATTTGATTACATTTTTACAATTAAATTGAATCCTTATTTATCACCGAATGACCGAATGTCCAAAAATTTAAATTACGTCATAATTTACTCACCTTCATGTCATTCCAAACCTTTATGACTTTCTTTCTTCTGCAAAACACAAAAGAAGATTTTCTGAAAAATGTTGGTAACCAAACAACGATGGATCCCATTGACTTCCATTGTATGAATACAAAACTACTGAGAGATTTCTCAAAATATCTTCTTTTGTTAATATGCACTGAAGTTTGGAACGTAAATGGGCAACTTTAAGCAAACTATGCGTCTGGCCAAAGGAAACATGAAGTTACAAGGGCTTCCCACAATTCAAGTAAATAGTCTAGTTCTAATTTTCCTCCTGAAATATGAATCATTACGTAACGTAACGTGTTTTTATTTGGTGATCCAGCACCTGAGAGAAAGAAACGTTTGCTGTGGACATTCTCGGGAAAACATTGGTTGCCTCTGAAATACCTAATGTTCACTTCAAATATTTCATGATTCATGTGTTTTTGTCATGATTTATTAATACGACTCTTCTTTCTTGGCACTGCGGATACAATGAGCCAAAAATCTGCTTGCGTCGGTTTTCCGTAGTGCGTTTACTGGGATGGGTGTTGGCAGGGCAGGTTTAAATGGGCATGCTGAAGGATAAGGTATTAGAGACATCAACGCCCAAATGAACAGAAACAGATGAAGGGGACAATTCTGTTTCCTGTGGTGGCCACACATAATGTTTTCTCTAGGAGAAAGGAAATGATCGGGTGTTTTCTGAACTCAAGGTGTGTTACCCTAAAACTGCAGTAGTGTTCTGACTGACACGAGTGAAAGATCTTGGAAAAATATATTTGGTATTTTTGGGACACAGTGTATAGAGTTAAACCAGGCTGTTAAATTCATTTTGCCGTCTGCTTGTTGTATCTCTCCAGAGCTCTTATGATAGTGGTTTTGCTTATTTTACCTCATGAATACCTCATTTGCTCCACAGCCTAAACTGTTATATGTGGTCCATTCCCACAGCCAGTGAGCAGGACTATCAAGCAATAAGGATTGCACTTAGTGGGCAAGTAAGGATTTTAAGACCAAAAGCAGCCTGTTAAGAGAGTCTCTCGCCTGCTGAATACACAACTTTGACACTGTTATGCTGTTTCTCTCACAAACTTCATCCGATTTCATATTTTACCTGCACAGTTGTGAGATGAGCTCTGTTCCAAAACCTTGTAAGCCATCTTGCTGTCTGTGTCTGCATAAGCAGCTGCATATGTAAATACTTTACATACTGTATGCAACAACTTCACACGCTACACAAATAGTGTTCATGAAAGAGTTTACAGTGGCCTTAAGGTTTGGTTGGTTTGCATTGCCTCTTCTGGTAGATGCCATAACTACAACATTATTTTCGCAAAAAGCATTGAAAAGGTCATTGAAATGTGGAAGCCGTGGAAGTGTGACACAGCGCACACACACACTCACAGGTACAGAAACGTACACACATACACATTTACACATACTGTACATGCTCTTACAGACACTCGCACGTACAGAAACACTTAAGACTGAAATACACTACACGACTTAAAATCTGAACAGATTTTTAAAAAATATAGACATCATACACTTGCAGACTTTTTGAACGTTTGCATAGAAAACAATACGTGATAAAATTGGCAGACTGGCGCAGACTTTCTACAACAACTCCAGACTGAAAATCTGGGCAAAAATGGGAGCAAAAGTCTAATAGTGTATTTCAGTCTTTACTAATACTCACCAACACACTCTCACACTTTTACACCCAGACACACACATGTACAAACACTTACACACAGACACACATGTGAACACACTTACACACTCACTAATACACTCACTCACACTTACACACAGAGACACTCACCTGTACACACACTCACGCAGACACACTCACACCTAAACTCTCTCACACTTACACACACAGGCACTCACATGTGCACACACTTACACACTCACAAATACACACACTTACATACACAGACACTCACATGTGCACACACTCATGCGTACACAATCACACCTAAACTCTCTCACACTTACACACACAGGCACTCACATATGCACACACTTACACACTCACGAATACACACACTTGCACACACTCACATGCACACACACTTACACCTAAACTCTTACACACACTCACGCAGACACACTCACACTTACACACACACACACACACACACACACAGGCACTCACGTGTGCACACACTTACACACTCACAAATACACACACTTACATACACAGACACTCACATGTGCACACACTCACGCATACACAATCACACCTAAACTCTCTCACACTTACACACACAGGCACGCACATATGCACACACTTACACACTCACGAATGCAGAAACTTAAACACTTACACACTGACAAATACAAATGTTCTGTAATACACACACACACACACACACACACATTTAGACTTACACACTTTCACGCACACAAGCTGGCACATGCACACTCACACTTACACAAAAATATTTACACATAGACTAACACACTGACACACACAGACACATATAGACACTCTCACACACAAACATATTCACATAGACACACTTTCAGCAACACACACACAGAATCACGTTCTCTTACACACATTCACTCACACATATATAGTGTCCGGTTGGACAGCACTGATTTGATGGTATTCATAGTCTTGACCCAGTAAGAGGACCAGGCTGCCTGCCACACTGCCGACTTTGTGTTGCCATCTATAACCGGCCTGCACAACACCACAATTCCCTCACCGCCATTCCACAGGCTTCATTTACTCCTGGCCAAGAAAGCTGATACAATGAATTCACCGGGCAGGAAAGTAACCATTACCAGCTGTCTCCTATTAAACACGCTTACCACTCCAGCTTCTATTTATAAAACATGGTGACGGAAAAATATTAAAACGCAAAAAACCATAATACCAACAATAAATGTCATGGAAAGGACTCGGAAACATTGAGCTTTGTCGAACTGAGATTATTACAGAAGTTAAGAGGGAAATCTCATAGAGAGAAGCCAAGTGCCTGTTTAATTCCTTGCTGATTTTAGGGAAAGTCGGACGTGCTTTCGTCCAAAATCTAAATGAGTTATACTAGTGGTTTTCTTCTTCCTAGTTGTGTTTTCCCATACATGATCCAAACGTTGCTGTAGGGTTTTGGAGTCATAGTGATGTGTGAGGTCTAAAGACATCTGACTCTCTTCAGTGAATGTTCACACCACTGAAGCACTAGTCTCAGACATGCAATATACATCAGTATACATCGGTTTATTTTACAGGCCATGCGCAGTAGATTTAGAGATTGTATCCAGGCTGCATTGCTGCATTAGCAGAACAATAGACCCAGAATAACTTCAGTCCTGATCTCATCAGACAGAGGAAACATCTGTCACTGCTGTCCTGAAATATCAAGATATAACTGATGTTTATAGAGCGGAGATAAAACTATCAGCATTTCAGAACATGCAGTTCATGTTTGGACAGATAAGTTCATATCTTTTTTACAGCCACTATTATGAACTATACCGTAAGGCAGAAATTATACATATAGAGAAATTTCATACGTATACAAACTATTTTACTTGAAAATGTTTGATTTATCTACTAGCTGATATGTCTGCATAGAGCACTTTGAAGTATTTTGTTGAAATACTTTGTCCTCTCAGTTTAGTGCACGTTGTCATGTATATGATCACATATATATATAATCTTTCCTGTATATGATTTGTCCTGTTTAAGATAATATATATATATATATATATGATTTGTTCTGTTATATGATTATGTATGATCTGTCCTTTATATGATCATGCATATATAATCAAGTACATGTGATCTGTCCTGTATATGGTCACATGTATATGATTTGTCCTGTATATGATTATGTATATATGATCTGTCCTTTATATGATCATGCATAATCAAGTACATGTGATCTGTCCTGCAAATGATCACATATACAGCCTATATAGTCTTTCCTATATATGGTCACGTATATATGATCTGTCCTGACTCCTGTATATGATCCTAGATATGGCCTGTGTATGATAATGTATATATGTGCTCTGAATAATCATATATATATATATATAATCATATTTGTTGTGTTTGTATTATTTTCCACTATGTACTTTCTTATCACAACTCACGTAAATGATCATTTGTTTTGCTGTGGCACTGTTGATTCAGTGTGATAAGATCTGATGCCCTGTATGATGACATGAGACTATAAAAGCGAAAGGTCCATTTCTTAAAATACTTTATTTCTGGGTCACACAAGATTCTACATCATGAAGTGTTTTTGGATTGAGTTTAAGGGAGTAAGAGTGATTAAAGCCATATATCCCCCAACTTGCATTACATTACAAGAGCCAAACCAAAGCCACTTCCATAAAAG
This sequence comes from Oreonectes daqikongensis, assembly GCA_026939265.1. Taxonomy (NCBI): domain Eukaryota; kingdom Metazoa; phylum Chordata; class Actinopteri; order Cypriniformes; family Nemacheilidae; genus Oreonectes; species Oreonectes daqikongensis. The sequence continues at coordinate 456,690 of JAOTQM010000500.1, forward strand.
GATCTGATCCTAATCCACTCTTCATGGCAATTGTTTCCTGGGTCTGTAGCGGGAGCGCCCCATGTTTAAGCAGATAAAGTGAATATATGAGTCGGAGTAGAGAGTGGTTTGGGGGACTGGCTTGGAATTTTGGGAATGAGGAGCAGGAGTCAAGGATTTTGTTCTCTCTCCCCACACACTTTATGAATGTTTGACATATCCCACCTGCTCAGCAAGTGAGTAAAGCTTCAGGGTATATCAATTATTACAGGTCTTAATGTGGACAGAAAACAGCAGAAGACATGTTAAGCAATGGAAATGTTACTGTACTGGTCAAGGGCCTGATGCTCTTTCAAAAGAAAAGACACTGCTGGATGTCCTGCTAAATACCAGTGTATTTTTGCACAGTGGAAAGATATTTTTGGTGTGTGTGTGTGTGTGTGTGTGTGTGTGTGTGTGTGTGTGTGTGTGTGTGTGTGTGTGTGTGTGTGTGTGTGTGTGTGTGTGTGTGTTATGGCCCAGCTGCTCCATAAGCAATTAATCGTTCATTTATCACTGTAATAACATTTATTTCTATAAAACCAGTTAAAAACATGTCAAAGGTCACATTTCATCCCAACAATCAAAGCCTGTTTAGTAAAGTGTAGTAACCTTTACTCGCTCTCTGATTTAAATGTTTTGCATTTTGTTTCATTTAATGACAGTTAAGCAGTTTTCTTCTTATTCCCCTAAATTCCTCTTCTGAGGTTTTAATTTTGTAGAATTGTCATTATTCTGAGGGATCAGTTCAATCCTATTATTTTCTATAGTGCTTTTCACAATTTTTCATTGTTGCACAGCAACTTTAGCAGCAAAAACAGTATAGAAATAATGAAAACTATTCAATACATGGTATTGAATCTGGAGTCATTAGATTACAGTAATTAGCTTTTTGCAATAAGATATGAGCAATAGTAAGATTTTGTGAGATTCACCTCTAAATGTGTTGCCAGGCTCTGTGTAGTTCTGTATGAGCAATGAGTGCGTGTGAGAGCAGAGAAAAACTCTTTCCATGTGCACGTTTACGTCCGGCACCTTCATTCCAGCTTTATAAAGCCCAGCTGTGTTTTCATCTGAGGGTCACATACTGAATACCTTTAACGTTAAGTACGCGAGCCTATAAAATATATTTTTACATAGTCATGTACTGTAAATGATGTTTACAAGGACAGGAACTGTTTGATTGTTATGTATCGTGTTATTTCTGTCTTACACAGCCATGAGTTTATTCAGTGGACATCTCTAATGTTGTATCTAAGATCTGCAGTGTTTGAAACTTTTGTATTATATACTCTAGCGTGTATGTTGCATATTTTCTAGTAATGCTCAGGATGTGGTGCATTGTGGGTATTTGATGTGTAAAGACATTCAGAAGTGACGGGTGTCCTTTATGTTCTCCCTCTCGGAAACTATGACTAGACTAGTGATCTGCCTACCTAGACAGCATTTTAAGGCATAATATTCTTGTGTCCATTGAAAAATATAGATGCCAATATGATGCTTTGCATAGTACGGTGGCTTTTCATGTGAGCAGCAAGGCGTCTGACTAGGGTTTGATAAAGAACAATGAGTCACAGCACACAGACATGTATTGTGAAACTAGGCAATGCTGAGAGAGCAAAAACATGTTTCTTGGCAAATTTCGAAGATACTAACAATAGCAATTGTTTGGACTGTATCTCTTAAACTACAGTAGAAGAAAGCACAAGCCCTTTGATATTCCCCCTTTTAATATTTCAATAAAAACTATATCAATGCAGAAAATAAAATTGCATTTGTTAAAGCATTTCATTGGGTCTTTAAATGAGGTACGAGCATTATTCTTACTAACCACTAAACCACATCACATCTGTCACCACACGGCACAATCATGTTCAGTTTTGGCATGGCGAGGTTCTTTTGTGTTTTGGCACAGTTTTATAACTGCTGGAGAGCCGCTGGTTTGATTTGTTTATGAAGTAAGGCATTGCTGTACATGGACTAACAGCTCAGGAATGAGTGTCTGTAATTTATCATCACTTTCAGATGAACCCATGGACTTTGGAGGAAGATCTGAGAAATACCTCCAAGCTGAGGGTTTACACGGTTCACAACAGGTTTAGTGATGAAAACCTTTCATTGTAGGAATCAGGGGCGGCTTTATCTGTTCAGAGACCTTGTTTGTGTATGTGCGCTTATTTCAGGCCATAAATAGTGTTAACTTTATGTATCGTATTATTGGTTCCATATGGGGTGTTGTTGTCTGAAACACAACTAGAGCTTACTAGACTTACTCTGGTGTCTAGGGACCATCGTGTTGGGTCTTATGAAGGAAATAAAATGTCTGTTAAAATGTTGATCATATCTCTACCTTTATTATTAGCAATAGTAAAAGTCATGTGTGGTTTTGGATATTAGGACAATATAAGAATACATATACCTTGTAGTATTTCATTTTTTTTCTGACCATAGATTTTTATTTTCCAAGCAGCATTAATAATGTGTTTTAGCTATATTTTGCAGGAGTCCACATGCTGCCAAAGTTCATTCTTTCAACGTAACTCTAAATCCATCTTCCCTTAAAAGGAGATCTTACAGTACAAGCAGAAATTAATAGCAGGATGTGTGAGTTTAGCTTAAAGGGTCCTGATCTCAACAAAGCCCCAGTTTGTGCCGACTGCATGTGTGTATTTAATAACACCTGGAACAGTCTGGTGAAAGTCACGTGAGCCAATCAGAGTCATCGGTTGTGAAGATGACATCATCCCCTCTGCCGTCCCCGAAGACCCGAAAGGAGTCGAGTTCAGCCGCCCTGCTTATCTTCAAGATAAACTGACAAGTTTGCTGTATCTGAATACATAGCACAAATGACATTTTTGAGAACGTTATATATCTCCCTCTTTCTGCCCACAGATTCACGGTACAAGTTTTTTATGAAAGAAAGGATTAAGAAAGGATTTCATAGCAGAGTTTAATGCCATTAAAGAATTTTTCAGATTTATTATTCCCTAGTTTTTTAGAAAGTCATCGACCTGATGCAGTAAATCTCATAAAACCTGTCTGGGTCAATTTTAAAAGAGTTTGAGAAATTATATTTCATAGTATAGGTATGAGAATGACAATGCAATGTGAACATTACAGACATTGGTAATGATTTGTCTTAAAGGGATAGTTTACACAATAATAAACATTTTGTCATCATTTATTTAGCCTTATGTTGTTCAAAACCTTTATGTGAGTCTTTCTTCTGTGAAACACAAAAGAAGATTTTCTGAGAAATGGTTTTGTATTCATACAATGGAATTCATCAAGGGTTCAGTGTTTTTTGGTTATCAACATTTTTCAAAATATCTTTTTTTGTGTTCTGCAAAAAGAAAGAAAGTCATGCAGGTTTGGAATGACATGAGGGTGAAAAATAATTTTCATTTATGGGTGGACTATTCCCTATGTTTGTTTTTTTATTTTGGGGTGTCATGTTTATACGAAATATACTCAGCGGTTCTTTAAAAAACCCTGGATTGACTCAAAAGCCCTATACAGTAAAATGGTTCTTGATGACAAAAGAGTTATTTTCTGATCATGTGCTGCAAAATCAATACTTTTTCAATTCATTTACATTTATATGCACTTGGGAATCTTGGGAACCCATAACGCTTGCACTGCTAACTTAATGCTCTACACCAATGGTTCAAAACTGGGGGCCCGAGATGGATCCGGGGGGTACAGTTTTTGTGAAATTTTATGAAATCTAGACATTTCTCATAAGTTTTGTGCAATCACGCATCAGAAAAATAAGATTTGGATTAATTACAATACTATAAGTCTTTATTTGGGGTCCAGAAAGGGATGCACCCTACACAAAGGGGGGGCCCAAGAAAATGGAGAACCACTGCTCTACACAAGTGAGCTACAGAAGCAGTTATATATATATAATCTATGTTTCATATTATACTTTATGAAAAGTTCAAGAGGTCTTTGCGTGAAACTCAAAGCAGCATCTTCAAAAGTCGTCGTCATCCAATCAGTGTTCTTCACCGCTGTCTCCATGTTCAGAAGCATGAGGTCAGACTCAGTGAACCTCATATGAGAGGTTATTGCTCTGGTGAATGTGGGAATGGATGTGTTCCAACCCTTTATGAATTACACACTGAATCCTCCGCTCTCGTGGCTGTAGAGGTTTTTTAATCGTGTTTCATGAGTGCTGAATGACAGCGTTGAATTACATCCCAACGCAATAGTTCTGTCTGAAATACATTACTAACAACACAGCTCATCTCTTATGTGTTCGGCTCTCACAGTAACCGACTGTTTTTTTCATAGTAACGTTTACTGTACGTTTCATTCATGTTCATGAATCAATTTTTCAAAACCCTTAACCAGAAATATGAGCAATAATCATTATGATGCTTTCCTTAACAAGAACCATTCATTTTCAACAGACCCCCGAATAATTACACGTTATACACATGTTGTTTATTATGAAGGTGCTCGACTGGATGATGGAATGCACAGACGCAGCAGCTTTTTCAGAGTTTATTATTGTGTAAAATACTTAATAAAACACAGTTGTAGTATTATTGAATAAACACTTAAAGGGATAGTTTGCCAAACATGTCTTTCATGATTTACTCACCCTCATATCTTTCCAAACCTGTATGACTTTCTTTCTTCTTCAGAACACAAAAGAAGACTATTTTGAAGAATGTTGATAACCAAACAACTCTGAAACCCATTGTATGAACACAAAACCATTCCTCAAAATATCTCCTTTCACGTTCCACTGAAGAATGAGTCATACACAGGTTTTAAACAACATGAGGGTGAATAAATGATGACAGAATTTTTTTTTTTTTACTATTAACTTAATGTAAATAGTTTTATCGCTGTTGTAGTTCATAAGAAGGATGTCTTGCGGGTTCATCTGCGGGAAGCTGTTGTGTCGTGTCTTTCCGTGAAAGCTTTAACCGTGCCAAACACAAAACAATGCAAGGAAACAAGACTTGCAATACAATAAAGCCCTGTGGCGACTAAATGACCTGCTTGGCTCGACTCTGGTGATGTGTGTCCGTGACATGTAAGAAACAGTTGTTCAGAATCCGCTCGGATACCACCCACCGATCAAAAGCGTGAGGCCATCAACACCAGTATATCCTGAGGCACACTGTTCTATTAATACAGGAGTTTATAGCGGAGCAGATGATGGAGAGCCAGGAGAAAGGAAGGGGGTTGGCAGAAATCATCATTAACAACGGGCTAATAAAAGCCCGGGCCAAAGCTCAGATATGACCTCGAGTACTTCCTCATGTGAAGGAGATTCTTGTTGTGTCTCCTCTGTGTGGGTCTCCTGTTTGCGGTGGAGATTTTACTGGAGTGGAAAGCCGGTCTGTTTCCAGCTCCCAGATTTACAGTAGGAGTCACTCCAGTAAGACAGACACTGACAAATCCACCGGACGTCATTTATTTTCTGTAGGAATTTAGCAAGATAGCCACAGAGATTATTGGCGATGCAGGAAGTTAATTTAATTCTCATTTTATTTATAGAATTGCTGTGTAAAAATCTTTTACCATTTACTCACCCTCATGTAATTTCAAACAAGTACGGCTTTCTTTCTTCTGCAGACACAAACCGTTGGTCCCTAATAACTTGCATTGGTTTTGTGTCTATACAATAAAAGTGAACGGGGACCAACACATTTTGGTTACCAATATCTTCAAAACATCTTCTTTTGTGTTTTGCAGAAGAAAAAGAGTCATACAGGTTTAAAATGACAAAAGGGTGAGTAAATGATGACAGAATGTTTAATTTCACCATATTTTCAGACAAATGTGTATCCAAAAGTAAGCCAAACTTGATAAAGCTGTGAATAACCTCCCTTTGGGCCATCCTCAATATGAAAACGCTATAGAAATATAGTAAAAACATTTTTAATTGTAAAATGGCTTTTTACAGGTTTAGGGTGAGGTTGTAGTGTTGCTAAAACTAGCTGTGAAGCAATAGAAGTCAGTGTAATGTCCTCATTTTGATAAGTAAATTTGTTTGTGCTGTGTTTTGTTAACTTTGTTTTGTTAACATTCTGTACGTCTACAAATAGCTTTTTACCTATTTCTGGCACATTTACAGCCATGTTTATTAAAGTGCACTGCCCCTTGAAACAAAAAACAAATAGATGCTCAACTCCTGTATACATGAGTCATCGCTGGATAAAAAAGTTAAGAAAAATGTTTGTCAGTTTTAACAGATCATTTGACATGAAATGTTGGTTTGACAGACAGTTCGGGAGATATTTACAGTATAAACTCTAGCTGTATTAGTTTGTATTTCTGTGCCGCTAGAAGCATCGAAAAGAAATCGACAGTTTTACACAGTTTTGTGGCTTTTTAGCGATATCTATGTGCTCCAAAACGTTGACAATATTCTTACTTAGAAGGTGATTTAAATGCTATTGGCTATTTTAAACGGAGGTAGGGGTCATTTAATGCATGCCTAACTGCCTTAACTTCCTGTTTCAGTGGAAATGATATCAACACATCGAACACGTTGTGCATTTTGAGGCACTTCAGTGGGTCTTTAAAGTGAAATGGAAGCAAGAATTTGAACACAGAAAACAGGGGCTTATCACTACACGGCTGTTTATTTTGTCTGGAGATTATTTCTGAAATGCTGATTATCGTAAAGCGGTACACACTTAATCTTGTTTGGGGGACAAGAGGTTATTCATGCCCTTCGATTCACATGTGGCCTGATGAAAATGGTACACAGTCTGTTCCTGCAGTCTGCATGTCCAGCTTCTAATCTTTAGGGCTCCCTTGGGTGAGGGTCACCGCTCGGATACAGACCGCTTTAATCACAGCTGAGACTTGAGACGTGTACCAGCTTCTTATACAAGTCTTCATTTTATGCCGTATTACAGAAATAAAACTCTACCTCTGCATGTCAACTAAAGGCCTTCAGTCGAGGTCTTCAACAGATTACAGGTCATTTATTGAATAATGTATTTTTTGTTTATTCATATTTTTAAGTAACCACATCTTATTTGACCAAATATAATCTTTCATCATGTATGATTGTGTGAACGGCTTATTCACACATATAATGGCAATACCACAGGTTTTTGTTTTTTTAGGGAAAGATTTTTAAGACTATTTGATGCAGTGACAATTAATCACATTTGAAATATGCAAATGCTGTAACAAACAATATTATTTACATATTTAGATTTTTAAGCTATGCTCATTTTTTAAGATCTGGTCCCCATCTGAACCTCATAGTTTGGTTATATTACTGTAATTCTAAAATTATTTTGTCGTCCCTTTATTGTTTGTTATAAGCACAGTTCTAAGCTATGTGTCCCCCTTTAGGCAGTTTTTTGTAGCTTTTGTTTTCCTTATGGTATATTTTGTTATGTTGTCTCAATTCCTTTTGCATAATGTTTTTGTCCAGTTTGGTGGCGTTTCATGGAAACATAAAAGCTGTCCGGTGAGCCAGCAGACTTCTTTTTCCTGTCATAACACTATCAGCATGTGATGCTGCAGGTCTGCCGGATGTACACTACGCTATCTGGTGTATCATGATGGTGCTGAGGAAGGGGATGGGTGGCTGGATAAACGGAAAGTGTGATAAAACTCAGAGAAAGTGTTATAGGAGATCGAGTGAAGCGGTGCTCAGTGCTGACACAGAACTGTGAGATGAAAGCCATCGATGCTCTTCAAAGGGTTGAGTGATGTCTAATAGACAAGAGAGGGCAGAAGAGCTCTCACGTTCCTCCCTTCCTAGCATCCACTAATGAGGATGTCGAGATTTGATCGTGTTCGCTGTTTCCATGTCGTGTGCCAAAGGAAACACTCCTCGGGCTGTGATCCACGCTGCCAAAAGAGTGGAAGATGAAGTGTGTTGAGGCAGGGCACTGCCAGCAGACTTTTTCCAGATGTTTCTCTCATAGCTTTTGGTGGCTCTTTAATGATTCGCAGTTTAGTTGAATCGAGTGCGTCCAGATCCAAGCGGAGGTTCGTGAAGCTTCCGCGGTTATGAATCTCTCAGCGCTTATACGATTTAAGTCCATACGCGGTCAGTTATATAGACATCGACTGGATGAGATACAAGTGATAAATCTTTGCACGTGACGATATATTTGAAATGTCTTTATCTTATTTTTTGGCCTCTATCATATAAAGATCAGTGTTTAAAGTTAATATTTAGTTTTAGTCGCCTTCAAGTGAGAATTTCAGATCGGTTTTTAAAATTCCTTTTTTATGTTTTGTGTTTCCACAGAAGGAGGTGAGGGATGTGTTTGCTGCGATCATGTTCGAGGCTGCTTACAGTTTAGGAAAACACGTCCTGGATGGACAGCAGGACCGTGACCTTCCTTCTTTAACTCCTGTTCTGCGCTGGAAGAAAGGAGAAAGGATCGCGACGCGGAATGAGGTTCGGATTTATTTGTATTTAACCAACCTGCTATGATATCATCTGTCATATATAGTTTTAAATAGTGCCTCGGTTTCCCTTCTTAGCCTCAGGACATGTGTACTGTAGTTGGCATCTTTCAGCACGTCAGGAATCTATTACGATGGAATCTGAAGCTATTAGCAGCACCAGGCGTAGTTTGTCTGCAGAGCGAACGTGTCGACGTCCAAATCCGTCCAACAAAAACACATGCAACTGTCTTGTTCATTACACGTGAAACCGCTGAAGGCCAGTGGAAAAATGTCCAGTTGTGTGATCAGCAGTGTTTAGCACAACGACGCCCCCTAGCATTGCTTTTTTGTCTCGAGTGATACTGATGGCTTGTGTAAACATCCTGTGTTCTGTTTGAATCTTCACAGACGTGGTTTGAGAAGAACTGTCTGTCAGACGATTGTGCCGCCGATCTGAGGCTTCATGGGAAAGTTCTTCTCTCAGGGTAAAACTTCTGCTCTTCTCCATCACTCTGGTTTAACCGTGTTCTGTCTCGGTGGGTGCGGACACACGCTTGGCTCTCAGCGTGTCATGACGTCATTTATTAGCTCTGTCCTGCCATCTGGATGGGAAATGATCTTGGCTCTTTGTTCGTAGTCATGAGCAGATTTTATTCATTTCCTCTGTGTTTAGAGGGATTTCACTACATATGTACCATCAACTCTAATTGAAAGCATGTTTTACAGTAATGCCTACGAAACCAAAGCATTTGTGTTCATATTTGAACATTCTCACCCCAACATTTAAAAGAGTAAAACTATTTTGTTTAGAAGTAAATCATTAAGATAATCTGTTTTATTTGAGAGATTTCATGATATTTATGTTTTTCTCTTTCTCTCATCTTTTCTCAGACGTTATATCAGACCTCATCTCGCACTGGGTGGAGTAAAAAATGTGTCATTGAATTTAACCGTCTCTAACGCTGGCGATGACGCCTACGATACCAACATCTACCTAAACTTCTCCAGAGAGGTCCACTACATCAACTACTTACAAAGAGTAAGTCGGTGATGTATCAGACGTTTTTACTGTTAACAGTTTATTCTGACCAAGAACCACCCAATTATACAGGAGCTGACCATCTGAGTTGAGATGTGATGTTTGGGGAAAGATTAGATGCCAAATATGACAAGTATAATGAATGGTTTGTACTGAAAGGTGTGAGCTGTTTAAATGTTCTTGGTGATGATGGTTTAAGGGGACGGAAAGGAGTGCGGAATATGGACAGATATGCAGTTAGTCAGCAGAGGAAGTTGTGGAAGTGCACAGATATGTTATTTCAGACCGTCTGCCCTACAACATGTGTGTGTTTCCTGCTGGAAAACATCTGTAGCTATCAGCAGTGAAAGAAAGAACATTTCCTCCATTGATTTGAGGATATCTCCTTAAAACAAATCTCCTCTAGATTGCTAAGCAAACATTATATCCACATATTTTTGTCATGCATTCATGTACTGTAGCAAATGTCAAAAACAAAACATTTTACATTTATTAATTTGGCCAACGCATTTATCCAAAAAACAATAATGCTGCTGCTGATACAGTGTTCAAAAAAACGTTTATTAAGTTTGCATTGCATTGTTTGCAAATTATTTACATTTTCGATACACTTTTAGAAAAGGTGCTTCACGATGCCTTAGAAGAACCACGTGAAGACGATCAAATGACTAAATAATTCATACACTCATGATGCAACAGAAGAATAATTCAATAAAGAACCTTTAACAACTGATGCATAAATAGTTTGGTGAACCAAAACATTTGTCCATATATTGTTTAGGGCAGCTTTTGACTTGATGTGTTTCCTGTGATTTCTGTTTTTTAAATGATTTGGGGAAAATACATGATAGACTAATATAGCCAAAGCAAAACAATTGTGAAACTATTTATGTTTTAAACTTGATTTACAAATAAAGGTGCTACACAGTGATGCCATAGAAGAACCATTTTTGGGTTCCCAGAGAATCATTCACTCAAAGGTTCTTACTTTCTGTTTAGTCGACAAAGAATCTTTTATGCAACCAATAGGTTCCTCGGATGTTAAAGGTTCTCTATCGATTCAGTCAAAAATGGTTCTTCTGTTGCATCATGAAGCATTTTTATTTTAGGAGTGTATTGATTATTTAGTCATTTGATCATCTTAGGAATCCATTTGTTTTCTTACTGACTTCAGGAAGTTCAGTCGTCATCTCTAATATACGTATAATATCTTGAGTCTGTTTTTAAAGTGCTCCAGTTTCATTCTCTATATCCTTCTATTTATGTTTAGATTCAGATTAGCGCTCTTAACATTGTTTTACGGTCTTAAATTTCATTGGATAATTTCTACTGGACGCCTTCTACTATGAGTTAAAGTGTTGAATGGGACTCATGCAGGGCTTCAGGTGGATGTTTGTTGTGACAGGACTACCGGGCACACTTTATTTGTTGTTATAAAACTGTACGTGCGGTAAGGGCGCTTTCATTACACAGTGAGAAGTTTGTCTGTGTTGATGTAACCGTCTACACACAGCAGAGGTCACATCGCCCACCCCAGCGCTCCTTCATGCCAAGTGTGAACTTGCATTCGGCTCTTGTTTTATGGTGAGTCCCGTCGTTCATGTGTTTGTCTTGCAACCCAAACCATCTGCAGCGGTGAATTGGTTTCAGAAGCTCTATCACATCATTCAGGTGAGAAGAACACACGCATGTTTTGAAGACAATTAGATTAGTCTCAGGGTTAATGAAGCAGTAAATGATGAGCAGTAAATTTGAGATCTGTTAGTGTTTCAGTGAAATAACACAGATCAGTAATCACCAAAACAACAGGATCAGTTCCGTAAACTACCGGGTTGTGTTAAACGTGTTGTCCATTTCATTTATTTCACACAAAATCAACACAAAATGTGTTAAATAGCATACCACAAACAATGTGTTAATACGGAGTGAAGTAATGCTACTTTTATAAAAGTATGGCGGGGGAAAAACAAGCCAAATAGATGCTGCTTTAAAAAAAATATTATAATGCATAATAAAAGTCTCATATGCCTAGTTTTACAGACCATGCTTAAGGCTAGTCACAGACTAAAATAAATGCTTGAGCTGTCTTAAATGAATATAACTTGTCCTGTCATATCTTAAAAATATGTCTGTGCCATTGTTTTGTCTTAAGATGATTTTGTCTTATTTCTGGTATTCACCGATACCAATCTCTTTATCTGTATTTTTTCTTAGTTTTTTGGTGAGGTGGCAATTTTCAAAGCACAACTTAATAATTACAACATCATCTCAAACACATTATGAAAAAAGAAATGATTTTATGTGCTTGTCACAAACTTTAAAAGCACAAATTTCAGTTAGTTATGTCACATGAGGTATCGGTCTATCTATGGTATCGGTGAACTTTTACAAGTACAAGTACATGAGCTTAGATGTTTTTATCCAAAGCGACACAATTGATTAATTACAATTAATTATACTTAATTGTATATTTATGAGAATACGTAAAAGTAAAGTGAACATATATTTTCTTATTTTTAGTTTAAATGAAAGGTACTTATGAAACACTTGAAATATTTTTGTGTATTCAGGCCTTAAACATTGTCGTGACCACTGGGAATAGAAAATTCTTGTAGCCATATATATAGTGAGATTTTGAATGCTTTTTTAGCCGACCGCCAGAATCAAAATGAATGAAGCATATCACACAGTCCCTGGGGAGACCGTCCACATGTTTCTGCTCTTTTACAACATACCAGGTGGCTGATGGGTAAACAGCCCTCCTCCACAGGAACTCCAACTGTTTGCACAGCCATGATTCTCAGTTTAGGAAATTCCTGATGTCATGTTGTCCTGCAGTGCTTGTGTGAAAGTGTTGCTTGTTTAAGATGACTTGATGAAGTCACTTCTCTAGTTTAGAAAGTGCTGAGCAAGAGGGAAATAATGATTAATTGATTCAGATAGTTTCAGCTGCTTTCATTCACAGTTTTTGAATGTTTTTGCACTGCAAAAAAATGACTTTCTTACTTAGTATGTTTGTGTTGATTTCCAGTAAAAAATGTCTAAAAAATTATTTAATCAAGATGCATTTTCTTGATAAGCAAAAGGACCTAAGAAATTTTAATTTAATATGCTTTGTCTAAAAACAAGACTTATTTTCTTAGGGTCCTTTTGCTCATTAAGAAACTGCATCTTGATTCAAGAATTTTTAGACTTTTGTACTAGAAAACAAGACAAAAATACGAAAGTAAGAAAGTCATTTTTTATCAAAAAGATTACCTGGGCAGGTTTGTCACCTTTTAGAGCTGGTGTCTTTGTAAACGCTTCAAACCACACTATACATGTGGCCCAAACCTCAAACCCGTCCCCAGAGAGCCGTGCATGAAAAATTACTTTCACAAACAATCCCAAACATTCCCACTCCTCCATCTGTTTATTGATATTTTCTCCGGCAGCAGTTCTTGTTATTGCTGCAACACATCACCTAAATATATCTGGAATATAAACCTTAGGATGAGAAACACCTCTCTATCAGTGATGCTGTCTGGTTTAATGTATTCTCTGTTTCACTTTCTAAAAGAAGAGTTTTATGAAGTCTGGCTTACACTAACACTAACTCTGTTTACAATAACCAGCCGGTGCGGTTCACATATGTTTAGAGAAAGATTTCAGATTTGGCCGAGGTTCTCCCTCTTACTGTTCTTATGGAGTAGAGCTTGTGTGTGTATAGTGTGTGATGTATTATTGGATGGCTAAAGCATATTACAGTTTTCCATTGTGTTTCAACTTTGATATCTTAAGTTAGAGTATACACTATACTGTTCGAAAGTTAAGTGTCACTTACTCATTCTCTAATTTTTGTTTTAAAGGGAAATTTGTCAAAACTATGGAATAACACAAATGTAACAAATGAAAGAAAATGCAAAATATATCAAACGGTTAGATTTTTGCATCTTCAATGTAGTCACTGTTGCCTAGAATTGTCTAAAATTGCTCTCTTGGCATTTTATCAGTCAGCTTCTTGAGATGCTTTTTTATTCTGAGTTCTTATTGGATGCTTTTCATTATTATTTATCAATTTCAAAAACAATTCTAAATATTTTTTGTTTGTTTTTCAATGAAAGAAATTAAAATATTGGTACAATTACAGCCGCAGAGAAAATTAAGAGACCATATCTAATTTTCATTCAATCAGCATTTGTTGATGTATTGTGACTATTTCAGTTCAGTGTCTGTTGAATTTCAACAAAATCAAACCTTGGGAGTGACAAAGTCATCCAACAGCAATGTGAAAGATTAATAGCATGACAAAACTATGATAAAATCCTGAATTAAAAACTAATTTGTGAACCTTTTGCTAAATATATGTACAAATATTACTGTTGAATATGAACTTGTTTTCTTTGCTAGTATTTGATGTCTTTTCTGTTATTTTGACCTGTTTCTCCAGTTTTCATTTTTTGCTAATAGAAGTTCACAGAATGAAAAAAATTATAATTTTACCTAAACACATACCTATAAAGAGTAAATTTAGAAAAACTGAAAATGGTCTTTGAAATGGTCTCTCATTTTTTTCCGTGGCTCTATACTTAGGTCTACGAGCATATTTTCAAAGGTTTAACATTTTAACCTTTAGATTATATTTAAGATTCTAATGCATTTTAGTAAATTAACCATAATCTTTGAAATTATGTATGTTTAGGGTTTGTTTTAAAACGTATCACATTTTTAGGGATACTATTGTTCAGTCTTTCCTCTCTGGGTCTCTATAAATCAATATGGTGATTGACAGGTGTATTCTCTCTGTGTGCAGGAAGAGAAGAGCATCTCCTGTGTTCTGGTGGAACTGGACTTCCTGAAATGCAGTGTGGGATTTCCTTTCATGAGAGCTCAGACGAAGGTAACATCACACTCGCGGTTCATAATTTTCTTGAACCACATATTCTGTTCTTTACATATGTTGTCTTTTTCAGTATCACCTGTCAGTGCTGTTTGACACGAGTCATCTGTCTGGTGAAAATGAGACGCTTGTATTTTTAGTACATGCGAGAAGGTGAGCTTTCAACAGCCTTGATTCAATCAAACTGAGATATACAAGATTTCTTGATTTTAAATAAACCTGGTCCACATCATTGGCCAGCATTAGCACATTCCATAATGTTTACACTTGAATCTAACAAGATAATTTAGACATTTCAACTTCTCCCTATTTGGGGAAATGATGTGGTTTTGCTTGATGTTCATCTAATGCTGGCCAGATGTGTTTTCTTAGCTCGGTGACGTGTATTACACACCAAATGATAAAAGAGCAGCTCACGATTCCCATTATGCACATTTGGCCGTCTTACAGTAGGAACTGTAATCCAATACTGTACAATCTATCCTAAAATCACCAAACATCGAATGTCTCACATATATCCCACATCTTCATTACCTGTTGATGTGATTTAAAAAAAGGTTTTACTAAACCAATAGCTAAAACCTTCAAATGTTTCAGTGCTAATCCAGAACATGATAGCAAACTTCACGACAACACCTTGGAATTGTCCATACCACTGATCCATGAGGTGGACACCACCATCACAGGGTAAGATTTTCACTTCTTAATGAAATAATTCACACAAATATACATTTTCATGTTATAAAAAACTATGTTAAACACAAAATGGAAAACAAATGTGTAGTCCATATGGTAAATAATATTCAGTTGTCTTTTAATTGTTTAAAGCTATTGTATGGATTTAGAAAATATAAAGTGTAATGTATGAGTTGTATTGACTGTTCCCATCACATTTTCACTTTTATTCACTTTCACTGTATAGAATTGAGCATCTGAGACTGATATAAAGGAAAGAAAGAAATAAAAAGAAAGAAAGTACTGACATAGGTTTCAGTACATGATAGACATTAAATCTTGGCTGAACTTTTATCAGTTGTAATAGCGTTACGCTGACAGACGCCTGCTGATAAAAGCAGACACATTTGTTATAGATGCTGTTTTCTGGAGTATTTCAGGGTAACAGGCTTATCTAAAACACTGGTTTTAAAGTCAAGAATGAGGCTTATATACACAACATGTTCTGTATGGAGATGTACAGGCAGATAATGACAAACTCCTTTAATGACAAACTCCTTACTTTAATGTTTTTATATAAGAGCCAGAAACTGAACTTACACATAAACATCCAAACCAGAGCAAAGTCTGTTTTATATTCAACATGTTGTGTATCAGAATGTTTTACTCATTAATATAAGAGCAGAAAGATTTTATTAACTAAATATTGGAAAACTAATGAATTATAGAGTATAAATGTGGACTATAAAAGCTGGAATTGTTTACTAAAGTAATGTATTGTGGCAACTACACACACACACACACACACACACACACAGAAACTACAGAAGAAACATCACAAAGAGATTTTTATAGTAACCTGTTTGTGACTGTTTTTTGCAGTGTGGTGAACCCGACGTCTTTTGTGTATGGAAACTCAATCGAGCCGTCACGCTTTGTTCATCTGGATGACCTGGAGTGCAGCTTTCAGCCTCTTAACTTCACCTTTCAGGTACCAACACAAGATGATGGGATGTGTTTCATATACAGTTCAGTTCAGATGTGTTGAATAAGACAAAAGCAACAGGCCATGAGAGGTTGTGTGTTATAGTGATTTTAAGGGAATGTTTTTAGATGCAACGTCCCATTTACCATGGTAAAAAACACAACATGCATATAAAATCTTTAATAATATATTTGAATAAAGGATGAAGATGTCACTTTTCTGTAGTAGGACATTACTTCTGGCCACTACTTTATTCACATACATAATATAGTAATGATGTAATGAGCAATGCATTGTTGTAATGTTTTGTTTTGTTTTGTTTGTGTGTGTGCATGACAGACAGATCCCTGCATTTATCCGTTTCCTTTTTTCCGTTCTCCTGTTGTTTGTGTAGGTGATAAACAACGGGCCGAGCAGACTTCCAGGCTCCACTGTGGACATCAGGATACCCAACCGTCTGGTTGGCAATGGCGCTGATATGTTTCATATCATCGACACACACGTGAGTTCCTCCTGACGCTGTCACTACACTTTTTTCTCAGATAGATTCATGTCTTAACACCTTCATTCACAACAGTTATACGTGGAGCAGGACAAAGTGGCGGTTTGCTTGAATATGCCCCTAAAATTGCTTTTTCCTAGTTGACTGCTTCACATAATACACTTAAAATCAAGGTGCTTGAACGGTTCTTCACAACCATTTTTGATTCCACAAAGAACCATTTAGTCAAAGGTTATTTAACCATTTCTTTTTCTTACCTTTTTATAATCTGAGAAGCCTTTTTTTCAACCTTTTGTGAGACAGAAAGGTTCTTCGGATGTTAAAGGTTCTTTATGGAACAATTTAGACAAAAAAGGTTCTTCTATGACATCATGAAGCACCTTTATTTTGTGGTATAATGAATACAAACATAATGTCAGCTTTCCTGTACACTCTTAAAAATAAGCGTCTGCCAAATGCATAACATGTAAATGTAAATAATAATAAAAGAAATGTTTAGTTAAAATGCACTTTGGATGAAAGCATCTGCCAAATGCATAAATGAAAATGAGTTTTATACAGTTACATTTATTTATCCAGCACATCATGTTGTTCATGTAAGTAACTGTTGCACGTTTATACAAAGTCGGCCTTCATCTAGATGATGTGTGTGTATATAAAGCAGGACAGTGTGTTGTGTCTGGTCTGGAGAGTTCAGTCAATGCCCTCAGGTTTATAGTTCATACAGACGTGAGAGACCGCAGGGTTTATGAGACAACAGACGATGTTAGTTTAACCCTTACGTTTCCCATATAGCTAGATCAGGTCTGGGATCAGTCTGTTTACTGTGGATGGGGAGACTTTTATCCCACCCCGTACGCCTCATATGGAATCACTTATCGTGGGATTAGATGACTTGCACGGAAGGCTGGAATGGGACACCTGGGGAAAAGCTTCCGATCACCCTGTCTAACCTGTAACACAGTGGCAGAGTAACACAAATAAAGAGAAGCAAAGGGTCCCAGGTTCACACTGTCAAAACAAACACACAGCTCCACATGAGAAACAAATCACAGATGAGATCTGAATTCATATCTGAATTATTTCTCCAAGACATCAGTGAGATTAAATAGAGAGCAAATCTTAAATCTTCTGAGGAAACCCATGAATGACGCACTGTTCGCTCGTAAAATCACGTGAGATCATCTGCAGCTTCATGACAATGTAAAGCTTCAGTTCCTCCGTGGAGGTCTGACCGGAGAGAATAGTGGTAAGAGGTAAAGTGTTCCCCGGGGCAGGAACAGCGGGACATTAAATCACTCCAGATGGAGCGAGCTGTCCGAGCAAAGCTTCTCACATCCCACTGGGACTTAACTTCCTTTTGTGATTTGAATAGCTCAGCAGGTCTCAGATCAGTGGATGACTTATAACGTCCGTGGAACGTCACCTCACACCCAACCGCTGGCATTCTCACACATTCCCACAAAACCAAATCCCACATTGTACTAGTTTACAATGCACAAAAACATTTTGATTAGCACAAACTATGTTTATATGACAGAACAAAAATTTAACATTGACACAGACAGTGTTGGGTGTAAATAGTTACATTTTACATTTACATTTATTCATTTGGCAGACGCTTTTATCCAAAGCGACTTACAATTGAGGAAAACAGCAAGCGATTCGTCTAAGTAAGCAATATTCACGAGAAGTGCTAGTAATACAAGGTTTCAAATACAACGTCAAGATAGTATAAGCAAGTATATAGAGAACATTAGAAAAGGAAAAAAAGAGGTAGAATTTTTTTTTTTTTATATTATGAGACAGTTAAGTGCTCAAGTTACTAAGTAATTAGTTACTGTCATTTAATTACTTTTCCCTTGAAAAAGTAAAGTAGGGAATTACTCTTATTTTGTCTGTAATTTCATTACAGTTACTTCTGATGTAATTCTACTAAATACTGTGTTTATTATGTGTGTGTGTGTGTGTGTGTGTGTGTGTGTGTGTGTGTGTGTGTGTGTGTGTGTGTGTGTGTGTGTGTGTGTGTGTGTGTGTGTGTGTGTGCGCGCACAGTGGAATTTACATCATAATTCAAAGTCTAACTTTAAAATAATAAAAAAGCACTCTCTCATTTGTAAGTTGCTTTGAATAAAAGCGTCTGCTAAATGAACAAATGTAACTTCATATATTTTCCTCCTGTGCGTCTGCAGGTATCAGAAGGTCGAGGGAACTGCACGTGGCACAAGAACCCAACACCCTGCACCATCCCACAGGACAAAGAGAGCATCTTCCACACCATCTTTGCCTTTTTCACCAAATCTGGAAGAAAAGTTCTGGTATGACTGATGGTTTTGTAATATTGGGTGAAAATATAACATCCCTATGTTTGTATTTTACTGATAATGCATTAACACTTAAAGCTCTTAAAAATGCACGTGTTTAACCGCAATGTTTTCTCGACAGGACTGTGACCGACCTGGCCGAGCTTGTTTGACAATCTCCTGCAGTTTGACCTCTCAGGCTAAAGAAGACACCACAAGTATAGATGTGCAAATGCTACTGAACACTGAAATACTACAGAGAGTAAGTCATGCGTACATTTCAGTTTACTCCATTTTAAATGACCCTTTAAATCGCAAAGCTACATATTAGCAATATTATTAGAGATATTGGATAAATTCACAAGTTTGATTTGAAGAGATATATGTTATAAAAAGTCAAGGTTTTATATAGACGGTTAAGACGGACACACGCGCCTGGACTGAAGTTAACTTCCGGTCTTTGTTTGTTGATCGGTCTGGCTAGTGGCGAATAATATAACTATTTATATTTTATTCATATTAATATTAGTATTTTATTGCATATAAAACAATAGGCAATAAATATTGCATTTATTGCCTTTAAAACATTTTATTAAAGGGATCGTTTTTATGCTTATTTAGACGAATCGCTTGCTGTTTTCCTCGATTGTAAGTCGCTTTGGATAAAAGCGTCTGCCAAATGAATAAATGTAAATGAAAATGTAAATGTATGCATTTCGCTTTTTTTCCAAAGTGACATTGACATTTTATTTCTGAGTGTGTTTGGTTGAACACAGAGAAAAATATTTGGAAGTATGCTTGTAACCAAACAGTTCTTGGACCCCATTGACTACCATAGTAGGAAAAAATGGCTTTTTAATTGTTTTGTTCTGTTGAACACTAAATGAGATATTTTGAAGAATGTAGGACAGTAAACAGTTCTGGGGCACTTTTGACAACCATTGTTATTTTTCCTACTATGGTAGCCAATGGGGTCCAAGAACTGTTTGGTTACAAGCATTCGTCCAAAAATCTTTCTCTGTGTTCAACCAAACAAAGACATTTTTACATGTTTGGAACAACTAGAGAGTGAGTCATTCATGACAGAATTTGATAAACTATCCCTTTAAAGGCGTAGTATGTCATTTGGAAAATGCTAACGTTAGTCTGCTAGCAGTGCAATCATTCAATTCAAAAAACATTTCTGGATAGGATTGCCAACTCTTCCTTTAATGTAAATTGCAGGGACTCTGTTCTTTGTGGATGTGTACTGGAAGTTAAGTTTGGGCCAAAAAAGCGAGCATGTGCATAACGTTGTTATGTTGTTGCTTTGAAAGCGTGAAAGTGTAGCGTTGTATTTTAATCGATTAAATGTCTATCTTTCCAGGACAGCTCCTCTGTGATCCAGTTTGTGACGCGAGGTCACGTTCAGCTGGACAACAGAGCCGTGGAGGTGTCCAATGGACTGCCTGAGGAGATTTCTGTAAGACATCAAATAAACCTCTTAAAAAATACAGTAGGGCTCAAAAATCTGAGACCATTGATGAAATGCTTTTGTTTGGCATTCTTTTCAAATTTAATACAAATATTATATGTACAATGAAAACTAATAACATGCTCGACATCATAAGCTGGCTCATATCATTTACATGATACATTTTATTATTTCTTAACCTTTCATTTTTATAAGTACAAATAATCCTCTTTAACTTTTTTTCTGATTTTCAGCGTGGTCTCAGACACCCCACTGTATCTCAACCTTAGACGATAATAACTTTAGACTGAACGTGAATTTTGTTTTTCAAAGTAATCTGTTAAACGGAGATCAGAACACAGCAGCAGCAGCTGAGATCAGGATGAAATGTGCATGTTTTTATCCTTCAGCTGTGCTCAAGCACCCTGGGACTGTGTTTCGGCCAAATTGGTAGCGTCTGGTGCCTAGACATCTCCCTTAAAACTGCTCTCAGCTGATTGGGTTTCTGACCCGGTTTTAGCCAGCTGACCCCCTCCTGCAGTAGCGGGTTAAATCCTAAATAAGTCTGCGGCCCCTCTTGCCCTCAGCACTTAGGAAATGCATCAGTTCCGCACTGTCCCACAGCAATTCATTATTGAGTTTGTTAAGACCATCTCGGGGGTAAACCGTCTCATTTAGAGATGCCCATCAGTAGCACATGAGCATTACTGCCAGACGTATGGAAATGACGGATTGTGACTTGTAAACTTTTAATGCCATTGGTCTTCAACACTTTTGTCTTAACAAATAATATATATGGAGTCATGTATTTTGCTATGACTGACATTGTACATGGTCCTGCTTAGTATGAAATAAACAAATAAATAGGCATGAAATAATAATAATATTTAAGAAAGCAGCAACATCTAAATCTAGTAAGGATAAATGTAGTTAAGATAACTTAACTGGAACATAATCTGCTAATTCTCTCCAGTTTTCATTGTATAAATACATCTGATGGTAAAAATCTGTTCTTGAAGACAACCGCTTTACTAAATGTTAACGTGGGAATGTGTCCAGAAGCTGAAGTGAGATTCATCCGGGCTGGTATCTCGCTCCAGGCTGGTTTTCATGCATCATTTGGATTTAAATGATACCCGTACTTTGTATTTGAGGTTTTCAGAGGTTAAATTCTTCCACATTTAAAGGTCAGAAAGTACGTGTGCCCGCGTATGTTTTGAATATAGTTTAAAGTGATAGCGCCTTCTTTTCTTTAAACATCTGCTTTTTTTATGTGGGGTGAAAACGTAGTTGTTTCGCATTAAGCTGATGTTTTCTGTTTAATAAAATTCAATGAAGATCAGTGTCTTTTAAGCAATAAACAGTAGAAGGTCAATTTGTTTATATTAGAAAGTCTTTACTCAAATAAGAGGACATAAACAAATACAAACAATTAAAAACCAGAATGATTTGTTTGTTGCTCTTTAAAGAATGAAATGTCATTATTTTTGTTGGAGTCATGCAGGAAATGACATCATGATTCAGTTTTTAATGTGTTTATTGGAATGCGTGAGGTTATGACAGACTCTGGTCATGTTGTGTTGTGTTGTGTGTGTTAACTCGGGTTGTGTTGTGTTTCAGCTGTTGTTTGAAGCACTTCACAGTCAGGAGCCCAGGGGTTATGTGGTGGGATGGATCATCGCCATCAGTCTGCTGATCGGCATCCTCATCTTCCTCCTGCTGGCTGTTCTGCTCTGGAAGGTACCACATGTCTTCAACACTGCAAAACATTTTTCTTATTGTCTTGTTTTCCAGTACAAATATGTGCGCATAAAATGAGATGATGCGCATCAAAGTCAGCCATTAATTTCACTATGATCTTTTACATGGAATCACTCAGTCAATATTAAAGATATCAAGGTTGTATTTTCACATAAAAACTGTAAATCACAAGAAATGACTTTAGCTGGCTTTTCACAGTCAGGGTCTCATGGCCTAAAGTTCTTAAATCGTTTGGGAAAATTATTTAAAAAAAGCATCACAGAAATATTTGCCAATAGAATAAGAAAAACAATCCTGTTATGTCATTTGTCTTACCCCATTGGTAGATATTTTTACTTTTTTTAGGTCAATTTTAATGTATTTTTAGAAAACAAGTATCTTGATTTAATGTACTGGAAAACGTTGTTTTAAATATTTATGGATCAACATCCTTTGATCTAAACTCTAACTGTATTCTAGATTTTAGGTTAGGGAAACTATATTTAAGGTTCAGTTGAAAGTAATTTATTTTATTTTTTGATTGATAAATCACAATGTGCACATCTGTACATAAATAACAAATTCTTTTAATATAGCTGTTGGTGGTTGTCATCATCACGTCACTTGCATACTACATGTCATTGTGGACTACACTTCACGAGGGTGTCACATACTATATCCACACGCTCATGTTGCTTTTGTTGGAGAGACAGCCTGAGGGCTCAATAAAGATTCGTAGCTCCGCCCACACCGGCCGTAAAGAGAACAAAACAAAGCCGTCAGTAATTTACACCTAAAACACTTACACATGAAAGTGAATCAAACTGAAAGGGCCGCTTTTCTTTTCCACTCCATTTCTTTCCAGCGGGAATACTACAGCAAACTCTGGAATGTTGATGTAAGGATACTTTTCACTCATTCCCCAAAATCTCAAATCTGCCAAAATAAACCTCCTGAACAAGGCCTGCACGTGTGTCGCTCCCTCAGCGTCAGGAAATGCCTGAAGAGAATCGAGGTCTGAATCAATAAACAGCGTTCAGACGAAGACGAACGTGAGGAGTCACAGGAAGTTGAACGCTGTATTTCCTGTACTGACACGGTTTACAGTAGCTCTGTTCGTGTTTATCTGCTTACCCGTCCCTCCGTGACTTTTCACATGACTTGCATCAACTCGAGCGTCGCACGGTTAAAATAGTTCATCATCATTACGATGCTTTAACGAATTAAGTGCAAACTAAAGATGCAAAAGAATATTTTGTGCATAAGTTACATTGATTTGTATGACATATTGCTAATGTTTGTTCACATTTTTTGCTAACGCATAAATTGGTAAAAAAAAATCTTTCCCTTTTCTAGATGGGGTTCTTCCGAAGACATTACAGAGAGATCATAGAGGCGGAAAAGAACAGGAAGGACAGTGATGAAAGCTGGGATTGGGTCCAGAAGAGCCAATGAGAGCTTGGATTGGGTCCAGAAGAGCCAATGAGAGCTTGGATTGGGTCCTGAAGAGCCAATGAGAGCTTGGACTGGGTTGAGAAAATCCAGTAAGCTGCTACCTTCATCACGGCTATCTCCAAAGACCCGACCCTCCAGCCTTCCATATGTGGAAGAATCAAATATTCTCCAGATTTTTCGGAGCTTTGACATTTTTCTTGTGGACGGTGATCTAGCTAACGCTCGAGGTGACAGTGTGCAAAAAAAAGACTTGCAATGAAATTCCATTGATCCCAGTGGGAAAAGCCTCTTGAGCGAGACGAATAAAGAGACTTCCTGGAGAAAATGTGGATATCGTGTCAATACTAGCAGACAATTCAAACCCTCAGGGCGCTGTTGAAAAGCAAAAGTTTATTTTTTATAAGATGTATTCCATACTGTATAGAAGAAGAGCTTCGAGAGGTTAGAAAACGCACTGATGACTGACACGCGCCGAAGTCCGTGTTTTTCCTTCACAGTTCTCTTGGGCACATCGGTGGAATGAAGTCGGATGTCTTGATGAAGGATTGTACCCCTCAAATTCTCATTTTGATTTCCAGAGAATGCACAGCAAATTTGCATTAAACACGTTTTCTTTAATACAGTTTGAATTCACCGCTTTTTACAGCACTGGATGTTGACCCCTGATGAATGATTCACGTTAGTTTTTTTGTCTTTGTAATCTTTCAACAGAATGCAATAACTCGTTCCTCCTTTGAGACGGCTTTAACATCCATCTTAGCTTGTAGCCCCTCCTTCTGACCGCCTGTTAGGATGACATCACTTTTCACCATCCAATCTGTTCCGGATGCATAAAATTCAGTCCTCTACTGGTAATATGACATAGTACAGTATTGAATTCATTAAAAAATATTTCATTTTAAGATTAACATTTGTGCCAAATAGATTGCCATGGTTTTTTTCCTTCTACGAATGTTGGAAAGGGATTTATAGCAGCATAGAAGTGAAAGTGAATATTTTGTTTGGGAATTTGGATCATCTTGATCTCTGGAAGATTTGCCAAAGACTTGTATTATTTGATCCATTATCACCCCTGGCATGGCAAACACATCCACACATTTCATGTCCCTGTTTCCTGCATGGATGTGTTTCAGAGAGACACAAACTTGACATTGTAAATGTAACTGTGAGTGTCAAATGTTACAACTATCACCTATTTTGATCATTTTAGAATAAACTACTGTCACTGAATTTCAGTTTTATAAATGTATTAATATGTTTGTTGTACAAGCTCAAGCTGTATATTTATCTACTGAAACTGCCATTTTAAAAATTAAAAATCACAAAAAGATCTCATTTCTTTCTTCAGTGCCACACGAACACATGCAGAGCAGTGAGGTGGTCATAGATGCACTGCGGCCCTCTAGTGGATTTATTTCAACATGAATCAGCTCATAAAACTTTTTTGCTTTATAACATCACATGAGTTTTGGAGGAATTTACAGCCATGGGGAGAAAAGCAAAAGGTAGCCAGAGAAAAGGCAAAAGATTATGGATTATCTAGGCAAGGCAAGTTTATTTATATAGCACATTTCATACACAAGCTAATTCAAAGTCCTTTACATGAAATGATTGAAGGAAAAATAGAACAAAATGCAAAGGACATTTTTAAAATAGCACATCTTTTTTTCACACTTGAAGTCACAAATACAACTTTAAAAGACAAGAAATAAAATTGATAAAAAATATGTGGATTTTAGGATAAAATCAAGAAAAGAGAAATAAAAGTGCAGAAAAAGTAAGAGGTTTTATATTTATAACACATCTCAAACCAGCAAGCCAGTCATTTCAGTCTATACATAATAGTTTTGTTTATTTCTCTTTAGAGATCTCCCTTTAAGACATTGTTATGTATCAATGTTATTTGCAGACTAAATTAAAACAGACTTCTAGTTACCAGTTTATGAATTTTACATTAGCAATATTTGATAAGTGTCGACAATATGTTCACATATTTATTTTATAGTCAAATTGTGAATAAATACTAAACTTCAAGGTCAGCTTGATTTCAAAAAAGTATTTCACCATTTTTAATTTACATTTAGAATTTATGTACATTTTTGGGAGAATCAATCGCTCCTGTCAATCATTCTTCTAATTGACCTCTTTTCATGCTATCCTGTGTTAGTCTGTAGGAGGGGCTTAACTTATAGCTCCTCCTCTTTACACATCAAACCAACCACATTATTTCCATTAGGTGCATTTCTGAAACAAAAATACAAGGAAACTGCACAGAAAAGTAAAGCAGTGTTTCATTGTTATCTTGTAGATTTAAAACATGAGTTTAATTGTATTATACTCAAATTGACACAACCTTCATTCATGGGAGTAATTTCTCTGGTTGCCATGTTGGGACACATGAGATCCAACCCAACAGTTCTGTCTCGCAGTCAATGTTGTGCATTATTTATGAGCTGCTACAGTGTAACGCATTTACATGAAGCTGCAACACCACCAGGTAATGATCTCATTTCTATACATCTTAGCAAATAAACTAACCTACTTATGTCAAATAACTTTGTTCATCACATGCATTGAGTGTTTCTTTTTTGTGCAAGAGCAATGACATCTCTTCTAGAAGACGGCTTGATAAAAACAGGCTCAATAGAGCAGGTGATGGCTCCTCTGTCCACTCACCTGTGTCAGCTCATTCTGCTGTGTGGAAGTGACACAGAACTGGACCAGTTCACCCAACTGGAAGCGGCCGCTACAGCTGTGAGCAAAGCTTCCAAAAACATGGCATCTACGGCAACAAGGTCAGTTAAATTTTTTATCTTCTTGGCAGGATGAAAGGTAAGTCAAATTAATGTTAAAACCATATAATAATACTATAGCGTATAGTATTTACTCTAGTAAACTGAGGTAAATTGTAGTACACTGTCAAGTACAATCAAATTAGTTTTACGAAACATTTTGAACGTACTATTTTAAATTCTGCACGTTTTATTCTCAACTCAACCACCATCAAAATGTAAAATAGTAAGGCTCATTTTTAATTCATGATGTAAAGGTTGAACTTAAAAATGTTGTATTATAGTATACTGTAGTATTCTATATTAAAGTAATAATAGTGAATACTGTGGTATCATTTAATATTTACTATAGTAAGGTATAAACACAGGAGATCTAGGAATTTTACTACACTGTACTATAGGATATTACAGTATTTTTTCAAGTGGGAACCACAAATATATTTATAAAAATGTCACGTGGATGGTTGACAAAAGTGCTTTGTCACAAAAAAAAGTACCATGTACATGGATGCTATCATGTGTCATTGAATGATTATATTAACACCCCATGTTGTTTACATGGTACTCCAAATAAAACGTGATACATGTAGAAAAAACAACGATGTGTTTATGTGCTAAAAACATTACAACTTTTTTGCAGTCTTAAAAAACGTGCTGAAAAGCAAAACACATGGCAGCATTGGAATATAATGGTACCTTTGTAAGTGGTTGTAGATGCATGTAGACGTATGTTTCTTCTCATATCCGTGGGTTCAGGCTAATGGCAAATACAGAAGATAATATCCTAAAAATGGAGATGGATCCACTTGTGGAATCGTTGACCGTGTCGGGTCAGCATGTGCTCTTGGCCACCCAAAAGCTCAGCATACAACCAGAGGTCGTGGAACACAGAGAGGAA
The DNA here is from genome assembly GCA_026939265.1 of Oreonectes daqikongensis. Classification (NCBI taxonomy): domain Eukaryota; kingdom Metazoa; phylum Chordata; class Actinopteri; order Cypriniformes; family Nemacheilidae; genus Oreonectes; species Oreonectes daqikongensis. The sequence continues at coordinate 483,820 of JAOTQM010000500.1, forward strand.
CTCATCGAAGCCACTCAGAATGTGATGTTGACTGTAGTAAACGTAAGAGGTTTTCTTCATATCATAAATGTATGTGCTTGTCTGAAATGCTTCGAAACGTGTTTTGATGTCCCATAGATTCTTTTGCTGGAGGATGATGCGACTGTAAGAAAGATCACGGCGGCTGCTGATTGGCTCTTGCATTGTCTTTCTCAAGTGGGAACTGCAGAAGACGTCGCATCTTTATTGAAAGCGTTTCAAGTCTACTCGAAGGCGATGCTGCTCCTTCACAGCTCCGTGATGGAACGGATACAGGACCTGCGGGATGACAAACAGCGGAAGCGTTTAAAAGCTTCTCTGGACACCCTGAGAAAATGTGTCTCCATGCTGCACACCGCCATGTACACAACCATCAAACATCCAAACAGCGAGGAGGCTCGGGGTGCAAAGCAATACATCCTAAACCAGGTGGAATCGACGGTGAATGACATCGTGAGCACACTCAAGAGTAAGTGTGAACCGGGTGTTACGGGCTCGTGCGGATACTACACCCAAATACAGAACACGTTACAGAGGATGCTGTCTGTCCCCGCTTCTGTTAAAGATGCTGGTTTTGACGTCATGCTTCGTGACCTGGTGCTCCACAGTATGATGGTAGCGAACGCTTCTCGAAGGGAAAGCCAGTTGGAAGTGGCTGCGAACTGCAAGCTCGTCCTACAACGCTGGTCAGAAGTATCCCAACAAACGAAACATTCTGACGATCTTGTGAACGCATGCGCTTCTTTATCGCAGCAGATCCGTAAAGTCAATGATGCTGTTGTAAAAGCCACCCTGTTCCAGGTAATGGACATATTTGTCTCAAATGTATCTCCCTTGGAGCAACTGATCCACGCTGTTAGACGGATCTCCCAGGAAGAGCTAGATGATAAAGAGTTGGATGTGACACAATGTGAAGCTTTTGAAGCTCATGCTGATAAGATAGCAGAGGTAGCTGGCTTCATCTCATCTTTAGCATGCGATGAAGCGAGTCTTGAGGGTGTGGATAACTCGAGAACGTGCGTTATGCAACTAAAAGATGCGGCTGTAGCGCTCGTGGCGGATCTCGGGGAAGACCCGGTGCGCTGCACAGAAGTTCTGCAAAAGCTGAAAGAGGTCATTCAGAGATGGACAGAAGAGATGGAGCAACTCCTGCATGTTTGTAGCAGCATCGTTAACGTTAAGGACTTCGTCTGTCTCGCTCTTCAGGAGATCGGACGAGACTGGATGGCATGTGTTGACGCACATAAAGATCAGAATGTGCAGATCTTTACCAAACAGGCAGGCTTGCTTATCGGGCACATGAGCCAGGTGATACAGTTTGTGAGAAAGCATGTTGATAAGAGTGACAATCCAATCTACCGTAACGGGCTGCTGGTTCTGATAAAGCAAGCTGAGGCTTCTGCAGCCGAGGTGACAAACTGTCTCACTGATTCTAATACAAGTCTTAGCAACGAGCAATTCTCACTGCTGTCCGATAGCGTCTCAATAGCTTTGAAACACTTTGACGTTCTACGTGAAGGACTTGATGGTTTGCAGCATCCACATTTGCTCAGTCCACTGCGAGAGGGAGCTCGCCAGTCCGCCAGTACCGCACCGTGTGCCGTCCCCATTTCAGAATCTCAAAGTGACGATAAAACCGAATCCGAGATGTCAGCGCACAGCTCCATTATTGAAGAAATTCACTTTAACAATGATTTGGAGACTGTTCAAGCAATATTGGAGCAGCACGTACTGAACGCAGAAGAAGAGAGGACTGCACCTGTCGTCGAATCAAAACCCGTTTTACATCTCCATAATGTTGATTTATTGCCTCTGTTGTGTGAAGTTGTCAGCATGACCAAAGGAAAGGATGTAGAAGTGCTTAACGTGGCTTGCACTGGAGTTCTGGGACTTTCAAGCAGCTACGCCCAAGCTGCCAGAGAGGCCTCCAGCATCATAGACACAGCTGACAATCTGGAAATGGAAAGCCTGCGATCTGAACTAGTGTCCCTGACACCCTTGCTTGTCCAGACAGCACAGGAAACAGCCATGAGTTCAGCTATGAGTACAGATAGCATTTACAAACACAGCACACAATTCTCAGACCTCATCAAAAGTGCCCAGAGGATATTGATGCCGGTGGCAGGGATGTGGTACCATGCCGTTTACTCCATGTTCCAAAACTACGTACCAAGTGTGTTGGAGTCCATCACGCAGGAACTCACAGAGGTCATGTGTTTATGTGCGGATGCTGTGCAGTTGGTGACGTCGCTGGACATTAAAGTGTTGGGTGAGTCTCATGAGAGCATTATGGCTTTGCAAAGCAAACTCCAAAAGGCTCAAACCAACACCAAGAATCTTACAGACCTTGTTGGTTTAAGGTCAACTCAAACTGATGAGCTCGATGGTCTCTGCATGCTTTGGGCCTTGTCCATTCAAGTGCTGCTAAATTCATTGGATAGAATTTTGGGAACGTCCGCAAATGATGGCAAGCTAATGAAACATAAAATGACACCCAAGAAATGGTTGGCAGTGATGTCCGAGAACTCTCTTCGTATCCAAGAAGCTTCTAGACTGTCTTCTATGAACTGTCAAGACAGCTATAAGGTCAAACGTTTAGAAGAACTACAAGAAGATGTGAAGATGCTTACTGACTCATACCTACAGGTTGCTGAAGATGTTGGTACCGTGTCTCTCTCAAGTGTTTTGATGTTGGCCAAGTCAGAGCTTCTACAGAGACAACTTCAGATTAAAATGAAAGCGCTCGCTTGTCTCCTGAGCAAGATTAACCAGAATTATGTGACAGCAATTCAAAACATTATTGCTTTGGCATGCTCCGTCAAAACTAAAGATGGCAGCTTGGAAACTGAAGATGTTTTGGCACAGTTTGAAAGTGAAGCGGATTTGTTAATGAAGAGTGTTAAAAATGCCACAGAGTCCATTGAAGACTGTTTCAATTTCATCAGAGACCCAAAGGAGAGATCAAATCTAAGGTTTTTCAATGACCACTTGTCATTTCAGATGTCAGATATATTGTGTAGAGCCAGAATAATTGCAGAGACGCAAACTCTCGGCGAGACACTAACTCTTGATATTCAGACACAGTGCTGGTCAGCAAAGGCTCATTATCTGGTAGAGGAAATCTGTAAGTTGGATGGTATTCTTGACGTTACCAAAGAAAAGATCAAGTGTGGGTTGCAGGGCAGAGAGTCTGGTGGATGTCCGAAGCCTCAAATATCAATAGCATTCATGCAAAAAAAGGAAACCCTACATCTTATACGCAAAGAAATGTTTTCTAAAAATAATCAAGAGTCTACGGAAACCAAACGAAACATCCAAGATGTGTCCAGTCAGGAACCAAACAAGGTAACAACTGTTGATGAATGACTTCATTGCAAAAGAACTGAAAATATTGCAGATAGGAAAATAATTGTTTGTCTTTTTTCCCCAAGGAAGTGACATCACAGAGGAGCACAAGAGTGCCAACATTCACCACGGTGGACATGACTCTCTCTTACACGTCCCTCTTTCTCAAAAGACAGACAGAGAAGTGGGACGACAAGGGTAACCAGGTCGTCAAGGTGACAAAAGACATGGCTGATAAACTCTATCACATGGCTCAATATTTAAAGCGTAAAGGACCCATTCAGGTAAGCATCTCTGACAACGTTTTTGTCAATTCCAACAACACAGATCTTAATTTCAACATTTCCTCAACAGAGTAAAGACGCTTTTGTGACGTCTGCAAAAGATCTAGTGTCGAGCGGCCAGTCCATCACCCGGTTTGTGCGTGTCATTGCAGACCATTGTTTGGACAAACATTGCACAGAAGAGCTCTGTGTCATAGCAGAGCAGATTGTTACCATTTCCAACCAACTCACCATCATCTCAAGGTGAGAAACAATCGAGCATTACAGTGACTCACAGCAACTCTCTTGATGGACTTTCTTACTACAGCTTTCCTGTAGCTCAGTGGTTAAATCATGGCGCTAGCAATGCCAAGGTCATGGGTTCGATCCCAGGGATTGCACATACTCAGAAACAAATGTATAGTGTAATGCAATGTAAGTCACTTTGGATAAAAGCGTCTGCCAAATGCGTAAATGTAAATGCATTTCTTACTTTCCTCCCTACATTTCTGACACATCATGCTCAATAACAATTCAACTATTAAACATGCAAAACTCTCATGTGACCCAAGGGGTGCATGGTGTCTCTCCAGTGTTAATGCAGTGACCCCTGGATGCAAGTCATCAGATGAGATCTTGGTGGTGAACGCACAGAATCTACTACAGACGGTCATCCAAGGCGTCCGAGCTGCAGAGACTGCTTGTATCAGGGTAAGAAGAGTCATACTTGGCTTTTAATTCAGTAGCCTTAAAAGTATCATTTTATAAAGTTGGACAAATTTGCATCATTGCGTGTCTTTACAGGGCTTGAAACAACCAGAGCCAAACTCTGAAGCGGCAAAAGCAGCAGCTTTTTGTTTCCAGTGGAAAAAGAGTCTTCTTATCCATCGAGCTCAGGAGCAGCTCAACCCTGAAACTGATGACTTGGGTCTACGAAGAACCCCCCAGAATTCCACTGTGCCCAGCCTTGCTCCACCCATCAATGTCTTAGACAATTTCAAATGCAAATGAGTGTTTTTTTTTGTATTTACTCATGATCACCTATAGGTTCTATCTGACATTTTTCTTAAAACATTTATTTAGTTGTGTACACTACTGATCAAACATTTTGAGACATTTAAGTGTTCATATTTTTTCCACATTTTAGCATAATAATAAACTCTTTATGAAATAAAACAAAGGGCACTATGGGAATTATGTTGTAACTTAAAAAGAATACATTTGCAGAAATGTTTTTGTATTTTTTTGTTTGCGAAAATATATTTTTGTCTGCTAAACTTATTTCAGAAGTTTAAGAATGCGCATTCAGATCATCTTTTTTTTATATATAATTTGACCGGCAGTGTACATTTTCTGACTTTTCTTTAGGAAACAAAAAAGTTAATCTTTAAAGTTATAAAGTTCTATTTGTGAGTTGATCGCCACTTTAAATGCGTACAAGAGAACCAATCAGGATCAGCTTTCATTTGTTTATTTAGGTTTTTAAAATGTCTTACATTTTACAATATTAAGACTTGAAGGTCAAACAGTGAACAATTTCATTGATGGGGTCTTAATTACAAAAAAGAAACATTGTCATGTTATTTCAGCCATACTGCGCTCACATACAGTAATCCCGAGCAGAAAGTGTGTGTTTTTTTTTAGAATTAAACGATATACGCATTTGACCTGTTCCAAAAATCCCCATTTAAAATTATTAATTCATTTAAACTATTAATTCATTTAAAATTATTTTTCTTATATGAAATGCAAAACCTTAGAAGCTCAATATCTCAAAACTGCTCAGAAAGCCAATAGAACCTCATCATTCCAAGATGGCGTTATGTTCAAACAAAACCATTTAAACTTTACCACCCCGGTAGCTAAAACCAGTTTTCCAGTCTTACTTCTACCTTATGGATAAAAAATGATCCACATAAACACTGGTATCATAAGAAGTTGATTCAATTTTATTATGTTTCAGACACTGAATAAAAAAATGAGAAAGTATTGTTTTCAATTCCCTCTCAGGTGTTTCAGACAGCATAGTAAAAGAACACAAAACAACTCATTTTCTGTGGAAAAACATGATACAAATACAATAAAACTGTTATCATCGCAAAAAAGCAACCATAAAAAATGAGAAAATGTCTCAAGTGTTAAAACAAAAAAACATGTACAACAGTGACTCTCAGATCCCTCAACTTTCTCATCACCAGAAATCACAAAAGCACTAATGATGGAAAAGATGCTCGAGATAAAAGAGATATACGACTCTTGATATATGTAGTCATGGGATAAATACTGTAAGAATTTTCCAAAAATTCATGTTTTGAGTTTATGGGTTATACAGTATTATAAATATGAACACTTCAAGACACGCATCCCTTTGAACCATCAATGATAACCATTGTTTGACATCACACAGACTCAAGTCCCTAAACATAAGATACAAATGTATTTAAAATATGTCTTGCATTTGCATTGCGAGTAAATACAGTCGTTCGAGAAGTGCCTAAATAATATTAATAAATGAAACTGATGGAGCAATGGAGAAAATACGTACAAAGCAAAATATAAATAAATAAAAAAGCTTCATATACATGCAGTGAATACAAAGTACAGGTGTGTAGAGTACGCTTCAGTAGAGATGTATCTACTGACAAAACGGTGAGGCGGTAGGGTCAAATGTTTTAAAGACGTCCCTCAAAGGTCTGTCCTTCTTGTTATCTTTGTCCTCTTCATCCTCTTGTGGGCCAGAGCCAGCAGGTTTGTTCTGTCGCGGGTCCACATAAGCGGGTCTTATCAGTCCTGCTAGCGCCTGAATGGGCAAGTTATGCACAGCGGGTGCCGCGGCCCGGACTGGCAAGCAAGGAGATGGCGGCATCATCGCAGGCACAGGAGGACTGGATGGACAGTCACCAGTGTTGCTGTTTGAGTCTTCAACTGGGCTCTTTTCTTCCTTTTCAGGTCCTGTTGCTCGTGATGGTGACGCATGAGGCGGAGAGTTTTGGAGCTTTAGAGACGACCTCAGACCACTGGGCTTTTTAGGGAGATCTTCATTTTCACATTTTGGGGAGAGTAAAGCATGATTGCGTGGGTCGTATAAACTGATGCCTCCTAACAGCGTGGTGGGGCTCTCGAGACCTGCACCCATGGAGGATGCCAGACGGGGGGCATACGGAGGCAGCTTCTCCGGGTCGGGCTTGGAGGTCGCAGCGGTGGGTTGTTTCGAGCTTCCTCCGCGCTGTAGTCGCGGGTCGACGGAGCCGCCTCCACCTCCCTTCTCTCTCATACCCGGTAGCTTGGAGTCCAAGCTGCCAGAGCGGCTAACTCTTGGATCAAGTGTTTTGAGAATACGCGGATCGACGGGTTTTTCCACGTGGTGGCGAGAATCTAGCGTCCTACCTGGGGGGCTACCAAATCTCCCGATTCCCTCTTTGAGGCGTGCGGCTGCCAGACGAAGATCAGGAGGGGTCAGAGGGGCTGCGGGAGGGTGGTCAGGTGGGGAGGAGAGGCTACGGTTCAACTGAGCGTCAGCAATTAACGGTGGAAGTGGCAGATTTATGGATGGCTCCTGTTTGGGGATCAATGAAGGGATGAGATCCTCAGGGGCCCAAACCACCGTCTGAGCGAAGGCAGGGCGCTGAAGAAGTATATCCACCCGGATGTGACTGAACTGCTTGATCTGGCATCTGGGATCTCGCGGCATGGCCCCAGGGCCTGGATCCAATGGGATCAAGGATGCCCTCTCCCTCAGCTCTCGCTCACCTTCCTCATCATCATCTCCAGCGGGATGCTTGTGGGACACCGAGGGGTTTGGGTGGCGATGAGCTTCAGGCTTGGAGGCACTTGGGTCCAGAGGTTTCGTTTTGCGGGGGTCTCTGGCCAGCCTGGGGTTCCCCACAGTGTCTCCGTGCTCCTTTCTGGGGTCTGGGGGGCGCTGGCGAGGGTCAACTTTAATTCGAGGGTCGCTGGGCAGAGCACGCTCCTTCTGCAGTCTGGGGTCCATGGGGACCACTGGTGCTGTGCCTTGCTGCTGGTTTTTCAACATATCGTTCTGTTTCTTTAGAGTATTCAGGATGGCTGTCACGCTGCTGCCCTCTTCCTCATCACTGGAGTACCAGTTAGGAGTTTCATCTGTGTAACAGGATATATTTATATATAAACAGAAATCAAGTGTGATATTTTCATTGAAATAAATGAGTTTAGAGATGACTGTCTATTCGAACCTTTCTCTCTGCTGGGAGGTGCACAGCCTTGACTCTCTTCCCTGCGACTGTCTGAGTCTTGATTGTTCTGATTCAGGTGTAAAAGCAAAGCCTTCTGGACTGCTGGCAGAAAGTCATGCATCCCAGATTCGATGTTACCCTGCAACTGAGAGTCTTGCATGGGTCTATCATCTAATGCACAGAAAAAACGAAGAGAAAAGTGAAGCAACACATTTCATAGATTTCAAACATATAACAGAAATATAAGGCCTACCTCCTTGCGTCAGAGACTGGCTGCTGAAGAGATTCTTAAAGAACTCTGATGGCATATGGCCCATATTTTGGAAAGGCATATTCATCTGCATGTCAGGCCCGGGTGGGAACGTTGCCCCCTGTTGGTTCATGGGTGGGCGGTTCATGTGCTGCATGTTTCCATGGAAAGAAGGGGGCGGCCCTTGGGGTCCGAGCATAGGAGGGCACTGACCAAAGCCCTGTGGTGGCGGATGGCCAGTGGGACTCTGTGGCATTCCTGGACCTGTGAATGGTGGCGGAGGGCTTCCCATAGAGCCTGGAGGTGGTGGGAGAGTAGGATTCGGAGGAGATGACATCATACTGCCAGACCGCATATCCTCAGGACCTCCAGCGAAAGGCACAGGACCACCACTTCCCTGAAACTGTCCAGCAGGGGGTGATGTACTGTTGTAGAAATTGGGCCTGCAATGAACGAATGAAAGTTATGCAACTTATATGCGATATCAATCATAATAAACTACTAAAACCGCCCAAAACTTCTCAATTCAAGCAGCGTTGAGTTCATTCAATTTCCTCAGATCGTCACATCAATAAATAATGTGAAATTAAAGATTCGATAACCAATAGTACCTTAGAGCGATCTTCTGTGCCAAGTCCACAGTAGGCTGAACTTTGATCTCAAACAGAGAAGGGATCTTCTTGCCTCCATCTGGTGGGCTTCCAGGCCCAGGGGTGGGCAAAAGTCCTACTCCAGGAGGCGGTTTAGGTAGTGGGGCGATTCCATGTTTCCTCAGATCTTCCAACTCCAGCTCATCCTCATTTACATTCTCCTCTTCTGTGTTGAGGATCTGAAATGTGCAACAATAAAACAATGTTTTCCATTTAAACAGTTAAAGTAGGTGTGACTACAAGACTAAACAGTGACCTTTACCCCTGCATAATACACATTTACTATAACACATTGTCCAACTAAGCCAAGACATTTGACCTCAGGTTACATAAAATACAACCCTGCAAATGTTTAGTGAATGTTATTTCAGTCGTTACCTTGTCCAAGAGTTCTTTAGTTACATCGGTTAAAGGCTCGTGAGAAAACTTGCAGTTGTCCCCTTGGTAACACTTTGCTCCAGTGTGAAAGAACTTGCAGGGATACTCACATAAACCTCTGGGTCAAGGTCCAAAACATAAACAATACATTTTAATAAATGCTTATTAAACAGATACATGTGCACTGCACATCTCACTCCAAGATTCCTGGAGGTCAACAGGATGAGCCATTTCTTTGGATAAAGGCATGAATGTTAATGTCATCTGTAAAGCGTGTTTAAAGGATATTGTGCATGTATATACAGACATCTCCTTTGGTACAGTATCCCTGGACATAAAATTTGCACAGTTCCTTCTTTTTCTCTGGAATGACATTCTCATGTTCAAACTTGCACTGGTCCCCCTGTGAAACATTGCAAGAAAGATTCACGAGGTTTATCTTTAAGCCTGTGTTACACTCTTTTCCATTTTTCAAACCAAATGATCTTTAATTTAATGTTTATTTCAGAAACACAACAATAAACGTACTTTGATGCATCTGCCCTCGATGAAATATTTACAAATGTGCCTCCCGTTGTGTTCAACCGTGTGTTGATTAATGAATTCCTGGCTCATGATTGGACGCTTCTTCTGAAAACTGGGCGGACCTTTAGATTCCTGTAGAAAAGACAAAACCAAATGTTAAAGTTCTGCAGACTTTACCGCCAATGTTCAAGACGAAAAATTCTCACCCCGTCTCCGCCCTGATCTCCTCCTCGACCACGTCCCCGGCCCCAGTTCTTCCCCTTCTGTTTCTTGTTTTTGTTGGCCATTCCACGTCCCCTGCCCATGGCACCACGTCCTCTACCACGCTGACCTCCAACTGTGAAAGAAATGACCATCACACTCCAAATTACTATTAAAGTCACAATTTGTGCAAAAACATTGCGTACATGACTTGTGAAGAGAGTAAATGTGCAAAAGAAATACACAAACATACACTGCTGTTGTTGTTTTTGTTGTCCCTTCATGACCGGCCTCTTGGCCTTGTCTTTAGGTGGCCCTCCTCTGCCATGACCAGACGACTCCTTAGCGTGTTTGTATTTAGACAGTTCCTCTGAGAAATCATCCTCCTCTTCATCATAGTCACTGTAGTCACTGTATTTGTCCATCTCATTCTTGTGCTGCGTTGACCGCTGTGGTTTTCCAGGCTCGTTTTCTCGCTAGAGACGAAGGTGGACATAAATCGAGTAGAATGACATAATGATACGAGAATTTTAACTCCAACACCTGAGCTCTTATTCACCTGCACCAGCTCCCCATCGTGATCTCGATACGTTGCTTTGTTCTTCTTACTCTTGGGTCGGTCTTGTCGCTCGTGATCTGAGTCGTAGCTGTCCGAGCTGGAGCCGCTGGATGGAGAGTGATGCTGAAACAGAAACAACAGAACGCTCATGAATGGGATGTTTAATCTACAGAAATTAAGTGACCTGAAATCATTCATTTTTAATGAGAGTTGACAATCTGAGAGGATGTGAGCAGCGGCGGTCGTTTGTGTCGAGACCAAGACTTTTCCAGGCATTTGTAAATACAGGATAAATACTGAACAGATTCAAAATAACAATTCACATATCAACATTACACAAGCATTATTTAGCCAATGAAATATTTTAGAGCAGAGCAAACTGAAAAAAAAAACATTAAATCATTAAAAAATTATTTTTTTTACTGTTTCTATGCTTAGAGACACGATTAAAACAAATAACTGTATCAAAACACTGCTATCCAAAACACACCTTCGGTCGATCCCGTCTCCTCTTCTTTGATCTTCGCTTATCTTTAATTTTTCTGTGTCTCTTTCTGAAGTGACGATGAGTCTTGTCATCTTTTTCTTTTCCTTTCTCTTTGTCTTTCTCACCCTCCTCAGAATCTTCTTTCGTTTCTTTCACCTCTTCAATGCTTATTCCTTCATCATCGATTTCTCCATCCTCCAATTCTCCATCCTCCCTATAGAGAAACAAAAGATTTGAGCGTTAAACAATTTCTATTCAATTTTTTTAATTACAGTAGTAAAAATTGACATTTTGGAACCATTTGTTAAAGGGATAGTTCACCCAAAATTCTGTCATGAAAAACTCACTCTCCAGTTGTTACTAATCTGTATAAATGTCTTTGTTTGGTTGAACACAGAGAAAGATATTTGGACGAATTGACTACCATAGTAGGAAAAATGATAATGGTAGTCGAAAGTGCCCCAGAACTTTTTGCTGTCCTAAATTCTTCTAAATATCTCATTTTGTGTTCAACAGAACAAAAGATTATAAAGGTTTTTTTCCTACTATGGTAGTCAATGGGGTCTAAGAACTGTTTGGTTACAAGCATTCTTTCAAATATCTTTCTCTGTGTTCAACAGAACAAAGAAATGTATACAGATTTGAAACAACTCAAAAGTGAGTAAATGATGAAATTTTTCTTTTTGGGTAAACTATCCCTTTAACCCTTTAAATTAAAATGTGTGGCAAGCATTTTTAACTCATTGAATTTGGCAAAAAAACAGTCAAAGTAAACATGAAGTGCCTGGAAGGTCACAGATTTGTAACACTTTAAAGCGAAATAAAGGCTAGAGATTCTAACGTTTTTGTTCATTATACAGTAAGCAAAAAAGGGACATGAAAACTCAAAGGAAATGCTCTCAATGTCACAAAGTCTGGATTGGAAACAGAATAACTGAGGGTCTGAAGGGTTCTTAGTGTTCAGCTCTGAGGTGAGTAAACCATGACACCATGTAAGGCAAAAGAGTGGGATTTTACACAGCCGAAGCCAAAAAACAGCCTTTACATACAAAACCTGGGCTACTAAGGCTAAGCGTGCACTACAAAACAAATGGAAAAGACCAACTGAGTGTGTGAAATAAAACAGCGTGATGTATATTATAATGTATAAGTGAGATTGGTGGTTGATTTAATGGTGGTGTCTTCTAAGTTAAACTGTGGGAGCAGAGCAAGCCAGACAACATCTAAAGCACATTTTAAAACAGGACTAATGGAATTATGAGTAAATTAGTGAAAGTAAATGGGTACAAATGTGCAGTTTTGTCTCTTTAAACCTAAGCACAGATACAATGACAAAGGGGGTCAAAGGAGAAATCATGATAAAAGCAACTGTCACGGTTTTTGGGATCTGGACACTGTCAAGGCCAGCCAAGCTCAAGTGCTTATTTAAAACACATGCTATGTTTACACGTCACCACAACAATGAAGTTCAACTGTTCAGCTATGTCTGGACATAAACCTGTCAACCGTCTCATCCCATATGTGATCCTGGATCACAAAACCAGTCTTAAGTAGCACGAGAACATTTGTAGTAATAGCCAAAAATACAACGTACGAGTCAAAATTTGCTATTTTTCTTTTATGCCCAAAATCATTAGGATATTAACTAAAGATCATGTACCGTGAAGATATAATCAATATATCAAAACTTTATTTTGTGAGTGGATGCAGCAAAATCGCTAACAAAAATGCCCAGAAACACGTCTACAAACTTCACTCGCTGCTGTTGCTCTTTGAGAATAAAGTTTGGTTTCTATGTAAAGTTTAGAATTTCAGCTTTCAGGTTCATCTATTCTCCACAACGTCATTACAGCGATAAAACAATAGAGAGCGTTAAAACAAACCTGTTTCTTCTTAGCAGCGGCCTGTTACAGCACATCTGATTAACAATTTAAAGGTGATTTTCTCAATGTTTCGACTTTTTTGCTCCCTCAGATTCCTGAGTTTAAAATATCTTTATTCAGCTTTCAGGCGATGTAAAAATCTCAATTTCGCCTTGGACCTGGTTTTGTTGTCCATGGTCACAAATAGAAAACACTTGTTATCATTGTCACAGCACAGCAATACACCAGCCTAGAAATGGTCTATGGGATGTATGTGTAACTTGCAGTCTGCTTGCTTAAAAGTCAACATGAAATGGCATTAGCATATTTACTTATAGATATATAAGATAGACAACATTTCTACACTAAACAAGACATTAATTGCCCAGTTTTGACTTTTCACGATCAGAAATAGATTTATATTGGTGACAGCCAAGAATTACATTAGACATTTTTCTTTGGCATGTCTTGAAATGTATTCCCTTAAACTAAACTCTTGTAGACTTTCTAGTAGGCGACAATGGACAAATACATTTCGGCCAAGCTGAGCACAGCCCACAAAAAGCCTTTCCTCCAATCCCTGTTCGACAACATATGGCGCAACATTCCTGCTATGAATCCCTAGCAGCCATGTTTCCTTCCACGGGTGGGCGGGGCTTTCTAAAGGACCGTGAGTGGGCGGGGCGCAACACGCCTCAGGACTATTTACATAATTTTAACAGCCTTGAAACGACGTATTAACATTACTATAATAACATGACATAACTCGCGACAAGCTTCCAGAAAACATGAAATGCCTTTTCCAAATAAACCAACTAAGTCGGAGAAATAAAGAGTGCGAAAGCGCTAAAATGGACGAAGCTGCGCAGTGTGCCACGAGCTTTTCTCTGTATCCGTTCAAATGAAACTGCATGCAGTAAAATATGACCACTACTTCGTGAACTGGGGGAAAGGCCTGCCCGAAATACGTCCTTAAAAAAGACCAAAGATAAAAGTGAAAAGACATTCACTCCATAGTCGCACACATGAAGCATTTGCAGATAAGAACATGTTTACTCGACCTTTCTTCCCCTGCCAGCTCACAGTCTGTCATGTTTTTGTCAAGTACGGGGCTTGGGGGACTGGAGAAGAGGCTCACAAAAGCCATGATGGTTGGAAACACAACTGCTCCGCAACCAGAGTGAGATGCATCAGTCACTCGTTGGCTGAAGGTTTGGATGTATTGACAGTCTGGAGAAAAAACTCACGGTTTACGCGTCTCAACAACACATGAGACGCTTAACAACAGACATGATATCCTCTGTCATGTTTAACGCTGTCTCAACACAGCTTTGATACCGCAGCTTTGTTTACGTCCCCGGCGATTTCACAGACGCCCTGGTGCGAGACTGCAGACGGAGAATATTGCGTTTGTTTTCGACGCTTTTTTCAGGATCTTCCACAGACATGGCGCCCGCGACATTACGTGAAAATGGCTGCGAGGATCTTGCAAAAGCCAGTGGTCCCGCCTACTTTGTCGTCGGGGCCAATCGCTGCATTTCCGTCTACGCGCGAGACACAATGACTGGCAATTCTATTGGTTGAGGCGCTGGCGCCTAAGCGCATGGATTATTTTTCTGTTTATCTATTGGTTAGTAAAAATGTCAGTCATTTTCAGACCGATCGTACAGTACAAGTTAGCGTGACGCACTAGTATTTAGATATATATATTTTTAATGTTTTGTGTTCTGCATTTCTTGTATTTCAACATTTTATTTAACTAATAATTACGTTAGGTAGATAAACATGCAAATGAGGTATTTCGGAGTTGCCTTAATAAACTTTTATTTTTATCACATAGACTTATAAGGCAGTAGCCTACTGACTTGTATACATAAATAAAACTGTTTTTTTTTAATTACTTATTTACATACAATCAGAAAATATTAAAACAAGCTTGAATTTAAAATAAGTTTTACAATTAAGAAATATAAGGAAATTCAGAGTACCTTAGCTCTACAATATAATGTAGTAATACATTTGCATTAATGCATTTGGTACACTCTTAAAAAAAGTTGCCATAGAAGAACCTTTTGGTTCCATAAAAAACCATAAACATCTGAAGAACCTTTCTGTTTCTTTGTTGTGTTCTTTAAAGAACCTTTGACTGAATGTTTTTTTGTGGACCCAAACATGGTTCTTCTATTGCTATGAAGAACCTTTTATTTTTAAGAGTGTGGAGGCCTATCCAATGCAATTCAAGTGCATTCAAGATATCAAAGAAATACAGAATATCAAATATATTGTGTGTCCTGTTTTTTTTTTTACTAATATTTGGTCCACACCCAAACTCAGACCGGTCTTCCTGTTTCCTGTGACACATTCATTAAATTCATAGATGTATCTGAATCAGCACTTGTGTCATGGGAGTCTTCTTGATGTGGTTTTCTTGTGTGTTCCCATATCCAACTAACTGATAGAGTTAGAAACGCTGATAACACAAACCCGAGAAGAAAGACGGCCATTGCCAAAGGTACAGGTTCTGTGAATACTGACCGAAACCAGGATTTCTTTTCTGAAACACAGTCAACAAGACTTTACATCGTTTATTGTTTTAATCACATAAATCATTTTTTCACCGAGTAACTTACCATAGGTTATCCTCAATTTCTCATTGATGCTTAAGTGTTCAATCTCACAGCTAACACCATGGGCACTAATGTTACCGAGGCTAAGATATGAGGTTATCTGGAATCTGCCATCTCTGTGAGGGAGTATTCCAGTTGTTGATACACCATAATAAATAGGTCTTCCTGTCTGGGTCCAACGCACTCGAATGACATTCGGATAGAAGCCATGCATGCCACACTTAAGATATTTATTTTCTTCTTTTCCTCCAGAAGATAAAAACACAGCTGGTCTTGCTATATTGAAAAAATAATGATATATATATATATATTGGCACATTTACATTTTAAAATGTTGGAAATTTCCATAGAGAATTAGATATTGCAGTTTTTAATTGTTGTTTAGTGAGTTTCTTGGAAATTTAAAGGGACAGTTCACCCAAAAATGAAAATTTTGTCATGAATTACTCACTCCAAACATGTATAAATGTCTTTGTTTGGTTGAACACAGAAAGATAATTTGGATGAATGCTTGTAACCAAACAGTTCTCTGACACAATTCACTACAATTACAATGGTAGTCAAAAAACAATGGTAGTCAATGGGGACCAAGAACTGTTTGGTTACAAGCATTCTTCCAAATATCTTTCTGTGTTCATCAGAACAAAGAAATGTATACAGAATTGAAACAACTCAAAGGTGAGTAGATGATGACAGAAACTATCCCTTTAATGTATTTCCATATATAAATTGGAGATCTTAGTTGAGTTACGCACCTGCCTTGGAGAGGGAGTTGTTGGACAACAAGAAAACAGTTTTCACTGCAGAGCACACCATCTTTAGTTTATCTTCTTTTTTCTTCATATATTCTTTGCTTTGTCTCTCCTCAGCTAAACGTTTACCAGGTTCACTGGTAGCAACGACAGCCTGGTTCACCAAATCAATATGCATCATGTCTTTGCCATCATACCCATATTTCCATAAACGATCAACTTGACCTTCACTGTTAAAGGAGCACCCAATAAACTGCTGAAATGCATGTTCATCTGAAATAATTAAAAAAAAGATCATGTTGTATCATATCAATTTATATACAATTAAAATATGACATTGTTACTGTTATGTCCATTTGTGTCCAAAGTTACTGCAATGGATTTAATGAATTACAGTAGACAAGTAAAATCTTCAAGCAGATCATATTTTACTCCCATATTTAGCAAGATATGTTTAATATATTGTAAAATGACAATCAGCCCTACCTGCACCAAAGATGACGTCAAGAAAAGTAACGATGAGCAGAAAAGTCTGCATTCTAAAAGCTGAACTTTAAATGAGAAAGTGGTAAGATCAATGTTATATTAAAGTTGAAAGTCAAATTGAAGAGAAAGTGAAAGTAAAGAGATGAAACGGTGACGCATGATCAAATAGACAAAAATTGTAAATAGAGAGGAATGCTTTCGGTATTTGGTGACGACTGTCTTGATAGACATGGAAATGTTAAGAGCACTCATGTTAAATCTTCTGCTGTTTCCACAGACCATCATAACGTGGACAGGTAAAAATGACTTTCATTCTATTATTATTTTTCATTTGCCACAGAAAGCAAACATCAATATGTAAAAACAACCCACAGATTTCCAAACAAAAAAAAAGGTGCTGGGCTTTTGGGTTTAGTTTGACGTGTATGCATTTACCTTTATATTCTGTAAACAAACTGTAAAAAATTGCACCAACAGGGTCTCAGTTCCAGGAAGTGAAATACAGCACAAAAAACAGAGCTATTTTTCTCATACAATTTTAGTGCAAACTATAGAGCTGAAGTGCATGTGTAATATGTGGTGTTTGCTGGGACAAATATTACTTCTGTTAGTGGTAATTTGTGCTATGGACATAAATTATATAGCTGAAATCATAAGGATTAAAGTGACCTATTTTTTGTCAGATATGGTGACCCATACCCGAAATGTGACCTCTGCATTTTACCCAACCAGTGAATAGTGAACACACACACTTCAAGTCGTGAATACACATACACCGGGGCAGTGGGCAGCTAACACTGCAGCGCCCGGGGAGCAAACGGGGGTAAGGTGCCTTGCTCAAGGGCACGTCAGTTGTTTCCTGCCGGTACTGAGAATCGAACCGGCAACCTTCTGGTTACGAGTCCGACTCTCTAACCATTAGGCCACAACTGCCCCCCTGTTAGGCCACAACTGCCCCCCTAACAAGGTGTGCTATGATTTTCCTATGCAATACAAACCATCCCATAGATTTTTATTGAAGGAGGGCATATCTAGAGGCAAGAATATAATTTGGGAGATATGGGTCAAACAAATACCAAACAAAGACACCCTGACACCGCTGAGAACACCTTAGCATGAGGGCAAACTATTTTGACTGTAAAGTCCAGCTATTCTGTTTGCTCTTACATTCATAAGTCTTGACCTGTTATTAATCATTTTTGTTATTAATGACTTTTTTAGACTACCATGCAGTAAACGTCCTGGCATATACTCGGATAATGGGAAATGGTTCCATGGACCAAGCAGTGGTTGTGTTGGTCAACGATGCCATATTTGCCTTCTTTGACCATACAAACCAAACATTTATTTTACGTCCTAGTGCAAGTGCAGGCTTCTCTGTTCTGGAGAAGCGTTCCAGCACTTTCTGCCTGACTGAGGTCTTGAAGGGTTTCCTTAGACAGGCGAAATATCTGCAGAGCTTTAAAGATGCTACACAATCATCAAAGCCACTTTTAGGTAATGTGATTATAAATAACTAATTGTAAAAGTGCCCCTCTATACAACTCTATACATTGTGGTTTTACACTGTGAAATTGCATTATTTTCCAACAGCACGTCCGTCTGTCGAAGTGTATACTGAGGTACCCGAGGAACAGGGAAAAGTGAATACCTTTTACTGCTATGCAACTGGGTTCTATCCCGGTGACATAGAAATGAATATTTTTGTCAACGGTGTTAATGTGAAGGGAGAGACCTCTGATTTAATGTACGGGGAAGACTGGACTTTCAGAGTATACAAGTATGCAACTATCACCCCAGAGCCTGGAGACGAGTATAAATGTGAAGTGAAACATAGCAGTATCCCAGAACCCAAACTAACCGTGTGGAGTGAGTTTTCTTTTATCAATCACGTAAAATATTTGAAAGAAATGCACAATGACACGTCAGCTGATCTGTCCTGTACTTTCTTTAGGCCCTGAATTCTCTGAATCACATCCCTACTGGGTTTATACGCTATTTCTCAGCATTCTTCCGGGGATCGCTTTATGTGTCTGCATCTTAAGAAGAAAAAGGCACTTCCAACCATGAAGGTGTTTAGAAAAACACTGTAGTATCTGTATGCCACTGCTCTCCATCCACAAATATACACATATTAGGCTTTTAAGATTTGTGGTGATGAATTTTAATTTTTGTCATTTCTTTTAAGATGGGCTGTTATTGAGACATGTAGTGTACATTTTGATCATTTTCATTATTTGTCCCTACACATCTTTTCGGTGCATTACCGACATTAAACATGCGGTGGCAGCAAAATCACACAAACGTGTTAAAGTTTCTCGTTTTTGAAAGCATAAAGTGCTTCTTGTTTTGAGAGAAATATGTGCTTTTTGTGTGTGTTATGCTTTAGGTAAAAGGTATTTAAAAAACTATAAAAATTATAAAGTTTAAAAGTAGCCTACCTTGCTTAAAAGACATCTTTCTAGACAGTTGTGTCCATCGAAATACTGTGATTGATATGTTATTTTATGTTAAAAAACAACTCAAATGTATTTTACACGGAGTGATTACAGCAGATTTTAGTGAAACTCCGTTGATATGTCCGATTAATTTTGGTTCGGACAGTTCGTTTAAATGAACCGATTCAAATAAACGAGTCAGTCAATGCGAGTTGATTCAAATGAATCTCTAGTTTCTGTGTAGCAATAATGATTCAAACGAATCTCTAGAAAGATTCGCTCGGAAGCTGGACATCATCAGGCACTCGACGAGTCTCCATGAGGAACTCACGAGCATCTTTAGCAGTTCTTGCACCAGTTTACCACACATTTCCTATCAGGTTTTATTCAGCAAATACTGGTAAACAGAATAAAGTTAACACACCTGAGGATTAATAACAACGAAGCGAAAAGTGGATATAAAGAATGAATTTATCATATTTATACACAATTTTTCTCTTGCTGACAGTTTTGTCCTTGCATGACTGTAATGATTCGGCACAGGTGAGTGTGAACGTTTATATATTAAATGATACGTTATCATATGTGTGTATATGCATATTTACGGAAAGTAGTCTCGTAAAAATGTAAGTTTCTATCTGTAAATTTATTGTATATTTTGTTTTATTGAGTATTGTTATTAAGTGATACCAAAAGTAGACAGTTAAATCACACTTAAAGTGTAATCTCTCGTTGCACTTAATAATAAATAATAAAGTGGCATCTGCAAACAAAGGATGCTAAAGCTTTTTCCAGAACTTTATACCAACTGGTGTCAACGTGATTTTTCATTAATAAAATAGTTATTTTAAACCTTTTTGGTGACGATTTTGCTTGCAAATGTAAGCTTGTGTTATCCTTTTTAAAAATAATAGTGATTTGTTTGGACGTTTTTGTTTATGGTTGGTTTACAAAGGGTTTGGGACCATCAGAGATACATCATGAAATATGTTTGAAAGCATTTTCTCAAGATTAGCACTTGTTTTATTTATAATGGCATAATCCCGGTGAAATATAAGACCGGTGCGTTTTCTCTTTCCTCCAACAAGACTTCATGTAACTGCCATGAAAAACATATACAGGAGACGGGCTCTTTGGACACAGATCCTACAGACATCTGCCTAACAGCTTTTTGTAAAACTGCCACGGAGCTGCTGAGGAAAAAGAGACCAAAATGTGGACTCTTACATGTGGTTGTTGGAGAGGACCTCAGATGTTGCCCTCTGACCGAACACATACGGGACAACATCACTTCTGACAAATTGTCCTGTAAAACGGGAGTAATATTTGTGTTTCTAAGGGAACTCGCTTGACTTCCTCTGCTCTGGCACGCCGATAACTTCCAAAATATTGGCCTGGACAGAAAGACCTCAGCTTTTATGTTATGCCCCACAGGAGTCCCTGTGTCCGAATGCATGACATCAGCCACATCTGGCTTTGATCATTCATCTGTGTCATTTTTTCATTTTCATACAAAGCTAATGTTTTGCGGTAATGTTTCCGTTTATGATGTCAAATGTGTCCATCGTGAGGTTGTGTTCTCTATCATTAGGCGATAACTGCTTGCCATCAAATTGTAACCAGGTGCTGGGTTGGTTGCTGATCTGGACGTGTGGGCTTTGTTTCTCAGGGTTGTATGGATAAGGACAGAGTGATGGCCGTACTGCGTCAAATGGAGAAGTTTCTCAAAGGACAAGAGGTCCGGTTTACAGAAACGCTTCGGATTATGAAGTCCAAACTCGCCGGTCTTCAAAACTCTGTGTCCAAGTTTCCACAATCAGACCAGTCCTCATGTGAGTACTACATGTCCATATAATACGACTACTGTCTGTTACAAAGTCTTACAAAAGTTTTTATTATTGTAAAAGTGTAGTAACTATGATGAATTGACTTTCATCATATTATCCAGTTTTACTACAAATACCACTATGTTTCCTGTAGGAAAACCAGGGTTAATTTGTGGTTACCATTGTTTAACCACAGTGACCATTGTTTTTGTTTAATTTGTAGTAAGACTATTCTTAATTGTGTGTGTTTTTTATGTTGTGGCCGAGAAACATCAAACAAATCAGATCAGAAAAGCAACAGATTCATTTTAATCACATTTTAGATCGAAAAGCCTTTAAAATGAGAAACATATACACTGCAAAAAATGGCTTTCTCACTTAGTATTTTTTTCTTGTTTTTCAGTACAAATGTCTAAAAATTCTTAAATCAAGATGCATTTTCTTGATGAGCAATGAAGAAAATAAGTCTTGTTTTTAGGCAAAAAAATATTAAATGTAAGTAAATTTGTGCTTTAAACAAGCAAAGGTTAAACTTAATTCAAGTTTTTTTTTCTTAACCCATTTTGCTTGTTTTAATCACAAATTTACTTACATTTCATATTTTTTGCCTAAAAACAAGACTTATTTTCTTACGTCATTTTGCTCATCAAGAAAATGCTTCATTCAAGAATTTTTAGACATTTGTACTGAAAAACAAGACAAAAATACTAAGTAAGAAAGTCATTTTTTGCAGTGTAGGTTTAGTGATTCATATTATCCCATTGAACCGAGGTTTGTTTGCTTCCCCAAACGTATCCGGAGTAATCCCTCATAACATTCAGATTTCATTTCACCGAGAGGAGGTGTGTCTCTGTGTGCGATGTCATTCTGACATCTGGATTCATACACTTCAGTTCTAGAGTATTATAAAACACTTCAAAGCTGTGTATGAAAGAACCTGCAGACCGGTTCACATTCATCCAGGACAGATTCATCTACAAATGGCCTTTATGCTAATGGAAACCATTCAGAACTAAAACCAACGTGAGGCTTTGAGGACTGCATGAATGCAAGAGAGAAGACTGAAACGTAAAGACCCCAAAAATGTAAATATGATGTAACCTTAAAGGAGTAGTTCACTGAAATATATCTAAAAAATCCTGTGCCATTCCTGATTTTTATTACATTTTTCAGTTTAACACTTAAAACGTTTAGCGAAAACAAGAACATCCCAGCAATCAATTCGAATCGACACATCAACAACTTCTGATAACTTTATTGGTGGATGTTTGTGCTCTTTGGAGCTTTGCCATGTTGACCACAATCCAACATGACAACATTTTAATAAAAAAGTATTTTTATCTGACACGCAAATTCATTTTTGGGAGAACTACCCTTTAAAAACACAATAAATTGAGCTTGATGATAATGTTTGTTCGCACACACAACTGTACATTTGGACACAATAGTTCAGTAAAGTTGTTTTTGGAAAGTGCAATGGGCTGGGTTTTGTTCAATATACGAACTCAAACGGCACAAATCAAAAACTTCTCAGACTATTTGTTTATTTGTGTTTTATTAGCATGAAATGACTTCCTTCCTTTAAAATGGAAAGCATTTTAAAAGTAATGTTATGTAAAATAGTGGTGTTGGAATTTAAATGTGACTTCAAGTTATAGTTGCAAACATGCATTTTCAAATCATACCACGGTAATGTCATGTACAATGTACTGCATTCATTTCTAATAACAATCTTACATCTTTACATTTTATAGCACATCCCTAACATACATAAATGAATTATTTATATATTATTTACATGAATTTTACCTCCATAATGTGGCACAGTGATATCAAATGGATGAAAATCTTCATTAAAAGGTTGGCCTGGGGGACAGGGCTGGAAAATAAAAAGCATTTGTTAGTCAAGCAGGAAAATAATCGCCAAAGAAATGTCAATGAAAGTTTACAAAAACAAGCAAATGCTGTCGAAATCAAGGTTGCACGTTGACTTCAATGAGACGGGAGCGACATGCAAACACCGGCCCTTTCGTGCCTCATATGGTATTGTTCCCGTTTGTAAGCCGTCTGTATGAAATGAGGCATTTCCCATTTTTTTCCCATGACGGCTCCCACATTCAGCAACATGTGTCTGCCTTCTGGCGAAATATCCCAATTCTTTAACCCCCATTATTCTCTCTATTTCTCTACCTCTTGTGATGTCATGTTCAGCTCAGCTGTCGTGTCCGTCTCTGATGGCTCCGGCCCACGGAAAGAAGTTGGGCTCGAAATACCTGGTGGGTCACGAGGTCCATTTCACATGTTCTCAGGGTTATCGCTTGGCGGGATCGGGAACACGCGTGTGCCAGGAGAACGGCACCTGGAGCGGAGCCACCGTCAGCTGTAAAGGTCTGTCAGAAAGCTTCAATTTAATATCCACTAACTGAAAATGATGTCGAAAATGTGGTGCACTTCCATAACGTATAGTACGGAAAAATATGTGTATGCAAGAAATACCCTGCTTTGAATAAAAACCACTTAATGTTCCTTTACATATTTCCAGATGCTTTTATCTAAAATGACCATTTATCGTATTGTTTTATTAATCTCTTTATGGGAAAGTGCATTAGAAGGTCATATAAAACAGTGTACCTGTACTGTACCCTTACCTGCTCATGTTCTCAAGCACAGCCCACAGATTCTTTGCTATGTATCGAATATGCACAATGTAACGTATCTGTTATTGTCTGTGGAATGTCTGAGCGAAGATACTGAGTAATGAGAAAAATACCTGCACACGTGAATGAAACCTGTGAAGAGTCCAGAAAGCCAACGGGTACACGCACGCACACACACACACACATAAGGAGCAGGTAAAGAAAGAGGGTCATTCATCCTTTTTGAGCCGCACTGAATGAAACCGCATTAAATGTCTTGAAAACACCTGTACCTGCATTCCTGGCCGTCTTCTCATCAGCATTCATGTTTCTCGTCAGTTCAGCAAGTTTACTGTAAAAAACTAAAGTACAAGAGCTTATACGGATATACTGCACTGCATTTCTGTTTCTTGTGCTCTTTAAATCCTGAAAAGGACTTATAATCGTTAACTTAAACTAAAATTATTGTTAACTAAAACATTTAATTCAAATAAAACATATGGACACATAAATACTGTTTAAAAAACGTAAACGTAAATGTTACCTTATTTAATACGGTAATACGTCGAGGCACTAAAATATTATTAACTGGAAATAAATGGAAAAAACAAAATCTGTGATAAAAATAAATGGAAACTTTATGGTAATATAAACATTTATAAAACGACAAAAGCACTTAACACATTTGCTAAAAATTCAACTAAAATGACTATAAAAATATACAAAAAATAAACAAAAATAGAAGTCAATTAAAAATATTAATTAAATTACAGGAAAAAAACTAATAAACGAAAACAATTCGGAAGTCTTTAAAAGCATAACGCACCATTCACACCGCCAGCGACAAAGCGACGTGATGTCATTCATTTCAATGGAGAGCCGGTGACTGTTGCAGACAGGAAGTGGCCGTGTCTATTTATGCAAACTACCGACTACCAGTAGGAGTAAAGCAGCGGAGCTCACGTCATCACTTGCTAAATAACGTAATGTACGATATGATAATGCGTAAAGATCTAGTCTCTTTAACTAAGTATTAAATCATTCAATTATTGCAAACCATCGCGATATGCACACTTCATAGTTTGGAATCGTCTGCTATTCTTCTAGTTTTGTTATTTCATAGTTGTGTTGGCTTTACTATTTTATTTGACTATAAAATGTGAAAACGGCAACACTCAAGAGTGATGTGTGTAAACTTGTGACTGGCAGTATTTGTTTTTTGTATAAACTCACAGTGGACAGAGGTTAAGCTCATTAAAGCCGGCCCGTGGTCCGATAGCACGCAACTATGCTAAGCATGCGATTGATGACTTCCTTTAATATCGCCGCAGGCCGCGTTCCAGACATTCCAGGTGGTACAGTGGGACGGAGTGTGTCTGAATGAGAGCATGTGTGTTTCAGAGGAAGGTTTGAGTTTAAAGTGACGCCTCAGACAGTGTGATGTCTGTATTTCTGCACGTGTGTTCTGACAGTCTATTTTCGGGCGTCTCGCTTCCGAAAGCACCTTTGAGAGCGAGTGAAAACATAAATATGTTCATGGGTCGTTCAGAAATATCTCAGGGACTGAAGCGAGCCATTTAGATCCACAAATTCTCGTGCTTAAGCTTCCCGGGAAAGAAAATAAACACGAGAAGGATCGTGAGCACTGTAGTCGGAAAAAAATTCCTTGGACTCCAAACCTTTTTTTTAGTCTTTCTACTTGAAATTTCTCAAGTTTCAGCCAGATTGAGGAATTGTTGGATGGATGAAATCAAAGTGAAGTACATAATCCATAATGCACTTGTACCATCCATAATCCTCAAGTGAGATCCACCAATCAGAGGAGTCATTGTTACTATAAAAAAACAGCAAAAAAGATCAAAAGTGATCAAACTTGTATTTATATATCAAAATAATAAAAAATTATCTTAAAATATAAGATGCTTCATATTTTAATTCCTTTAGTTTTGTGGTTAATACTGTATTAACTGCTAACATTTTATACTTTCGTACAAAAGTATACTATTTACTATAGTACATTTTAATAAATTATAGCATATATAGTATGAACTTAATGTAATAAAACATAAAAATAAACATTTTTAATGTAATAAAACAAAATCAATGTTGTAGTATACATGAGTATTTAATATAGTAAAGTATACAAACACTACAATATTTAGTAATTTTACTACAGTTTATTATAGTAAATAGTAGTTATAGTAGTAAAAAATGTTGTGGTTCATATAAACCGTTGTAATATCTCATACTTATAGTAAGTATTCACTATAGTAAACTATAGTATGTAGTGTTTTATAATGTACTACTGTGATGTGTTGTACTGTAGCATTTAGTATAGTGAAGTATAAAACGCTACAGTATTTTGTAATTTGACAAAAGTTTACTATAGTAAATAGTATGGTAAACTATACTATTTTCCTTTTTGACTTTGAATCAAAGGTTGTAATGTAGTGAGAACATTTTTATTTTGTAAAATATTTGTATATCAATAAATTGAACTTAATCTTTGCTGCCATGATGCAAATAATGGTTTAGTAAAAAATAATTGAAACCATCATTTCATATTGTTGTCAGAGCATCCCTCGATAAAACAGACCTTCTTTAGATCTAAAAATGAACACAAATAAAATATAAACTAGTTTTCTGTGCTAAAGTGTACACAGATGATTTTATTGGAAGAAAATTAAGAGCTTACACATGTCCTCATCATTTTAGAAAACGTGTTAATTCTTCTTTTTAACACAGGCAACACATGGACATTTTACAACACCAGTACACATGTTGTGTGGCACAGTAGCTGCTAACCATCCTCACCCGTTCACCGTTACAGATGCGAACAGCTCTTACCGGATTCTGTGAATGTGACCGGGACGGGAGAAGCTCAGTTTAGTTTAACTGTGATTTAAGACATTCCCTGTAGACCATTCCTCAGCGTCTCCATTCCATTGTCAACATTCCAGGAGATCGGATTCATTTTACTGTGCCCTTCTGTACAGGATACAGAGAAGAATGCATGTTAAACTCCAACAATTCAGGTGTTTTCCATGGGCACGAAATATGCGTTCAGACAAGGAGATACAAATCTGGGACATCTAAAGTATTTCTGGCTTGAATTCATGATAGATGCTGAACAAACACAACTCTTTATTATTTGAAATGACAAGAATGTGTCAAGATCACGTCTGGATTATACTGCTAAAGAAAATGAATCCTTTTTAGTTCAATGTAATACAAATGTATTTCTATAGCTCTTCTCAGTGTGCATCGCTTTACACTAAATGCATATTAGTACAGACAACAAAGCAGATTATGAAATAGCACAGGTGGAAAAAAGCATCTGCAAAATGCGAAAACGTAAAAAGTTGTGAATTGCTTTTGATACATATATTGTGATTTGTTATCTCTCCTCACGGCGCATGAAAGCGTTGTGTGATAATGATGCTTCTGTCTGCACACAGATGTGAGCGTGTGCAGCAGTAACCCGTGTCAGAACGGTGCCACCTGTGTGGAGATCCTCAACCAGTACAAGTGCACCTGTCCACACAACTGGAGCGGACACCACTGCCAGTATCAGACTCAAACAGGTCTGTGCTCACCATAACATACAGGGTGTCTTAAAGATGCTTCAGCATACTCAGAAACAAATGTATAGTATGATGCAATGTAAGTCGCTTTGGATAAAAGCATAAATGTAAATGCATTTCCATAAACTACAGCAGATTGAAAGAACTAGCAGTACACGACTGGTAGGTTTATTTCAAACTCTAAACACTAGTTCACTCATAAGACAACAACCACAAAGCAACACTTTCACAAAAACAAGTATACTTTCTGAACTAAAGCATACTAATGTCAATGTTTACTTATTTCAATACTACTAAACTGGCCCCCAGGCTTTTATAAAAGTATACTTTAAGTGTAACAGTAGTACATTTTGACTAGTTCACTTTTTTGTTAGTTTTTTTACTGCAACTATACTAGAAGTGAATGTATAGGCATACTGATAGTTAACTAGTAGTAGTCTAGAAAGTACACTTTGAAGTATACACTAGTATACTTAACAAGTGAACTTAAAATACTAATAAATATATTTATAATAAGGGTTAATACTTAGTTTCATTTTTGAGATGTACATAAAAACTATACTTTATTATTTTAAGTATATTGTCTGCGGCGATAGCCCTGTGGTTAGTTAGCGTATAAGTAGGCCGACTTCGATTGCCGACTCGAGAGTCCTTTGCTGAACCAGCTCCCCCATCTCTGCCTAATGCTTTCCTGTCAAGGTGTACAATAATATAACTTCAAAAAAGAAGTATACTAATAAATAATACACTTAAATAAACCCTAGCAGCATTGTTTTTCTGTAACGTTTGGTGCAGAATTTACAGACCTCACCTTTAAACTGTTTTCAGGTCTTCATATGAAAGCGTTTATCTGACTCCGATAGATCTTATACGTGACTGTGTGTATGTGTGTTTAATCCACATTTCCTCATACCTTCAGCTCCTCCAGAATGGAGCGTCGTGAATGATCCGGCCTTCAGCCGTAAACCTCGCTGTGCAAAAGTGGACCGTGCCCAGCACTGTAGCTGTGACGCTGGCTTTCACATGAGCGGAACCTCAGACAACAGCATCTGTCAGGGTCAGTCTCGCATTGCAAAAGCGCTACAGAAATACATTTCTATAGATTTTTAATAAAGCATCAGATTTTAGACCCGTACGATCCGTTTAATTCGGAGTTTGTTTGTGTGTACAGATGTGAATGAATGTGAGGTGTATAAGGCCGAGCGCGGAGGACCTCTGTGCGTTCATGTCTGCGTAAATGTCCCGGGATCTTACCACTGTTCCTGTCCCACCGGTTACAAAGTGCTCGCTGACGGAAGGAGCTGCGAGGGTGAGAGACAAACAGATGTCACACAAGAAAGTTCTCAATTTCTATATTGTTTTGGTTTTTAAGAACACACATCAGTATGATAAACTACAAAAAAACGTCGAATTATGAATCATTTGAATCAATTGGATAAAAGTGTATACTGAATGCATAAACGCCAAATGTAGTACACTCTTAAAAATAAAGGTGCCATGCCATAGAAGAACCTTTTTTGGTTCCACACAGAACCATTCACCCTAAAGGTTCTTTAAAGAACCATCTATTTTTATCATTTTTTCGTCACAAAGAACCACAGAATGTTAAAACCAAAAGGCATCAAAGAACCGTTTGTTGTATAAGAAAAAGTGTTGGAAAGAACCACAGAAGAAACTCTCTTTGCTGTTTGGATTAAGATCTAAAAAAGCAACTCTCTGTGAAAGACATTTGGACACCTTACAAAGACCTCCAGGGGTAAATGAAGCGAGTAAATGAAGACGAATAGTACGATTGTGGTCGAGTCAGGTTTTGGCTGTCGTGGAGGAACATTTTGGGAGTTGAGAGAGTTCTTCAGAAGGAATTATTAGCCGATTTTATATTTAGTCCGATTGCAAAAGATAAATGTGAACTTTGAGATTTAAATACAAATTCAGTTTCTTTCACAGAGAGATGATCTCAGTCGGAAAAGATGGCAAATCAATCTGAACGGTCAGAATACCAATCCCACCTCTCTCCTCTCTCTTCCCTCTCCAGATGTGGACGAATGTCTCACACAACAGCACAACTGCAGCCGTGGCACCACCTGTATCAACACCGGAGGAGGTTTCCAGTGCGTGAACCCCGAGTGCCCGCGCGCGCACGCCAACGCCAGCTATGTGAAGACATCACCTTTGTGAGTGAGAAACGCACAGAAATCACATATGATTATATCACATCCCCTTTAATGGAGAGAAAACGGAAACGTCTGGTTAAGTCTCATCTATGTACATCTGCGAAAAAGAAGCACACGTCTACATTGAGCTCACATTTGTCAAGTCTGCATATTATTGAAGATCATTTACACCTCCGTACTGTTCATGTGTTTCAACAATTGTCTCATTTGAAAACGCTGGAACACAACTAAACGAACAACAGACAACTTCTCACTGACTCATTCATGACAATTCTGACTCGAAAACAGGACTGTAAGAGTACAGTATGTTTTCTGGTTTCCATTACAAACACGCGTCCATCTCTTTTAGCACTGGCGTCTTTCTAAATCACTTGCTCGCGGGGTGTCATTGAAGCCTTTATTCTTGTTTTTAAAGCAAGCTGTTTGTTAAGCCGACCTGAGCTCTGAATGGCTCCTTTGTGTGTCCGGCTAAATGTGAGAAGCTTTACGTCACGCAACCTTTCTGGAAAACAATGACCCATGTTAAAACTGCAATCCGCCTCTCTATCGCCATCTGTTTGAAACAAACAAATTGCAGGTTACTCGACTCACCTTTTATTGCGTTGACGACAAACTGACATGTTATGTTTATGTACTTGCTCAATTAGGGATTTGTTCATTTTTAAAACACATTTTCTTCGTTCCACCACAGCCAGTGTGAAAGAAACCCCTGTCCCATGGAGAGCCGCTCCTGTCCGTTTGCCGCAAAGACCGTCTCCTACCACTACCTATCCCTGCCCTCCAATCTGCGAACCCCCGCCACCCTGTTCCGCATGGCCACTGCGTCCCCTCCGGGTCGACCGGGACCTGACAGCCTCCGCTTTGGCATCGCCGGAGGAGGTGACACCAGGAGTTTATTCGTCATGCAGCGCTCGGACCGGCAAACCGGAGAGCTGATCCTGGTTCAACTGCTGCGAGGACCTCAAGAGCTCAGCGTGGAGGTGGAGATGTCCGAATACGCCGACCGCACCTTCCAAGCCAAACATCTGGCCCGAGTCCATCTTCTGGTTTCGTCCTATGACTTCTAAAGAGACGGGGATACCCGGAGTCGTCGTCGCCGTGTGTGTCTAACCTTGAGGGAAAAGGTTTCCTTTGCAGGGTCTGAATAATAGAGTTGTTCACAGACACAGATCTGGTTTTGATGCGGACGGCAGTGTAAAGTAATGTGATTTTCCAACTCTAATGTACTCGTATAAAAAGGCTTTTTTGACCTGCTGGTACGCGTGTAGTTTATAGAGGTTGAAGCGTTCAATCCCAGACAGAAATATACTTGTTACCTGGATTTTAGGAGGTTAAACCGTGCGACTGTAGCATTGCTCTGTTTGTTTGAGCTCCAATATTCAACATCCGGCTGTCGAAACAATGAAACAACATTACTTCTGGTCAATATTATACACCTCTGCTTGCGCAAGGATATTAAAACAAAAGTCTTTGGGCTACATTCCACATGAAAAAATACTGTAGTATACTTTAGTAAACTTAAAAAAGTCCGAGCTATTAAAGCGATTTTTGGATCTTGCTATAGTAAATATTAAAATATACATAGTCTATGCTGCAGTTGATATATCAGTATAGTTAACACTATAAAATACTCTAGTATACACTAACAAAATCATTACAATATTTTACTATAGTAAACAGTACAGTATACTACAGTTTATCAATTCGTTATAGTGACTACACAATACTGTAGCAAACATGAACTATAAAATACTGTAGTAAAAACGAAAGTATACTATAGTAGTTTGTACGTGGACTAATTCCAAAAAGTGCATATCCTGCAGGACATAGAGCTTCATGATTGGTTGGTTTTACCATTAAGGAAAACAACAGCTGAAAAATATACAGCTCAAGAATTAATACCTGACGACACAAATATTAAACAAACCTCAGAAACATATTGCTTTTGTCAAACAGTTAAAGACAAACTGCACTGCACATTAACAACAGCATCTACCTACATGAACTATTGCTTATTTTGAATGATCTTTTATAAATGTTGGATGTTTTGTAATGACAATATCAACTTTTCTGTCTGATATATTACCGTTCATGTTTGCCTTGTGTATATCAGGGTTTGTATCTGAAGCTGAAATCAACAGCTACTTTACGCATTGAATTTTATTCACACTTTGAACGTTTTTGAACTAAGGTCAGAAATTCATTTTGGTTTGTGTTTTGATTCTGTTTGTTGTTCTTGCATAAAACAATCTTCACCAAGAAGGGAACATTTTCAATCAATTCTTCAAAATGAATAAACTCTGGAACTGACATTAGTGTTGTTTGTGTCTATGTTGAAGTTTTGAATCGGTCGATTTGCATGTTATTCAGGATGAGCCTGGTCTAATATTTCAGTTTTGTGTGTTTTAAAAGAGCCAAAGATGTTTGTGGCATTTGTTGTTCTTGGGGAAATCAACTGAAGTTCTCATCACATCTGACCATAGAAATGAGAGGAATGCCAGAGACAATAACTACCAGGATAAGAATATTTCTCAATGTGTTTTCCAACTTGAATTTTGCACACACACACACTTTCTCTCTCTCAGTGGATTTAACTCGCACAAGTTTCCAGAAGCACATGTTCTGGGTCAATCTACAATGACAAGTGATTAAAACTTTGTGTAGTCATTGTGTAATATCTCTATTCATAAGTTTTTAAATGCAGTAATGTTTGCCAAACAGGTGATGTGCCCAGAAACTTACATGCAATGAACATTAAGCTTGATGGATGAAGTGAAGAGGAAAACAGACATGAGGCTTTAAATGAAAGGAACAGCCATTATTTACTTCACTCCAAACATGTGTGACTTACTTTCTTCTGAGGAACACAAAAGGAGAAAGTATGAAAGTCCAAAGTTATGATGGGCTGTCTACGACTATTAAAAGAAATAAATACCAGCATAAAGAATTGACAAGCATCATCACGCTCTGTGTGTCTTATAGGTTGTGAAATAATAACATGATAAACTCAAAATGAGACAAAGAGAAACAGGTGAGGTGAGTTACTGCATCTGTCAATAAAGTTTTGTTTTGATGCAAGATTGTGTAAAAATCCAAATATGGAAAATAATATTCTACATTTCCCATTGGAAGGCTAAAGACAAGATTGTTATTTTCGGTATTGTTTGCTAGTCTTTCTTAATTTAAAGCTCAATGTTCACAGAGTAGCTGAAAGGCTCCTGGCTTGTAGGGGAAATAAATTATACATGTTTTTTTTACATGAAACATTAAATAAGATTTATAACCGTCTTGCAAAAGTCATATTTAACATCTACTCCACTTCAAGCACAACTGTTTACAAAACTGTTTTGTTTCCCCAAATAAGTTAAGATATACATCCAAAGTATACTTACCACATGCTTGTTACGCCTCCTTATGGTCCCCCTTAAAAATACACGAGAAATGTCAAGACCAAACAGCAGTTTTCACAAAAAATAACTATTGTATTAACATTTATTTGAATGTAACTTATCAGATCTAAATTTTGTGATGAATAGGTTCAAATTTAGATTCATCTGTCATTGTTCGGGAACCCAAAACAATACTAGACATAACGTTACTTTTACTGCTAGCTAATGCAATTGACTTGCTTTTTTTCTTTTGTTTGTTATCAGAAATAATCTATTATTTGCGGATGTGTACCGGAAGATATGCAATTGTCCACACTAGCTTTAATTTTTAAACGATCATTTGATTTTACACACTGTCCTAACAATACATAAGAGTCAGGTAAACTTTTACACAGGGCCTGGCTCGAGGTTAACTTCCGGTGGGTCTTTTGGAGTGAGATTTTTCCGGAAGCAGGGTGGTAAATTTACTTGATCTTGTTTTATCGCCATGTTCTTGTACATAGAAATACCATTTCTATAAATCTGTAAAAAAAAAAAAAAAGTGTAACAGTAAGTCACAGTAATGCCATGTGAAGTGTCTGTGAGGTTCCATGTAAAAAATTTAATATGAAAGATGTTAACATTGGACGATTCTCGTTCTTTTAAAAAAAACAAATAAAAAACAATGTGAACGTATTTAGATCTTCCTTTATTAGGAAAATTAACCAAGGTTTTACTATAAATAAAGTCATAAAGTGATACGCCTTCGTTGACCCCGTAATGACAGAAATAAGCGCGAAAATGAATTCCGCAGTCAAAATGCGATCGATACAGATTCATAAGAAAAACTTTGTTTCATTGTTATTTGTGTGATCAGATTAAAAAAACTTACATATTTAAATTGGATTAGGTAAAATGAAGAAATAATAATGAATTCAAGTTAATGTGTGAAGTACACAGCAGTCCTCGTGCCTTCAGAAAAAAACTCCCAGAATACCTTAAATTAACTTAACGTTATATCATTTGCTGTCCAACAATGTAGCTTTTCATAACCACCATCCAAAAAATGATCTTTAACATGAATTATTATTATTACAGCTATTACAGTTTTCTGTCACCCTTAAAACATAATAAACTCACAACATATGACATTTCTCATAATAACACAATGTCTTATAGTTGACTGTAATGAACGGTGTTTATTGCAACCCATATATGATTAATGCATATAAAACATAAAACATGCAGATGAGAGACAGAACCTGAGATGTGCAGGACTTCAGGGATGCTATGTGACTCAACAGAGAGACTTTACATTCAAAGAGATCACATTATGCTAAGCAAAACAAACATTGAAAATAAATTATATTTATGATAAATGACTGACAAGGCCAGAATCAGAGAGATAAATAAACCAATCACTACATAAAGTGCAGCTGATCAAATACATTTTAAATACAGTTTTGACAATGTGTTTTGTCTCATGGAAATGTAAGAAAAACAAAGGAAATCTTTCTCATGTTAAAGCACATGTTGTTTTGTTAAGTAGACATGTTACAGAATGTTCAAAACCAGGACCGAAAGGAAACGTGACAAGCCGAACACAAAACAAAACTCAAGAACAAAAGTGTTGTACGGTTTCGGTATGCATCTCATGAAAACTCGTATTTCACCCCAAAATCAAAATCAAGTATATTTTGCATATGAAGCCATTCATGTACTTGTTCCTACAAAATATGTTTAAGCAAAATATGCATTTTATGTACTTTGATTTCGAAGGAAAATGTGAACGGTTACATCAAATTAATTCACATACGCTTTTCTTCAAAAAGAACGAAATATTGTTAAGATTAATAGAAGTACATGTACATCTGCTTTTATTATATAGAAAGATCTGCAGCAGTTATTCTTCATGAGACAAACAAACATTTCTCAATCTGGACTCAAATAATAATACCCTTTTAAATTACTCTGTCGACAAACACACAAACAAATACAAATTCAACACACTTACAGGCATTCAATTATTCACTTTATGTGTTGAAATCATAAACAAATTGACAGACCTGGATGAAACTGATAAATAAAACTTTATATACAGCCAAAAATCTGATTCTAACTGAAAGAAATGTAGAAGACGCTTGGCTTTGGTCAGTCAACTTAAGTTTCATATGACTATCTAATTGTTTTTCCTAACTTTCAGTCAAAATAAACAAACCGACAAACAAAATAATGTGCGTAAAATGCTTCAGTCATTTAGACAAATGATCACTGCATTGGATTAGTCAATCACAATTTTAACAGGTATGATATCAACAAAGTCAGGAAACATAAATCCTTTCCTCTTTATACAGTATATAAATCAATGATGACTTCATTAGCTGGACATTTAAGTTTCGAAAAAGAGGAAACACCTCACATGAAGTTCAGGTAGTTTCAGCACGATTCCTTCAACACCCAAATCTCACCGAGCGACCCGAGCAAAGGCAAAAAACAGTCTGCGAGTCCATCGCTCGCTCTCCGGTGTGGATCAGATGCCAGTTACAGGAACAGCGCTTTGGTTCATCGCTCTTCTCAAACTCACTCCATCTTAGACATCTCATATTTTGTAGTCATGATCTCCTAATATCATAAAGTGAATCATTTATCAGGTGACTACTATTTTTTCTATACAGTTGCATTTACTGTAAAGCTTCTCTGCAACAATGCAAAATTGTAAAAAATGCTCCTTTGCCGTCAGCTGAATAGAGTTCCTAGTGTGAATAGGTTTACAGGAATGCATTATTTGATGTCTTAAAGAAATTAAGTGCACATACCTCATCGGAGTCCAAAAGAACAGGAAGAGCTCTGAAATAAAACAAGTCCGATTAATTACACATTTTTATTAAAGTGTTTTTGCGGAAGAGAGGCGAGAGATTGTTTCAAACAGAAAGACACGTACACATCAGTCAGAGAAGCAGGAATATTCTCCTCCACCCATTTCAAGTCTTCATCCTATAAAACAAATGTATATTTCACTCATGACACCTATATGCTATATAATTGCATTAATAACGATTCATATCATTTCTGACCGGATTGGGTGTTGCAGGCTTTGCTGTTCCATTGGTTTCTGTCTTAGCGGCTCTTAATTTTATCCCATCAGCTGGAAAGAATAAATCATATGATATAATAAAATCTAATGCAATATGATCCCAAACACATTGTTCATAAGACAGAATAATGCTGGTTCACTGACCTAGATTTGCAGACACCAGGAACTCTTCGATCTCTTCATCATCAGAGTCATCGATGAGAGGTGTGAACGCATACCTACAATACAACACATAGAAATGAGAGAATCAAACCTTTGACTGTTAAGAACTCCTAGCATTCTTCGAGTCTCTCAAACGCTTGCCTTTGGTTGTTGGCAGACGGCCTCCACAGAAACATGATGACCAGCAGAATGATAGAGAAGAGAAACCTCCAGAACGCATCATCCACCCATAACTCCATCCAGTCCTGCTAATACACACACAATCCTCATGTCATCATAGAGTTCAGGTTGTGATTCTGCATCAGAAGGTTTATGTACTTACAGCCTGACAGTCGGCTAACCGAAACTTCTTTGTTGTCCAGACCATAAAAATGATGGAGGCTGAAACACACCACAGGCAGGTTAGCATTGCTATTGCTTACGTCGTTCACGGGTTTTCCAACACCTTTTAATAGGATTAAACATTTCATACCAAGAACAGCAAAGATGAGTGTGTTGGTGAAGTGTCTGTACAAAGACAATTTTACAGGATTTCTTCGGAGTTTTAGAGTTTTAATGGTTTGTGCCAGACTGACAAATATTTGAGAGACAGTCAAGGAAACAATATGCTGGTGTAGAAGAATACAGAATAAAGCTTCTCGCATTGAACATGACCCTTTAAACATAAAACTGCAAAGCAGTTTTCCAAAAGGATATCCACCAACACAGAGAGGAGTCAAGCAGTGCCAGGGGAATGTTGGCCAGCAGAGCCAGATCAGAGTCTTTAGCCTGAGACATACAGAGACGGAAAACAGGAACAGAAGCGAGGATTATACTGGATTATCAAGTCAGGCTAATGGGAGGATATGAACCAAACACAGCTAATATAACAAGTGATGCTCCATTATTTCCAGCCTTACCAATCAACATACAACAATAGAAACGGATCAAATATAAGGTGAATTCAGGTCACTTTTTAGCATTGTGATGACAAATATGAGGGAGTACATGACAGGTCAATTTCCACTCTTTGGAAACTCAACCAAATCACATGCAAATCTAACAGAATGACTCACGCCTGTGATCCGTAAAACACCCTCGATGGCAGCGAAGGCAAAGTAGAGAACGCCCAGTCCAACCACTCGGTGCATGACTGTACCCAGACGGGGTCTGAGGAATAAAAAAACATCATGAATACAACCTGGATGATATTCAAAGCTGCCAGTCCATTTCCTTATTACTCACTTGACGATTCCATAACCCAGACTGACAATGATGACCAGCAGACGGGCGAGAGTTCTCTTCAGAGCGGAGACGAGCTCGGCGAAGATTAACAGAGCCTGAGCTGAAGAGACATTAACTGTTATTAAACCGTTTTCAACTCAGAGAACAGAAACAAGGTCTCGTGCGTATCTGTACTGACATGCTGAGCCCACGGTGTTAGTGTTCTGATATTCAGCACAGAAAACCGCCTTCTCTATCATGCCCAAGAAGATGACGCCTGCGATCCAGAACTGAATCCTCAAGAGGTCTTTCCAGTAGCAGGAGGACCAGACAAACCACAGCAGAGCATACAAGATGTACACCACGCACATGACCATATAGAACTGAAGAGACACAAATCACACATTACATTATGAGAATTGGCATCATCCGCAACATGAATTTGCATGGAACAAATGATGCACGATGGTCTTAAACAACGTTTACAGTTAGAAAATCTGAGTAAACAGCGATGTTTGTCTTTGCTAATGTTTATTCTCTGTTATGGGTGAAACGGCAGTACAGACTAGTTCAACTTAAAAAGCCGGAGTTACTGGTTACAGTCTTGTTTGAACACAGGTTATAATGGCGAATAAACATCTCAAGCACAGCTAGCCGATAAACAATACTCACGATCATGAGAGGCCATTCAGTGACGGAGAGAAACCCGTGAGTTCCCTTCATCACCACCGTGACTGAAACAGACACAATAACACATGCGCACAGATCATATAACAGACACAAAATGCTAAATAACACATATTCAGATATTCATGATAAGAGCGATGAGTCCTACAGGTTAAATTCCAGTTGACGTCTTGTTTGCTTGGATGAAATGCCACCACGAGCAGGTAGGGCCCGTCTCTCCAGGTCGTAGCAATCACATTTTCCTTTCCCCAAGAATGAAATGACGGGACATTCATAAATCCATAAAGATCAAATCCCAAATATAAAGCGAATGTGTTAAAACTCACCTTTGCTCTGTATGTGCCAGCCTCAGCATCAGGAGAACTTGTAAAACTCTAAATTACAAATAAACCAAAAATATTTCTCTTTAATGTTTAAAATCAGAGACAAGCTTTGGTAACACGTTTGCTAAACAACATTTGTACCTGTAACTCTCCGTCCATCGCAGGTGGCTTCACCGGTTTAGGCTCCGCTTTGGATTTCTGTCACATACAATATAATCTGCATTTAATGTAGCGGTAAATATTATGAAACATACATAAAACATTCTGGCCGACTGAAACGACGTACATTAAGCATAGGGAAGATGTGCATGTCGCTGTTGCAGGGTAATGTTTTGTACGTGTGTTGAATATATTCTCCCTGTCCAAAAGGCATCGGGTCCAAACTCACACCTCGACTGAGCGGCGTCTTCTCATACAGTTCCTGAGCAGTCAAATAAACCAACAAATCATATCACACACACATCTGCTATAGAAATATCCAGAAGCACGCAAAGGTCTCTCACCTCTATATTGTTGTATTGGTTGTGACACGGGTAGTATTTTAAATACCATTGAATTGTAAACGTCACTTCTTCCGGACATCCAAATGATGACACTGCAAAGAGATAGGAAAACTTCGAAACGATTCTCATCGTAAGATAATAACTCTCTCGGTTTATAAAGCGTCATCTCCAGATTATCATCATACCTTTTAATTCAATGTCTGTGTCCTGGTACATGGATTTTCGTAATAATAAAGGTCTGGAGGTCTGGAGAAGAGAAAACAATTCCAATTCATTTGCATGGCACTTATATCACTCCAAAGCAAAAATATAACTCACTGAAATAGCACACAAACACAAGACATGTGAAATTCTCTTCTAAACAGCTGTAAGGTGTACAAAACTGTCGACAGCCACCGGAAACCTCAGTGGAAAATTGACACAGGTCTTTAAATATTTGATAAGAAGTGATCACACATTCTTACACGGATCAAATGTGGCTGAATAAAGGTTACGATAAGATGACGCACAGATTCGGTGGGAATAACACATTTCTTTATAGTGCATATTGGGTCAAATTAGAAATAAACCTGCAGTAAATAGCACCATAGAGCACAACAACAAAAAAAGTTCAGCCCTGATACTTTGCACTGTGTGTAGTACTTTATGTAATAACTATATTTTGCGTATATATGACATATTCTGTGTATGGTATAGTGGTCATAATATAAGTTTGTTAACTTGATTGATTGTTGCAGGACATATGCATATATATTTATGCGTTTGTCCATTTCAAAACGAAGCTGTCTTAAACATGAATATTTAACATTCTTAAAATGCATATCTTATTTTTCTATACATTTAGCTCATTTATTTATACATGCATCTCGCATTATCTCAAGCATATTGGTTATAACAGTACGTATTACTGCTTTCAATGTCTTTAAAAACAGCGGATCTGATGAAATATCAGTGTTGTGAAGAGCTGAAGCATCGAGCTAACCAGCTAACATGTGATTCCCCATAAATACACATCAGCTCAATAAACGTCATATTTTCACCGGCAGAAAAACTCTTATTGTATCGCTAGAGATTGGTTGTCACAATAACACCCAGATGTGCTGACATGTAAAGCTAGCTTTAGCCTCCTCCGTCATTTCTAATAAAAAACACACTTTACACTCACATTCAGCACTGTTATAGTCCACAGCCCCGTCTCAGGAGCGGCATTAACTCCATCTAATGATGAAGTGATGAAAAGAAACGGCAGAAAACAAAGTAAACGTCTGTGTGTACACCGGTGACTAGCTGCCGCCATGTTTACTGTCAAAGACGCACGAACACGTGACGCGATGCGTCATGACTTCATCCACGAAAATCTGAACGTAACCGTTTTTGTTTGTTTATTTTTTTTACTTTCATTTAATTTTCTATTACTTACTTTATTTTTGTATTGTTTTTATAGTTGACAAATTATTATATCATATTTTAATTAATGTCTTGTTTTATCGACTACATTGCGTTTTTATTGTTCGTTTTCGGTTTATTTTCTCTTACATCAAGTGTCATATAAGGGGAAATAATTTATGCCATTAAGTTTAATTAAGGTTTAATTTTCCAATTTAAAAACAAAGTGACCTAATAATATTTATTAAAGTAAAACCACTGATTAAATAACAAATAAACAAATGCAAAATATTGTCCTAGAACAACAGGAAAATCAAAGAGCACCTTAAAGCAAAATTCATTTTGTTAGTTGTATTTATTAACATATTTTTGTAATAGCTTTACACTCTGGCATAGAATATATATCTAACAATCACACATACATGAAAACATCGCTCTTGTACCTCCAATGCACAGTATTTTAAAATACTTCATCTGATTCTGAGTTACCATGTCAGTTCAATCGAATGTAAAAAATATACAAAAACATCTGTCTC
This sequence comes from Oreonectes daqikongensis, assembly GCA_026939265.1. Lineage (NCBI taxonomy): Eukaryota > Metazoa > Chordata > Actinopteri > Cypriniformes > Nemacheilidae > Oreonectes > Oreonectes daqikongensis. Next base: position 524,354 of record JAOTQM010000500.1, read on the forward strand.
TCATATTTACAAAAGGCACTTCATATACAAATTTAATTCTATGTATGTACATTGTTTTTGACAACAAAAGCTTCCTTCTAAAACATTTAATAATATTATAAAAAAGAAAACAGTCTTATTTTCATCGCTTAAAAATAAAGGTTTGATATTACAGTATCACAGCTTTTGAGCCCCATTGACATGCATTGAATAAGCCTCCATTAAATAAGGGGATAATTTGTGAACCGGATCCAGCAAAAAAACAGTACTTTCTGGATTTCAACTCCCCAAAATGTTGGAAACTGTTCTTCAAAGCAGATGTGTTGTGTCACTAGATGTTTGCTGCATGTCCGCCACATTTCTGACTGTTTCTTCGCTGTCAGGTTCATGATTCAACAATGGAGTGTCAACAGAGTTGCTTGCGCCCGCTCCTGCGTGGTCCCCCGAAGATATGACGACAACATAACGGTCGTCTTCCTCAGCGCCCGAGCTCTCATGAACGTCCGCCTTCACGACTGACGTGTCCGTCATCTGATGGCTACAGGAAGGAGAGGACGAGAGCAAAGGACCTTCTGAAGCCATTTCTGTAGATTCATCTTCAGTAAAGCTGGTGTTGATGTAGATAATGTCCCTTCTGTTCGATACCGCTGGAAGCTTCCCTGCTAGATTCTCCAGCCTCTCTCTGACCTGTGTAAAGTCGGGCCGGTCCACCGGGTCAGCGCTCCAGCAGCCGAACATGATATCATATCTAAAAACACAGCAGCATATGCAGAATTTACTTTAAGGCTATTATAAAACATTACCAACACATCTTAAAACTAAAACATTTGCCTGTATTGCTTTTTGATTTTCATTATGTGCATTAAGTGTGGTAATAACGCACAAATAGTTTTTGGGGCCACTTTAATAGGAACGGGTGTAACGTTTTTTTATGTTGGATACCCATATATATAGCTAACATTTATTCCTTAAGAAACCAAAACAAACTCACAGTTCATCAAGACAGTCATTTGGTTGTTTCAGTCGGTTGCCTTCAAGGAGATAATCATAAATCTCGTGGTTTTGTACTCCAGGGTACGGGGTCATACCTCGAGTAGATATTTCCCACATAGTCACTCCAAACGCCCACTGAAAGCACATGAAAGTGACATTAAACATCAATAATAATACTGCAAACACACGGGCACAACGTCTGACTGATATTTGAGCAGATATGAGCAGATATTTCCTGGACAGATCAAAGTTATGTTTCATGAGCAGGTGCTGGTGCGGTCTCACGAGTTAAAACACACGTCGTCTCATGAGGATAAAACAGAGCTGTGAAAACACTTCTTACCACATCACTTTTGACAGTGAAGACTCTATCCGCCAGACTTTCCACGGCTATCCATTTGACAGGCATCTTAGCTATCCGGCCCTGCCTGTAATAGTCACCGCTGTAGATTTTCTTTGACAAGCCAAAGTCTGCAACGCACACGGTCATGTCATCACGCAACCTGTAGGAGAAGAAATAAAATGCTTAACAGCACACATAGCACAAACAACACTAGCAAAACATTTGAAAAGAAGTCCAGCATTAATGTGCATGCTAGTTAGAAGTGCTGGTTTGTGTTTGCTAGATTCATGAAGTAGCAAATAAAAGAGTCGAGGGGTGCGTACATGCAGTTTCGTGCCGCCAGGTCCCGGTGCAGAAAGTTTCTGTTGCTGAGATACTCCATTCCCAAAGCGATGTCCATCATAAACTTCAGCAGCATCTGTGTGGGGAGATACTGGAAAAACAAACAACATCCTCTCAGACCCAAATCTGATAAATTATCTGACAGATAAATGATCTGTTCTTATCTTACCAAAGGATTTTCTCCGAGGCGAGACCGTATCAGGAAGCTGTGCAGATCTCCATACTCCATAAAGGGAAGCACAACCATCGGTTTGGGAAAGTGTCCTGAGCCCACCTCCAAACAAACACCTAGAAAAACAAATCAACATAATATATAAAGCATACCATACATCATACTGATGAAGAGGACTGTCGCTGATAGTCTTACCCAAGAGTCTGATGACATTAGGATGGTTGAAATCCTTCATACAAGCGGCTTCATTCAGAAACTCTTCGATCTCTCTCTGGGAGAAGTTATCCACTGAAATATTCAACAATTTTGGTTAAACATTTCTCCAGCAGAATCAACCATTAAAGGTGTTTGTTAAAAATGTTCTCAATTGATAAACTTCCCACCGTAACAAAAAAAATCCTCATTAAACTGTCTTACAATATATATATATATACAGCCGTGGAAATAAGAGACCGTTTCAAAGCATCGTTTCAGTTTACTACTTATATGTAGTTGTTTAGGTAAAATGATCATTCTGTGAACTACTAACAATATTTCTTTACCAAATTTCAAATAAAAACATTGTTTCTATTTGCATTTATTTGCAGAAAATGAGACCTGGAGAAACAAGTCAAAATAACAGAAAAAATGTATTTTGTCATATTTGTTCAGGAAAAGTTTTTATGTGATAACCTCAGTTTTTCACATTTGCTGTTGGATGACTTCATGTCACTGAGGTTAGATTTTATTGAAATTCAACAAACACTGGACTGAAATGACCACAATACATCTAGAAATGTTGGTTTGAAATGAAAAGTTGGAATAGTCTCTTAGTTTTTCCACGGCTGTATATAATGCTAACATTACATACAATATGAATTTTGTGTCTCTGCAAAACTCATCGGGGGAAATGTTACACTTTAATAAATACTTTTATTAAACTGGTCTTTACATTCATAACCTAAATCTGAAATTAAACGTGTCTCACACAAAGTAAAAGTGTTTACTAAAGACTCACGTTTCATGGTCTTTACTGCAACTTTTTCAGAGGTACCACAAGGCTCTCTCAGATGGCCCTCCATCACCGATCCAAACTCACCTGTGAGAGGAAATATCAGGTGAATATATCAGTCTGAGAAGAGCTGAGACATAACACCAGACCAGGCCATCTCCTCACCTTCGCCAAGGACTTTACCGATGGATAGCAGATTCCTTACAATCATCACATCCTGGAGTTTGGCTTGAAGTTCACTGCTGATGCCCAGACTGGCAACTAAAAGAGAAAATATTCACTCTTAGGTCTGTAATACATTAAATCCCAGTTTCATACTAATAATACATAAGGCTTAACATACGTGTGATTTCAATGGCCGAGCGGTTATAGGACCTCTGAGGTCTGTACTCAACAACTGGAGTAAGTTTGTCGTCAATTCCAAACAAAGACCTGTAGAGGGCACCAATGGCATTAGTTTAAACAGTAGACAGACACACATTCAAAAAAACTAAAGATCTATTTTCACTATGTGAAGCATTCAATCATTACAATATCATGAACTAATGTGATAAGTAAATATCTAAAATGAGATTTCTGTCATTTTTCCTACACATCAATGAGAATAAATTGAGAGCAAATGGAAACTTTTGTTTATGTTTCCTGCGTCTCAGATATTTCTCCTGAGAAAAAGAGGCAGAAATCTCACAAATGTCATTCCAGTTTCAGAAGAGATGTCAACAATGTCTCAAACTGAGCTCAGATTTGTCAAGTCTGCAAACAAAAGTCAATATTATTGAAGATCTTAAACATTATTTCCTCTACAATCCACATTCATTTTACACCTCCATACTCTTCTTGGATTTCGACAATTACGGTCTCCTTTCTTTTATTTTTTCTGAGCAAGTTTTGAAGAAAGATCTGAGACTAAAGACCCTGAACAGTCAACAATGGGTTACTAACACAAAAACTTAACAAAGCTCCCATCACCCCACTTCATTCTACAGATGTCAGCTGGAGGCTGTAAAAGAAAGGAGAATCGGGGGAATGTTGATGTTAATCTCTCTCACAAACAACTGGAGGTAATGTGAAGCTTTTTGCTCAGCACTCCCCTGACCAAATGCTTTCATAATTATGTTTTACTAGATGTCACGCTGTTTTCACGGAGCACGCACCACAACTTCTGCTTCACTTTTCCTTCCAAAAACCTTCAATTTCCTGTACCAAGTACACCGAGATAAAAAATAAATAAACAAGGCCGTGCTCCTCAGATCTGGCCTTGGAATAAAAGTCTACAAATCACTCACAGGCATGAGATCATAAAAGAAAAACTACACCATGAATTATAATTTATCTTTTATTTACGGGGACGGAAGAATGAAGTGGTTTTTTTTTTGTCAAAATAGAGCCATGACCGTGTTGAAACAATGCCTGAAATATCTACTCAACTAAACATCATTATGTCAGCGGAAAAGGTATGTTGGTTCAGAGGAGAAGCAGGAACGCGTATTAAGGCAGAAAAAGGGAACGTCTTGGTTTTATGTTTCCTGTAAGAACGAGAAATAACAGAAAACTTACTTCAAATAAAATCCACTGCGTAAACACATGACCCCGAACATCACGATGATCAGAAGACACACAGCACACACGACTCCAAGAACAATGTATGCCGAGTCTGGACGATTAGGAACCGGAGTCGAGGATGGAGAATCAGGAGATTCTGAAAACACACACACACAGTTTTTCCATTGACTTCTTCATACTGTGCAAATGATATTTTTATCCTCTAACCATCTCACACACATTCATGGATGAACTCTCATTGACTTTAATAAAAAACATATGTGTGTGCTTTTAACCTGAGCTAATAATAAATTGTGTCATAAATGCAAAATAATTTTTGGATTAATATTAGTACTAATAACTATGTTTTGTGCCCTTGTTAAATCATTTATATGCGCAGCTCTCTCTGTCAGCTTCTTCATCAAACAGGGTTGCTCGCTTCAAAGGTCGAGATCACACATGAGAAATTTCACTTTTTAACTGTGTAAGCATTTTGCTAGACTTGTCCTTCATAGAAATGTATGTTTATTATTATATTGTATGATTTCAGTTGAATGTTATCTTCAATAATATAATGCGATTATGTTTCCCGAGGGATGTAATTCACTGCAGTTAGTCTCCAAAACAACAATAATTTAACATGACGGCTTCCAGAGAGAAGCGATGTTTACACTAATTCAGTTGTCCTGCACTTCAGCATCAATGATGTATTTCATTAAAACGACATTATACATGCCATGGCCAGCATTGTTTTACGAATAGACTAGACAAAGTATAAGAAAATGAATCATTGCAGTATCATATGATGCTAAACATTTTGGTGCTTCTTACCAACGTGCAAACTCAAGAGAAGGAGGATCTTGTATGTACTCACCTAATTCTGGTATGAAGAGCCAAAAGCGTGACTTTTTTGTCCCGCAGCCGGTCTGAGTACAAGCCATGACCTCCACACTGTACGTGCTGTTAAACACCTGCAGAGCCACTGTGGCTTCTGTACTGATGCTGTTGATCTGCAAACACACAAACACATTTATTTAAATAACAATATCTTCTTTTGTGTTCGGCAGAAGTTCAGCAAAGGTTTAGAACGACTATCCCTTTAAAAGGTTTGCTCTCTTAAGCCTATAACTGTGTCGATTTTTACTTAAAAAAATGCATGTATGAGATAAATATCATGCAAACAAAATGAAAGCTATAAAAACTTCTGAGATGTACATACTTCCTTATTCAAATAAAGATCTAATAATTGTGTTTGTATTGTGGGAATACAGTTTAATAAAATGTGACTCGTGTTAAGTCACACATAACATTGTAAAAACAAAACTGAAGAAAAAAGAAGAACAGATGCTATTATTTTTCAGCAGCACTGCAGGTCAACACAAACACATGTGACACATTGCTGGTGGTGGTTGTGTAACACTGTCATCTGTTGTGTCTCAGACTGAGACACATCCTCTACACACAGTTTAGCTTTTACATCCGTAAAATCAAAACTTATATCTGCACTTGCAAAATGAGAAGTGACCCCTTTAAAGGCCCCTCACATGTAGTTTAGTGCGTTACATCTCCTGCAGTGCATCTTTACTGCTGTAACGCTTCAGGACAGGTTCAACACTGGCCAACAAACTTTATCTAATGAATTTAATAGATTTTCCAGGCCTGAAGTGTTGGCCATGGCCTTTATACATACATTAAACTCTATTCCTCCAGCTATCTTAAGACAGACGTTTACATTTTAATGATCTTGTTTTGTAAAAGAAATCTCTCTACCTTGCCCCGATACACCACGTAAGCTTAAAATAATAGTTTTAATGAAGTTGAGATCACATCATTTGATCTGAAGGTGTATGCTTAAATGTATGAAATTGGTTTCGTAGACATAAATGTAATTTTGCTAATGTTTTTTTCTTCGTTTACAAAACTAACATTTTATTAAATGACAAACTTTGAATGAAATAAGGAAGACGGAACAGCCAATAAGAACTCAGAATAGATAAAAACTCTTAATATTGTTTAAGAATGATCTCAGGGTGAGACCTCAAGACGACATTTAATCAAACATTTCTGCAAATTCTAGGCTAAATGGGACTAAAGGTGCTAAAATATAATAGGTCTTAATATTATACAATATAATAGAATAATATAATAGAATTTAATAATATAATGAGTTATATTTTCCGATATAGTTGCAATATATTTCCATCTGTTTTTTTTTAAATAATTTTGATGAGATTAAAAGCCTATTATTCTAAATTGTGGAAAAATATGAGTAAATAAGTAAATGTTTAAACATTTTTGACTGGTAGTGTAGTTTCTTACTTAAATATATTTAGTTTTTCTTTGCATGCTTTTTTCTCTCAAGTTGCTTTATCTTAAGTTGAAAAACATGTATTGTAATAAAGGCCATGCAAAGAAACTCAAGCTCATCCACTATGATAAGTCACTTCAAGATGTCTAACTCACATAATGACTTCCTGTTATTCCAGGTTCTGAAATCTGTCCATCTCTGCCAACCCCTAAAATAAACTCCTGAGTGACAACTCAACACTTGCATTTGCCCAAAGCCTTTAGAAATCACCCTGAAAAACAGCAACTATATCCATAAGTTTTAAAAATCATTTCATTTCATTGCACTCCACGAAACACATGTCCTCCAAATGATGATTACCGTAAATCCTCATGACTTCATTACAGTTATGAGAATATGTTTTTTAGCATTCATCGCATGAACAGATGTTGTAAAGGCCGGTTACTCTGGTTTGAAGGAGCGCAACAGGTGCGATCAGATTCATTTCCAGTTACTGTTGTTTTTCGAGCAGGATCACAGCATGAGATCATGAATCCAGTCACGGCTATAGAATACAGCAGAAGCCATTGAAGCGTCATCATAAACTCCAGGTCACTTTGCGGTGAGTAACTGTCAGTTTCCTGCTACTGGGACACGAACGGGAAGTGTGCCATTGTGATTGTGCCAAGGGAAAAGTCAATGGCTACGCCCACACGATTGCTCATTGGCCATTCACAAAGACCATACGGGGCATTCAGATGTGATCAATGATAGGGCACATGTTCAGTGTTATTATTATTTCTTTTTTATTCAGACATTCTTTTGCTTTGCAGATTTCGCTTTTTAAAAGCATTATAATGTAATTTAGCTGACGACCAATAAAAACAAAGCAAATTATTTGCATTTGCAGTATAACACTTCATCCTCATAAATATGGCCGTGTGAAGTCTAGTTTCATATACTCATAAACAGTTTATCCAAACAACTATCCACAATCTAAATTGAAATATGAATATATTTAATGTACGTTTGGCCTTAAAATCATGACAATCACAATATGGTGCAATGTTTTAGTGGATTATTTGGACAACAACCAGCACTAAACCAGCACAACCTGCCGGGACTTTCATGTAGATGAAAGACTTTCACACATCAATGAAACATACAATAGGTCTGAAAAAGTCCCACCGACGCACACCAAAAATATCAAATTAGGACCGCTCCTCATGCATCTCTACTAAAGACGTCAGAGATCGCAAGGTCTAAATCTAGAGATAAACTTAAACATTTCTCATCGAATTCTCCCAAGTTAAAATCATTTTGGCTATGCTATCCTCAATATATACTGTTGATACTTGACAAAAACATGAGGGATAAGAAATGATCTTCATCTCAATTAAGGCTTTCACATTTACGCATTTGGCAGACGCTTTCATCCAAGCGACTTACATTGCATTATACTGTACATTTTGTCTCCTAGTGTGTGCAAGATCGAACCCATGACCTTGGCGTTGCTAACGTCATACTCTAACCACTGAACTACAAGAAAGCTTTGTGATGATGTTTTATTGATCATTGCAATCAATAGTAAATCAACACTAACCTTATTGCTTTGGGTCCCGTGTTTGATGGTGATGTCATATCTTTGCAAGACTCCATTCAGCTTGTCGGGGGGCGGAGCATCCCATCGAATTATCAGCATGGAGTAGTTCACTTGAACAGTTAAATTTTGTGGGGGCTCCGATGGGACTGACAAAGAGAAAAAGTGCAAAATGTCATCATTACATGATGCGTGTTTTATCTGTGGGGTACCCGAAACCCTCACTCGGGTCAGACATACATTTGTGTTATATATTTACCGTTTTTGTACCCATAATTCACTATATTTGCATTTATTTCAATATTCATTATCTCATTTTCTATTACTGTTGTTTAATTGGCTGCTGTATTGTCTTTACAAGTAGATACTGGTCTCCAATGGTCTCAAGGTTTTAATAACATCACAGGACAATTTGTGAAGCTGTAGATTTTCATCTGTTTTAAAGGGATAGTTCACTCAAAAATTAAAATTCTGTCATCATTTAGTTACCTTTGCTCCAAATCTGTTTACATTTCTTGTTCTGATAAACACAGAGAAAGATATTTGAAAGAATGCTTGTGACCAAACAGTAGGTGGACCCCATTGACTACCATAGTAGGAAAAATTACTTTATAATTTATTGTGTTCTGTTGAACACAAAATGAGATATTTTGAAGAATGGAGGACATTGTTATTTTTCCTACTATGGAAATATTATTTGGATCTTTCACCACCCAGGAACTACTGTGAAAGAATTAATACAGCAATCAGACCATAATACTTCAGCTTACATCACATAACATAAGCTACGAGTTCATAAGTACAATTCTTTTAGAAATACAAAGGAAATCCTTTCAGGACACACCCAATAGGAAAGCATTTTCTAACTTCCAGGTCACTCCCACTCCCATTTGGATAAGAAATACATAATAACATGCTGCAGAAATCCCTCTAGTTTAGCTTAAAGGGACAGTTCACCACCAAATACAAATTCTGTCATCATTTAATCACTCTCATGTTGTTAAAACCTGTTTTTGACTCTTTATTCTGTGCAACACAAAAGAAGATATTTTGAGAAATGTGGTTTTGTGTTCATACAATGGAAGTCAATGGGGTTCAGTGTTGTTTGGTTATCGACGTTCTTCAAAATATCTTCTTTTGTGTTCTGCACAATACAGGTTTGGAATAACATGAAGTGGAAAGAATGATGAACACATTTTTGGGTGAGCTACCCCTTTAATCTTAGAAACATTGTACAGGAATCTGTATTTTTTGATCCGTGAGATCCGTGAGGACACTCACCACCCTCTGTGGTGTTGCTTTGGACCCAGGTGCTGGGTGGGGAGGATCCGATCTCATTGGTGCAGGACACACTCATGTTGTACCATGTCATGGCCTTGAGGTTGTTGACTTCATACTGGAACGGAGGAACAGCTATGCTGTGAGCACTAGTGGGGTTTCCCAACTCTGGGCCAAGCTCTCGAACCTGGAACACATGAAGGATGTCGATTATATATCACAAAAATGATCATTATTGTCATAAACAAATCTGATTGTTATAATAACTTTAGATTTTCAGGCTGACGTTAAAGAATGTGCAGATCATGTCAGTCTTCTTATCTATCAAAGGTATCATTTATTAAAGCAAGAAGGAAGTTTCATCGTTAATGTAAAAGGGATTGATTTTTACCGTGATGCTGCAGGTCCTGAACGAAGAGAAGCCATCATGTCCCGGCATCCAGGTCAACAAGAGTTTGTTTGCATCTCGTTTTACTACCGTGACCTTTGACACTCTGTCCGGAAGTACTGAAAAACATTAATAATGGATGTGAAACTACGTGAGGCTTTCAGAGCCCTAAAAAAAAACTCACAGATTCAACACCCGTCTGCTGTGGTATTAGTTCATTTATGTGTCACCATATGTTGTTGCTTTACTGCACCTTTGATATTGACGTGAGCCTCTCTGGAACCCGTCAGACCTTTTTCATTATAAGCTTCACAGCTGTACTGCGTGGGAACATCGACACCTGCAGAGAAGACACAACATTAGTGCAAACAATAAAACACTTTCTTGTTTTCCAGTATTATATGTATCATACTGTGCATTAGAAGACAAAAGAGCAAGACATTTCTCAGGATCTCGTTCCATATATTGCCATCTTTGTTTAATATGTAAAAAGAAAGGTTTTGCATCACTTCTGCAGTCTGATCACATGCAGCGCTGCGTCACCTTCAGTATGTCACACACAAGTCTTTCTGTGCCACTCGACGCCAACACTCCAGTCCCACTCTGACACAAGCCAAACCATAATATCCCTTTTGTGTAAGAGCATTTCTGCCCTCGTCCTGCCCAAATTCACAAAGAACACATTGCTTCCTTCAATGAAGCGGACAGGAAGCTGTTTGTTTGGTTGTTTAGATGTTTGCTGGTGTCAAATGTGTCCATCGCTGACTGTCAGAGAGAGATTGCACCGGGTTTTTTAAACCACAGCGACAAAAACATGCCAAAGAAATGCATGATCATTTCAATTTGGAACTCTGCTTGGTTCAGGAACTTTCCATTTTTCAGAAATGTCACTTCATTTGGTGAAACCAACTTTCCGGGCACATTCAACGCTAAAAATCCTTAAGAACACAAAAGACAAAACCAGCCTGTTTCTTGTGTTTGACAAGAGGACATTCGACCATTTTTTATAAACCACCCATAATATAATATATTTGTGAACAGAAAAGTATAACGTTTTAAATAAACCACCCCATTTGAAGGTAATTAGAAGTTAGTGAAGGTTTCTGGAAGAATTTTCAAATGACTCATAGACTTGGCAAGCAAACGAGAGGCTATTTCAGGCTGAGATATGAAACTCACATTCAGAATGAAGTCACCACAGGACCCACAAAACAAAGACACAAAACTGAGTCTCCTCAAACCATCACTTCATTTGTGAGTACTTTATAAAACTAAATGGGTCATTTTCATGGCTAATATAAGAGGGATTTTTGGTTACAGAAAGAAGGCTTGGACAGATGGAAAGGCTGTGTGGATGCCAGGAGGTGGCCAGATATACAACTGCACTACATTTCTGCAGCTAGCCTGTAATTTTTGGGTTTGAGGACAACCATACTCAACACACAACTCACAGAGCCTACAACACTGAAAAAAAAGGTTAGTTGGAATTACTTAATTTAATCATATTCATTGGTTCAACATGATTTAATTAAGTTTTTTAACATAATTTTTCTTGTGGAACCGATGTACTGTACATGATTAAATCGAGTAATTCCAAAGAAACCTTTTTTCAGTGCTAACAGAGAGCCAGGGTATTACCGTGTTGTTTAGATATGGTACCATGGTCATGTTAGCCATTTACTATAGCAAACCTATAGTTTTTGCTTTGACATACCTTGCATGTTAATGATTTTGCACATTGATGTATACATAGATAATATCATCGAAAACAACCATCGGCCACATTCTAGCAACCTCTATAAAATATTTTACTGTAAAAACTAAAAATCTATGGCAAAATATTTCTTCAACATAAATTTTTTTCTTTAAATTGTTCTTATATTTTTTACTATACCACTTCACAGTGATGCCAAATAACCATTTTTCTCACTTTTTATAGAACCTTTATTATGACCACTTTTTTTTAACACCAAAGGATCTTTATGGAACGCATCATAAGACACCATATCTTTAGGAGTGTACCTTTACAAAAACTATAGTAAAAAACAAGTGCCATGATTTTCTAGGAGGTTGCTGATTTAGATGATAATTAAATGGTAAAATATAAAGTGGTAAATATACCACAGTATATTGATGTATACTATGGTACGGAATAATTTCTATGCAATGTAATTCAAAACAATTTCTTGGTTCTGTAACTTAAAAATTCAGCCCAAGTACATACATTTACATTTACATTTATTCATTTGGCAGATGCTTTTATCCAAAGCGACTTACAAGTAGGAGAGCATAAAACATTTTGTCAACAAATCCAGCCCAAGTGAACTATATATATCCAATCGTTTGGTCTGCTTCGACTTGATTTAGTATAATATGCTCTGAAAGATCAAGTGCTTTCACACTGGCTGATGTTTCATAATAAGATTTTCAAAGTCAGCATTTCAAACCATATTTTGACACATACTGGCGGGTGCCCACATGAGAAACCATCACTGCCAGCTCAGGCCAGTTCCTTCTGAATGGAAACACACATAACAATATCCAGAGAGAAAGAAAGTGTTTGTATGTGTGCATTACGTAATGTATCCATTGTGCAGAAAAGGACAGAGAGGCCGAGGTAAACAGGGAAAATCAGAATCGCGTTATTGCCAAGGAATTTTCTTTGGTGTTGAAAGCTACTAGTACACACATTCAACACAATGACAAGAACATTTTAATAAAGATTACAGTGTAAAAGATATAAAAGAGAAAATATGCATATATAAAATAAGAACTATTGTACAGAAAGTGGGATGATAGTAGGATTGTTGATTAACCACAGACTGGGGGGCTAATGGCTTGTAGTTGGTAATGTCTTTCAGGCCTTTCCAAACTGATACAGGGTCGTTGGCTGAAAACTTTTTTTTAGTTTTTTTAAAGTAGCTTTTCTTAACTGCTCTTATCTCCTTTATCAGAGTGTTTCTGGCCTGTTTATATAAGAAGTTGTCCCCACTTCGATAAGCATCTTCTTTGGCCTGACGATTCATTGTTTGTCTATGTTGTGTGAAGCTTACTGCATGTTCATATTGTTCGGTAACAATTATATTGAAAACACCATAAGACAATCCAAAAGGAGACACAAAAATTATAGTAAAAGATGAATCAGGGACTTTTAATCTCTCACATATACAAACCTGAAAGATGAAATCTAATTGGGCACATTTCTTTTTGACAAAATCAGCTGTGAAAGTCAGTGTCAATAACAGCTTTACAAATAAACATATCGAAAGATATGCAAAAATGTGTTATCATTCACGTTTAGTGTGAGAGAAAACTTTATGTAACAAATAGGGAAGTAGAAAAAGAAACGAAAAACAGACGAGCCCTTCTGCAGTTCTTTACATTATCTATGTTCTTTACTTTATCCTTTAGGTATTAATGGATGATACCTGAGACCATCACACTGACCTAAAGGGCCTATAATGTACCATTAACAGCATTTTCATGTCTGAGAGAAACACACAAATGGTTCTTGATAAGATGAAGATTCTTGGCTAGGTGCTACACAGAAGCATTAAGCGGTGTAAGGTCTCAACTCCAATGAACTGAACATTGATCTTCTCTCTCTCTCTCTCTCTCTCTCTCTCTCTCTTTCTCTCTCTCTCTCTCTCTCTCTCTCTCTCTCTCTCTCTCTCTATAGAAGGCTGGGCCCCTGAATAAAGCTTTTGTGTTATATCATCTCTCTCTGTCTCTCGTCCCTTATAGAACCAGGTGAAACCAATAAACAAAAACCGAAAACAAAAACTCCGCCAAGAAACTAGGAGCTTAACCTCAATAAATAACCTAAAACCTAAAAAAACGGCCAAAGGGATTTTCAAGAACACATTTCAACAGTACATTAGGTTTTGTTTTCCATTGGAGAACAGCATCAGCCATGATGCTGGTGTGTTGTGGGAGGTTTCCAGAGCATTGCCATGGGTTCCAAAGGTGATTTGTATGCTATTTAGCATGTTGCTATGCTACTTTTGGTTGCTAGGTGGTTGCTTGGAATTTTATTACTGGTCCAGATCACAACAGCACATCCCCCAAGTATTTGTTCTTGTATGACTTAGTGGACTCCTCCTCTTTACTTTCACACATTTTTTAACCCCTAAGGGGCTGTGTCCACCGAGGCTTTTTTACGCGGCTGAAAGCGTCAGAAGCTCGGCTGAAAAGCCCACTGCAGGATCATCGAACGCCAGTGCTGAACGTGGGAAAAAGACATGGCGCAATTGAGAAAACACTAGACCCCTAACACTAGACCTTGTCCACACAAATACATTTTTGATTTAGAAGTTTTCATTTAAAGCGCTCAGCATCCACATTAGTGTAAAGCGTTTCCAAGTGCTGCCAATCCACACGCAAATGTCTAAAAACGCTTCATCCATGTACTGCACACAAATGCCAAACATAAGACACTTCAATCTATGTCATTTCTGTCAGGTGTTTTTGCATCACACAATGAAAAACGTGTCACCATTTCCAAAAACCTTCATTTTTATAGTCCACGTGACCATGCAAAAGCAGCCTTTTCACATTTATCCACTTCAGAGAGAGTTTTAAAAATCTGTTTTTGTAGACGAGTCTCAGTGTGAACAGGAGACCAAAACATTTTCAAATGAAAATGAATGCTTGCCAATGCAATCAGACATCCCGATGTAATCAGTGTTATCACACACATTTACCAGAGTAAACGGTTGCTTTGCCAAAAAGCTGTCAAGTTGTCAGTATCAGACGTTCTCCCACTTTCCAACAGTTAAAACACATTTTTACTTTTCATTTTATTTCTCTATAGCTCAAAGTCCAGCTGTAAGCACAGCAGATTAATCATGACCTGGTTTCTGTGGCTGGGTGGAAAAGACCCCAAATTCAATAGATTAGAATAATCACTTATTAAAACTAACAAAACTTTACCATGAGCAGAAAAGCACGACTTTACGCTATAAAAAATGCTGGGTCATTTTCCCCTCATGGTTGGGTCAAAAAGGGACTAATATAACCACGGCGTTAAATTAACCCAATAAATGTTAAGTGGGTTGAAACAACCCAGCGTAGGTTTATTTATAACCTAACAGTTGGGTTTGTCCATATTTCAATCATGGATTGAAAGCAACCCTGCATTTTTTTTAATTTCCCTTTATGATCCAATGTTTTATTTGCTTCCTGCTAACCAGTTTCACAATATTTGTGCACATATTACCATTTTAAAAGCCAATGTCAAGAAATTTACCAAGAATCTTTGACTCTACAACCAAATGATGAGATGTAGCACAGAGGTCTGTTCTCACCTTCGATAGTGATGGTGCTGGATGATTCATTGTATTCTGCGTATCTCTTGCCGTTCTGAAGCCATTTTATGATCACAGGGTTTGGAGGACCGACCGCCTCACAGGTGAGCGTGAAGGGAGTGTTTCTTGTGACGTTCACATCACTCGGCTGTATCGTGAAAGTTGGCAGACCTGGATTTGAAAATGTCGTATAAGCACACAAGAGTCCGTCTAAAATGTTGAAAGTCTGGTCTGGTTGCACTTACCCTGTATCTCCAGAATGATGGGATTTGACTCAATGATCTTGTTACTGACACTAAGTCTGCAGTGATATTCTCCAGCGTCTGCTCTTTGGATGTTTGTAATGCTGAAAGAAAATGTTAAAACATGCTATAAAATCTAAAACATGACACTTTCTAGTTTTCAATATGAATATCTAGAAAACAGAGGCAATCCATTAAATGAATATAAAGCAATTTAGTCGTAGTATTTCTAAATGCAAGAAACCAGAATAACAACAAAGCTACAGAAGTCAAATTAAGTATGTATTTTAAATAGTATTTCTTCAAATAAAACTTTAAAAGACATTTTAACATGCATTATTGACCAGACTGTTGAAAGAACATCTGCAGATTGAGCATCATTACAAACCAAAACTGAAACATTTTGATGTTATAAAAATCTTTTACCTTACGGTTGACAACAATGTGATCGTGTGCTGTGTGAACACCGCTGTCTGCATGCCATCAGGTATTTCCTTGTTGTTCTTAAACCACAGAATATTTAGGTCTTGGCTGCCAACATCGATGTCAATGGAGCAGTTAAATTTGACTTCTTTCCCCTCTGAAAGCTGGATAGTGCCCACGGTCGGTTTGAAGCGAAGCCTCTGGATCTCCTCCTGGCTTAGATGTACGCTGGGGGCTCGAGCCGGCACCAATAGTGGTTCTGTTGCCTGCGTCGGCCGGTAAAAACGTCCCTGTCTGTCCAAATGAGCTGAACCTCCGTGGACAACAGTTGCTGGAAGCTTCCAATTGCTGGCTGTGAGGAAATCAAATGTTTTTATTTAAGACATTTTAAACCTGCAACATTTATTTTTGGTAAAATAAACTTCAGGCTATTGCAGTATTATGCAGTATCATGGCTTTTTTCTGTAGTCCCAGAACAGTATTTTTTGCAAGGGGAATACTTCTCTGATAGATATATTCTACTGCTTTGGCCTAACTTCAGAAATGCACTGGAAAATGACTATCCTGTTCTCTAGGAGCGAAAGGAAATTCTTTCTCAGATGAAATCTGTTATCAAGGGAAGCAGATGAGCTGTTCTCATATAGACTGATTTTACTCGGCTGCCATGTTTAGATCGAAAGTGACGCAGATGTGGGAAGAAAACCAGAAGGACAGATAGACTGCAATGGTTTAGATTACCATCAGGTGTGTGTGACATTATTAAACAAATGATGTGTTTTAAAACAACGTAAGAGTTGCTTAGTGTGCACCAATGAAACCCGCTTATGGCAGCTTAAACATTCACAAATATGTGATGGTACAGCTGAAGTGGTCAAGTAAAACATCTTGTGTGACTTGCATCCGATTAATATATTTTCATATTTAAGATCATAAATCGTTCTAATGAACACAGGTTGGTTTTCCAAACCATTGCAGTCTATCTGTTCTTCCGGTATCCTTCCCACCTCTGCCTCGCTTTTTGATTTCAACATGGCAGCCGAGTGAAATCAGTCTATTGAAAGAGCTTTTCAGCCTGCTCATTGTGAATATTATAGCGTATATCTGCATGGAACTAAATCAAAAACATCTCTGACGATACGTATTGTGCTTTGGACATTTAAATACAGAAAAGATTTACATCACAAGATTCTGCAAAGCTGATGAGAACCAAACAAGCAACTGAAAAAATGAGTTTTAGTGCAGCAACAATCAAATATTAACACTAAGCACTTCCAGTTCTTTATTCCAGGACATGAGAGTCAAACAGGCTTTTACAATCACAGCAATGATGAGATTTCATGAGGGTATTTAATGTATAAAGTCTATGTTTAATGAATTAAATTAAATCAGTTTTTCTAATAAAAGTCACACAAGATGCAATAGTAAACAGTATCTGTTAAACTTAACAACTGTATCAAATACTGCTTTAAAGACTTTTAAAGAGTGTCATTATGCATAATTGTTATTGTTTACATGTTTTGGGGTAAAATCTATATTTTTCTCTCACAACCTATTATATTAATACAATAATTATTAAATATTGAAAGTCGGCAGACCTGGTTTTGAACATGCAAAATGTCGTATAAGCACACGAGAGTCCGTCTAAAATGTTGAAAATCTGGTCTGGTTGCACTTACCCTGTATCTCCAGAATGATGGGATTTGACTCAATGATCTTGTTACTGACACTGAGTCTGCAGTGATATTCTCCAGCGTCTGCTCTTTGGATGTTTGTAATGCTGTAAGAAAATGTTAAAACATGCTAAAAAATTATATCAATATAAAACAAATTAGTTACAGCATTTCTAAATGCAAGAAATTGCGGAAATAAAACGAACAATTGTACCATAAACAAGTACAACACAAGCGATATCAGAAACGCAGTCATCGCAAATTTCAACAAACAGAATAACAACAAAGCTACAGAAGTCAAATTAAGTATGTATTTTAAATAGTATTTCTTCAAATAAAACTTTAAAAGACATTTTAACATGCATTATTGACCAGACTGTTGAAAGAACATCTGCAGATTGAGCATCATTACAAACCAAAGCTGAAAAATGTTGATGTTATAAAAATCTTTTACCTTACGGTTGACAACAATGTGATCGTGTGCTGCGTGAACACCGCTGTCTGCATGCCATCAGGTATTTCCTTGTTGTTCTTAAACCACAGAATATTTAGGTCCTGGCTGCCAACATCGATGTCAATGGAGCAGTTAAATTCGACTTCTTTCCCCTCTGAAAGCTGGATAGTGCCCACGGTCGGTTTGAAGCGAAGCCTCTGGATCTCCTCCTGGCTTAGATGTACGCTGGGGGCTCGAGCCGGCACCAATAGTGGTTCTGTTGCCTGCGTCGGCCGGTAAAAACGTCCCTGTCTGTCCAAATGAGCTGAACCTCCGTGGACAACAGTTGCTGGAAGCTTCCAATTGCTGGCTGTGAAGAAAACAAATGTTTTTGTTTAAGACGTTTAAACCTGCAAAACATTTTTGGTAAAATAAACTTTAGGCTATTGCAGTATTATGGTATTACCACCCGATAGTATTCTGTAGTCCCACGACAAGAGGAAACCTTCTCTGATAAATATAATATTCTACTGAGTCACTCAGCTTTGGCATAACTTCAGAAACACACTGGAAAATCAATATCCTGTTTTCTAGGAGCGAAAGAAAATTCTTTCTCAGATGAAATGTGTTATCGAGGGAAGCAAATGAGCTGTTCTCATATTGAAAGAGCTTTTCAGCCTTCTCATTGTGAATATAGAGTATATCATGGAACTTAATCAAAAACATCTCAGGCGATACCGTTGTACGCAGACGTATTGTGCTTTGGACATTTAAATACAGAAAATATTAACATCACAAGATTCTGCAGCCAAACAAGAAACACAAATATTAACACTAAGCACTTCCAGTTCTTTATTCCAGTCAAACAGGCTTTTCATAAGGGTATAAAGTTGATGTTAAATGTATTAAATTAAATCAGTGTTTGTAGTAAAAGCCACACAAGATGCAATAGTAAAGCAGTATCTGTTCAACTTCTTTAAAGAGACTTTTATAGGGTGTCATTATGCATAATTGTTTGTTATTGTTTACATGTTTTAGAGTCAAATCTATACTTTTCTCTCACAACCTATTATTATATTAATACAATAATTATTAAATAATATATAAAATCCCTTTTTTTAAAGCAGCTGCCACACAGACTAAACAAAACATGTATAACGCTGGAGCAGATTGCAATACTCTAAATTAAAGTGCAAAAATCTATTTGACAACACATTAGAAATGTTTGCCAATGTTAGAAATCAATCTAGTTAAGTATGTTTAACTAGTAGGCTAACTAGATTCTGTTTAAGATTGAGCAATGACTAATCTATCATAATCCATCAACCCGATTTACTCAAGCAAAGGAAAGTTTGTCCTGAAAGGGAATTGCACGTAAAATTCTTCGCAGATCCTTAAATCGCTTAGTAAAACTAAGTCAAACTTAACCCACATGAAAAACACTGTAGAAAGTACTGTAGTATAGGGTTAAAAACAATAAAATGTCTAGGAATTTGTTTACTACAGTAAATAGTAGTAGTTCATGTGGGAAATGATAAATCTCATGCATACACTTTGATTAACCGTCTAAAAATAAACTTATTGACTCAATAGTTTCAAATGCATCCCCAAAAGTTTGAACAACTGTTCAAAAGAGTTCACACATCTTACCAAATGTCATTCTGACTGAAAACATTCCGATGAGAAGCGGAGTTAAAAACCGCAACATTGCCGAGAAACGCAAAAAAACACCACAACCGCTTTATTTCTTTTCTTTTTTTTATTCTTCCAGCGAGACTCGTGTCGTGTAAATTCAGTCAGATGAATATAATCCTACAGGAGACCGTGTCCAGATGAAATAACAGGTTTTCTCTTCTGTGTTTACGGACACATTTAAAACTCGCAGGAATGTGCTTCTCTCCCTCCGCTCCGCTGTGACGAATGCCGCGCGCTCCCGATGAAAGAAAAGACAGTGGCGCGCTTCGCTCGCGCTCTAGATGAAAGAATGGAGATGACGTCACAGCGAGTTCGGGATGCGCGCGTTTCACTACGATTTTTTTATTTTTTCGTTTTATTTCTTAACATAATATATAGGCTATACGCCTTATCATAAGGAGTATTATTTTATTACATAAGGTAAAGACGGGGAAAATAGTCTTGTTTTAAAAGACAAAAGTTCAGCAATTCCTAAAAACAGAATTATGTCTGAAAAATAATTAAGTTGTAAAATGTGTCACTGTTTGTAATAATTGTATTATTTTTAACATCATTTTTATTTTTAGATTGTATTTATTTGTGATTCAATTATTTGTACCTCCTGAATGTATTTGTAATTTGTAAAACTAATTAAAAAAAGTTGCATTCCTATTTCAGCCTTTGGAAAGAAAATGTGCATTTTTCTGGTCTTGTTGTTGTTTTTCTTAACCATTTTGTGTGAATTTAAATTGCACTGGTTTATGTTGCACTAAAAAAAGATGTTTTACTTTGATTCATCCATTTTAGAGTAAACAGGCTGTGATTTGATTAGATTTGCTTTGATCTTTTATTAGACTTCAAAAGCAACTGTACATGATTCATGAATGAGGATTAAAAAAGATGTTCACCTGCTGGAGATGATGGTCTTACACATACTGACCACAGTGTGGCGCACTTTTAAACTATAAAACAGACTGGAATCATTTCTGTAAATATCAGCGATAGCTACTGATTAAATTAATAGTTCACCCAAAAATATTCATCATCTACTCACCTTTGAGTTGATCCAAATCTGCATACATTTCTTTGTTCTGATGAACACAGAGAAAGATATTTGGAAGAATGCTTAAAACCAAACAGTTCTTGGAACCCATTGACTACCATAATAGGAAAAATTACTTCTGTTCTGTTGAACACAAAATGAGATATTTTGAAGAATGTCAGACATCAAACAGTTTTGGGGCACTTTTGACTACATTGTCATTTTTCTTACTATGGTAGTCAATGGTGTCCAAGAACTGCTTGGGTACCAGCCTTCATCCAAATATATTTCTGCTTTCAACCAAACAAAGACATACAGGTCTTTGTGTGACAGAATTTTCATTTTTGTGTGAACTATCCCTTTAAGTTACAAAACTTTAATAAGTTAACCCTTTAGATTATTTGGAAAAGTTGTCATGCAAATATCTGCATACAAAAACAACAATCCATAAAGTAAAGATGGACATTATTTTCATAATTGACAAATTGCAATCAACAAATTTAATCTATTTCAACATGATGGAATAACACAGTATTCAGTTACAATCTCTTATTTTAGATTTAGAGCATGTTAAAAATGTACTAAAACCAGAATGATGCTTCGCACTTACAGGTATTATGTGCAACAAAAACTGTGACATAATGTAGACATTATTTTATCCACTGACGACAGCCACTTTGTGCAATCTTCAATACGCCTCTCTCTCAGAAGACCTGCTCATCTTCTGAATTATAAGTCAACGCCTTGCAAGATATGAGAGAAAATGAAACACATTGTCCTTGGAAAGCATCATCTTGCCTCTCTCACAGATTCAAGGGAAGAGCCAGAAAAAACTTGGCACTTAAAATGTCTCATAAAAATATAATACAGTGATAAATTAAAAGAGTCTAAACCTCATGACCTCACAAGGGTCACAAGAAAGTCTGCGTAGCGTTTGTTCTCGATTCATTGCAGCTGGGATCGCGGTGCCAGATGAGGGAACGTGGACATCCACACGACAGCGCGAGGTGCTTTGGTGTTCGCGTTGGAACCAGAACTGCTTTTGCTTTTGTTAATGTTGTCCGAGCAGTACGTCTTCATACGGTACAAGTTGGCTTTGCTCTCACAGCAGCCCATGGAACTCAGGAGAATGCAGGCGTCTTTCCTGAACGCCCTGGTGAAAATGGCATAGAGGAATGGGTTGGCGCATGAGTTGATGGGGTAGAAGAGCACCAGGAGGATCTTGGAGTTGGTCACGGTGATGAGAGGGACCTTGAAGGCAGCAGAGATGGCGAAAAAGGAGATGGGCGCCATGCACAGAAAATCAGTGAAGATGAGCACAGCCATGCGCTTGGCGATCTTGGCGTCCGCGGCACGACCCGGGAACTCTGGGTTGCGCACAGCAGAGTAAATGCATATGTAGCAGCCACAAATCACCAGGAAAGCTCCGACATTGAACAAGAGGAGGAGAATGACGTAGGCCTGGGATAAAGGAGTCTCGATGTCCATCGGCAAACACATGCTGACTTTGTTGTAGCTGCTAACACCCATCAGGGGGAGCAGAGCCATACCGAGACACAGCAGCCACCCGACAACCATGATGACCGAAGCGTGACTTAGGCCCAAACGTCTCTCCAGCCTCAGAGCGTGAGTTATAGTATGCCAGCGTTCCACCGTAATGGTGGACAGCGTGTAGACGGACAGCTCGCCACCGAACACCGACAAGAACCCAGCGATGCCACACCCCACTCCCGTCTGCCACTCGATAGCATGCTGACTGTAGTGCCCGCGGGTCCTGAGGTCCACGGCGGCGATCATGAGGAGATACACGCCGATGCAGAGGTCGGCGAAGGCCAAGTGGCACATGAGGAATCTCGGGACGGTCAGCTTGCAGCGGCTCGTAAATATCACGAGCAACACGGTCAGGTTGCCCGCAATAGCCAAGACATTGATGAACCAAATGGCCACCCTCAGGAACCCGAAACCCGCCATGTCCTCGCAGGGGTTGAAGGCGTCCGCCTCAGGACTGCACTGGAGGGGCGGTCTGCGCTGACACAAGTCTAGCTCTGGGTATTGGAAGTCCACACTTCCAAAGGTTTCCTCAACCGATACGGATCCAGCAACGTCAGAGGGATAGTTCACCATTACAAAGCCATCGGAGACGGTGTCGGATGCACTGAAAAACAACAGAGATGTGTCAATGTTTTGGAAGATGTCTCTGATGATGCTTATGCGGTTAGAGAGCAGGGTTAAGTCAAATTCAGAATGGAAGAATTAGCTTCGCTTTCAATTTATTTGAGGCTGGAATTTGAATTGGTCATTATGCCAGCTCCAAAATTATGAGACCCTTTAAAAATGAGCAAAAAGGTGATATTTTATAGAATTAATTTTTTTATAATTTATTATTGCAATAAAATAAATAAGGAAAAACAAACAAATATTTTAACCTATTTTAATCTTTAATATCGTATGCTGTTTTAAGGAAATGGAAAAAACACTGTCTTTTTTAATGATTAAATATCGTGTTGACAAAAACTTTATAAGAGTTTTTATTGGTTAGATTCCTGCAAACTCCATTGACAAACATAAAGGGTGGTTAATAATGATGATTTATGCAAAACAATAATGTTATATACGAGGTTTGGGAAGGACAGCAATGATTTTTTAACTTCTTATATACTGCCTTATATTTTCAAGTATACTCACATTGGCTTTACATGTTAACGTATAATTTTAAATAGTTGTTTCTTATGAATATAAAATGACCAAAATGCCTATATAAAAATGTAAAGCCAATCTGATTGTATTTATAATTTGAAGGCAGAAAAAATACAGTGTGTGCTGTTCTCAATTCAATCTTGAAAGCTCTTACACAGCTGATGGATTGTGGTCACCACAGTGTGAAGATCCATTTCTCGATCCAGCGATAACAGACCCTTCCCTGTAAGCGGATATGACAGAAACACAAAAGTCACGATTTTATGAAGAGTGTTTCAAGAAAAGCATGAAGCCACTTATACTGATGTTCCTCTGCTTTGACTTCAGCAATCACTAATAAATGTCAAGTGTTGTTACTGGAAACCCGGTAAAGGTCTCATTACATTAATGCTCTCGATGACGTCCGTTCGGAGAATTGCAGAGGTGTTCCTATCCAAATGGACACGTAAGGAGACTCGATGAATTATGGTGATTGATGTGTAGCGTCACCTGTTGGAGTCCCAGCTGAGTAGAGCGCAGCAGTGGCTGGGATAAGTCAGGTGCGCTTCTCTCAGGCTCTTTAACCCCTTCAGCGGAGGCAATCTCTTTAGGGCGTAAGCTGAACGAGCCACCAGCATCAACACGTCTTCCAGACCATAAGAGGGCAGCGTCTCCAACGGCATGGATGACACGTCACTGATGAACAACAGGGTTGTTAATAATATGTGACCCTGGATCACAAAACCAGTCTTTAGTAGCACAAGAACATTTGTAGTAAAAGCCAAAAATACACCGTATAGGTCAAAATTTGCCATTTTTCTTTTATGCCAAAAATCATTAGAATATGAAGTAAAGATCATGATCCATGAAGATATTTTGTAAATTTCCTACCGTAAATATATCAAAACTTTATTTTTGTGAGCAATATGCTATGCTAAGGACTTCATTTGGACAACTTTAAAGGCCATTTTCTCAATATTTTGATTTTTTTTGCATCCTCAGATTCCTGAGTTTTAAATAGTTGTATCTCTGACAAATATTGTCCATAAATTAATAGAAATATTATTTATTAAAAATCTCAATTTCAAAAAATTGACCTGGTTTTGTGATCCAGGGTCACATATAAGCACACTGCAGTGTATACTGCCTACTATTCTGTAAAAATAAACAATATTTTATGATAGATGGCATTAAACATACAGACAACACACGAGTGCTCCTTTACACTGTTGTATAAACTGGGCACTTTAAGTGTTAAAAATTCTCTCTTTGTGAATGAAATCTTTCTCTGTTACAGGAAAGAAACAGTATGATGTTACACTACTTACAGTACAGTAGGACCAAACGCTATTTTGAAAGCATCTTCGTGGATGGCACGTAGATATTTGTTGTTTTTTAATACCCTGTAAAACAAACATTTTTGTTGAGATTATTCTGCAGCTAGGATTAAAATTATTCAATTGTTTTAAAAAGTCATATTTACAGTTTATCTATTCTGGTTCCGTTGAAGGCATGACTCTCAATTTCTGTGAATCCATTGTTAAAGAGATTCCTGTAAAAGACATTCATTAGCTAGCGCATTAAACTAAAATATATACAGAATTGTTAGGGTTAAAAACATTGACCCAAAACAATGCCGATAAAAACACACAAGTATGTAAAACTATGATTACAGACTGGACAATCTTGTTTACATGCAGATACAGAGATTGAAGGTCTTTATGTTTATTTTAAAGTAGACAAAGCACAAATTTTAATTATCATCTAGAAACAATGACCATAACTGAGCTGTAACCTCATATTAGGAATAGGGGAGGACTAAACATATTTATTTTTTCATTGTTTGGAATATCATAATACGTATAAGAGGTTATAACTCATAACATCTCGCTGTATGGTGAGTTACATACATTGTTGTGTATTCACTTGTCATTCCGATGAAAGCATTTGCTGGGATTGAACGAAGGTGGAGATTATCACAAATATCCCTGAAAAAGACAAAATCACTTCAGTATTTTGAACCAGAAAACATTTTCCACTTACACAAAAGACTCAACTCAACAAAAACTTTGCCTCCATCTCATACAAATATTCACTCCACAGCCGGCGTTCTAACATGCACGTCTATGAAAGTGATAACGTTTATTTCATAACAATCTATTTTCTATCACTTAAAAATAGCACAATTTTCATTCAATCTCACTCACCACATCTTTCAACCAGATCAATGAAATATCGGCCGCAGGGTAAACTCACAGTATGAAATGGGACTCCAGGGAGAAGATGGACGTCAGGTCAGGAAAAACAGTAATGCCCGTATTGGAAATGCTCCTGTGAAAATGAAAAGCAATTTAACTTGATTCTAGACTACTTAAAGAAAATATAACCTAGAAAACTTTTCATATTCAGGCACAGGTTGAATACTAATAGGACTTTGAAGTGTCTCGGTCTTAGGTCAGAAAATGATTTCATTCTTGATAACCTCCAGTTCAGTTAAGGATTCTTAGACAAGAAAAGCATTCAAACAGTTCTCATTTAATGCATAAAACCTTATTTTTATTATAAAACCTTATCTGGTGTACTGCAAGCTATACACATTTAACAGGTCTGCACTCCAACAAATAAAAATATTACACAAAAAATACACAAAAAAAAGGGGGCATGACCCAAGAGCAAAGCCATAAATTTATTAAAGCCACAAGAAAGAAATCAAAGGTACCAGAGGCGAACAAACCAAACCACACAAACACACAAGATGAAAAACAACCAACACATACAAAAAGAAACAGAGGGATATATATTGGAACTTATCAGGGCTAACAAAACACAGGTGGAGACAATTAGGGCGGAGTCACAGGAAGAGGACTACAACAGGAAGTGACATAAACAAGAGGCTCTGCCAAGAAAGAAAGATAAACAACAGACACACAACATAATATACTAAAATATCAATGAAATATAATCTGAGATAATTATAAAGATTAGTGATTTTGTAGAAAAATATTCGAATAAGAAGAATAAGAAAACACGTTGCTCACAGATATCTCAGTTTGGGCAGGTGGTTGAATGCACGCTGATGGATGTGAATCAGGCTCCGTGTGTTCTGGATCGAGCTGTGACACAAATTCTTGTATGAGAAACGGCAAACAAATTGCACATTACTGTGAAAAGAGCCTTTGGGGTAAGCGTCTATTCTGTCTCGTATAATGGCAGTCGTTCTTGTAAATCTCTCATTATGACACGCATGGAGACCAAACCTATTATCACTGAATTGTTCGTTTTATCCTCGAGTGGGTTCTTACATTTCAGAGACATTCAGAAGGTTGTTAAATGCTTCGGTCTCTATGGTCTCCACCGAGGTACTCTGGGCGATTTCACTGAAACAAAAAAAAGAAATATACATCGTACACTATTTTCTTTATGGCCATTTTCTTAAAGTCAACATTTGACTTTGACAGACTTTCTCCCTTAAATCTTCCTTGAGTGATGAGAAGGCAGAACATTATGCAATATATAATACTAAAATGTGTCCAAAATTGAAATTTTTCCTAAATAATGATGTCTTCACTATATTTTACATTTATGTTCAAACCAAACACATTAGTTTGCTTTCATTATCTAACTCTATTATTTTTATATGATTTTGCATTTTGCACATCATAACTTATTATCATTAACGTTATTCTTTCATGTTGTGGTCACATTATATAGATTATCTTTTAATAAGATTTTAAAAAGTTACGCCCAATATAGACCATTAAACACATACAATATATAATACAAATATTACTAGAATATACCACAACATAATCACAGGCATATTTGGGTAATGACACCAAAGATTTAACTCCAAGAAAGATTCTTCCCTAAGTGCAGTGCATTTTTCTAAGTGTGATATTAAAAACTGTCATGGAAGATATACTGCTCCTTATAAAGCAAGCTATTTATCCCACAGAATAATCTATTCTGTGCGAGCGTTCAGACTGTTCCTACTAACTCGCACGTCCTGGGCTTTTTTAAAGAGGAAGCTCTTTGTGCTCGCTGTATTTCTGAAAACGGAGTCGACATCAAAGATTTTCTCCAGCGATCACATGATGTGGAGATCAGCTTGTTGGGTCGGTGGGACGTGATGATGGATAGCGTTTCCCATCGTGCTAAACATCTGCTTACCTGTCGTCATTTTTCTCAAAACAATACTTACATTCTTTTGACTCCTTTCAGGCCGTCGAAGCCGCGACTGCTGATGGTTCTCAGTGAGATGTAGTTCAGAACTCTGAAATGAGAATTTACAGAATTATTTCTCTTTTGGTGATTCTGACATTCGTATATTTGTATAGATATTTTATAGCAGAATCTCAAGTAAATCTATTAGTTTGATCAAATTTAAAAGCTCTTTCACGATCAAACCACACAAACTCTATTACCGCAAAAGTCGGAGTTGGTTTGAAAGAAAGAAAATGTACAACCACAACAGAGATACACACAATAAATCAAATCAACAGATCATCATTTACATTTATGTATTTGGCAAATGGTTTTATCTGAAGCAAGTGTTAACTTGAACCCTTGACCTTGGTGTTGCACAATGTTCTCTCAGATGAGTTACAGGGACATCACAGACTTTTATTATAATATATAACCAACGAATTAAGAGGATTATACAGAAAATGTGTGTTAATCACAAAATATTTGGTTAGAAAAGCTCAAAGTGTGTGGCTTAAATGTCTGATAAGCCTCAAGGAGGTTTACGTCAACAAATCATTTCCACTCGGAGACAGAAGAGATAAAAACTCATCCAGCAAGGTCCAAAGAATCAAACAAGCAGACAATGACCTCCATTCCCTTGCTGTTCATAAAATCCATATTGCTCTTTCATAACTCGGGAGATTTAATCCCGATACTTTCTCAAGTATCTCTTATTACAATTGATGCAATTGTTTAAATCCATGTAGAGGTAAAATAATCTGGATTTGGGTAAATTTGATGAGAAATGTTTCAATAATATGGACTTTTGAATGCAGACGAGACAAATCTGAGTTCAGTTTGAGACATTGTTGAGATCTCTTCTGAAACTCGAATGGAGACATTTGTGAGATCTTTTTCTCAGGAGAAATATTTGAGATAAAGATGAGACTTAAGCAAACGTTTCCAGTTGCTCTCCATCAAGATTTTAAAGAGATGTATCTTTTGTATGGGCATATAAGCCAAACCACAATGTGTGCAGTAGAGTAATTACATCACATTATGTCTCACACGTCTTCATCTAACATTTTGAAACCTTTGCACTCAGTTAATTGTCACTCAGATTGTTTTTGGAGAGAGAGGGTCACCATGCTCTCAGGGTTTGTAATTGTGAAGCGCTGTTTGATTCATCTCTTGCGTCGCAGCTCTGATGATGGGAGAATAGACTCTTGTTAGCAGGCTGGAGTTGAGGCTGTCAAATTTGCAGCTCTCCGCTGTGCTGAGCTCACACGGATTATATAAGCGAGTCTTCTGAACATGCACGCATACAGTGACGCTAAAACCTGTTTGGATATTTCAAGCTAAAAATAAACAAGCAAACATAATTCACTGTTGATTTAAATGACAATTAAACATGCTGGTGTGTCCAAATACAGCTTAACCCTCAGAAAATAAACTATTCATCATGCATTCATTTTATTAAGAATTATTTAAGTTCAAGCATATCTTTAATACGAATATCAAAGCACTACTAATGTAGTATACTTGTAAGTGTACTACAGGTATTTCAGCACCAGTAGGTGCGCTTCCATTGCCCTTTAAATTGCGCACGTTGAAAATACGCTCAATGGAAACACTTCAATTTCGCAAAAACTCCCATTTATCGCTCGCATGAAGTGGTTTTTCAGGCATAAAGGAATATTTCGCGTGACTGCAATGGAAATATTTCCTTCGCATTTACAGGTCACGTGGGTGTACGTAAAAAGTCACATGATTATTATTTGAAGATGGTGCGGTATGTCCCCTTGAAGATAAGACGGAGTTCGCCATGATTTTTGGAATGAATTATCGCGAAAGGATGAGTTTTAGTCGCATAACATTGGTTAATGGATACGCCGTCATTTCGCAATAGTTTTTCAATAGTTACAAAACATCTCAAAAGCGCAAATCTGTAACAGAAACGCGACTACTGTGGACTAAACTCATCCACTTTTAGTTTATAAAGGTATGCAACTACAAGTGGACTTATAGGTATAGTATACTGACAGGTTACTAGTGCAATATTTATCTAGCCTACTACTAGTTTAATAGATTTTATTATGCAAGAGTTCTTCAAGTGAACTTAACATCACCTTAATTAATACAGTTTAAGTGTAATTTGAACTGTAAGTATGCTTTCTTATATATAATTTAAAAGAAGTATAGTAACAGCACACTTGAATGAACTTTATTGTAAGGCCACTGTATAACTACACATACATTTATGCATTTGGTAGATGCTTTAATCCAAATTGACATTTAATGCAACTGACATCCAAAGTGCATTTAAGCTTTTTTTCAGTATGCATGCTCACTGAACTCAATACTTTGTGTTGCTAGCACATTTCTTTACTAAATGAGCAACAGGAACACTTACAAATAATTGCTTGTTCAAATCTGCCGAATGCTATTTGCAGTCATCATAGCACCACTATAATAAACTCAACGTTAGTGACTAAATGGTTTTTCATATTTTTAAGGACATCGCTCATTTATCTGATGCCCTTCATTGCACTAAACTCTTATCAGGATTCAAGGTTTCTCAAGTAACAGGGGAAAGAGATGATTTTAGGAGCTCAAGGACATTAACCGCCGGCGCTCTTAACATTCAACACAGCGGGCGGTGTGCCGAATCAAGAGTCAGTCAGACGTTCGTTTTTGGCAAAACTACTTGACCTGTCTATTACAGATACCTTTTACAAGCTTGCCACATGTCAACAACAATTGCTTTATTAGAACCGGCAGAGGTGTCATGCGTAAGCGCGACTATAATGAGAAACATCATGACTTTTCCTCGGCAGGACTGAGAGCTTTAGTCACAATACAACTAACAGGTCTATTAGTGTGTGCGCGACCAAAGAAAACTAGCAGTATGTGGTAATAATAAAATCAGGATGGTTATATTGGTAGGCTATAATACTGGTATTGATGCAGTGATGAAAATGACAAGATGGCTATATTTTTATGCCTATTTACACCAGTTTATTTTCGTATGATAAGAACTTCCACTAATACTGTATGTTTGTGTGAATTGTATTTTATAAGAGTGAAATTTGGTGAATTGATTAACCTTGGTCATGCATATTAAGTTTAAGTCACAATCCAACTGTGTGGCTGGGCTTCAATGTTATGAATCGCTGCACAAACCAAACCATGAATAATAAACTAAAAACTGTTTTTCTCTTAACAAATGTAATGTAATAGAAAATTTTTAAAAACATAAAAGAGTAGCTTTTATATGTAGTGCCATGAGTCATCATGAAAATAGCACTGGGTTAAACAGACAAACATCGGGTCCCATTTAAAACCTGACTTTGAACAGTTATGACAATTCAATTGTTAAAATGTGTTGAAATCCTTATACGAAGACATCCAACATATGTGTTCAATATCAATAGGCCTATACATACAAACAAAAATGTAATATGAGAGCAATTATTTGTTAAAGTGTAATGTGTTTAGGCAATGAGCTATGATTATTTATGAAATACAGTCACAGATAAGCAATCCTGTTATCTCTTTTGATTGCTTTCGTTATTTTGTTCCCCAAGAAAGAGTTGGACTGAAGGACTATGAGTGAACAGAACCAAACACCCAGAACTGCACACGCAGTATTTATGGAAACGGTCTGTCCTAAGAGGAGGGACTTTCAACTGTATTTCATACAAAGCTCAAATAATAGCTGAATACCATTCACCAAAATCGACCATCAAAGTACAGAGCTGCCTGTTTTTATTTTTCTATTCATTTTTTATCACATTGTACTATGAAAAAGTATTATGATGGAACTGAGCTGACTTGACAACTCATGAGATTGGGGTGTACCGGCTGTGGTGTGTGATTTAAGAACCCACGGACATGATATTTAGCAGATGTGATATCATTGTGAATCACTGCCAACAAATGTCATGCAGTTTAAAAATAATCAGCTTAGCAGTGTAGAAATAAACCACACCACACTATGTTCAGACCATTAAAAAAGATAGTACACCTAAAAATTAAACATCTGTCATTACTTACTCAACATCATGTCATTCCAAACCTTCTGCAGAACACAAAAGATATTTTAAAGAATCTTGATAACCAAACAACATTGAACCACATTTATGCTCTCCTACTTGTAAGTTGCTTTGGATAAAAACGTCTGCCAAATGAATAAATGTAAATATAAAACCACTGAGACATTTCTCAAAATATCTTCTTTTGTGTTTCTCCAAAGAAAGTTACATAGAATTTTGGGGTAAACTATGCCTTTAATACTGTTTTAATATTAATATGGGGTTTTGTATATTAACAGAAATCAATAGTCAATACAATTATTTTTAAAAGACACAGAGATACAGTAATGTGGATACAGTATATTTCAGATCAAAATAACACATTGGCCTGTGAATCACACTTGTTGTACAGTGTTGGGTTAACAGTATAATTAAATAGGCGAGTACTAATACTATTGGACATAATGTACTTCATCTATAATTAGCTGTAATTGTGCGGCTACGTGTTACTTCACATATAACTATACAGACTGAGGCTGTTTTCAACATTATTATGTCTGTGAATCTTTAGTTTTGTTTATGATGTAACAATACCTTGATGTCTTGGCTACAGAAAGTCATTACTGCTTAAGAATCAAAACAGAGCCTTATTACACACAGACTCCATAGAGCATGCTGTCACATACAAGCCCTAATTTTTGAAAATATGAAATGCAAATGAATATAAAGTCAAAATACAGTCAAATAATTCGCCTCAACCTGACATTTATGTAAAACACACTTGTACTGTGAACAATTTTGATTAAATTATGCCTTCAACATAGCCTACAGCACTGAACTGTTTATATAAATTAGTTTTCAAATGCAACACACAAAACAACAACTGGAAAACACATGCTATTATAATACTATGCAGTTGGACTTTTGGATCGCAACCTTAGTTACTAAAACAACTATCCATATATTTCCCATAATATGCCCTCTGAAATGTGAGGTGGGCTATTAAAAGCGTTATCACATCGGCCAGAATTGTGCGCAAATACGCAGAGCGCATTTGGAGAGCTACTGTCAACGCTGTGCAATACTTTGTTAAATCCTATAAACAATATAACTGACATATACAGTATAAGATAAATGTGTTACTTATTTATTATTACTTACAGTCTGCTGTGAGATTTAGTGTTCATGCTCTCTGTGGCACTGTTGCAGGTGATGCTCTTCTGAGAACAGCGACAGATCTCCGGACACACGAAACAAACCCCGCCGCAGAAAGGCATTAACAGAGGACACATGAGCAGCAGAAGAGATCTCCACATTGTCGTGGCTGGACAGTGGCGCGTTCTTTAAACTCTTAAATCTTCTCTCTCCACCGGTTTCAGTCTGGAGAGCGATGTTGGACGATAAACGTGTTTTACATTTTTATGTTACTTCACCGTTTGACTGAAAGGTTAATGTAGTCCATACAGCTTTTCACAGTACTTGCTATGAGAGGAGCGCGTAAGGATGGACTGTTGGGGTGGCGAGCCAAGAGTTGACTGCGCGTCTACACTCATACGAGAAATAACAACGCTTCCCCGTGGCGCATTTTACACTTAACCAATAGAGACAGAGCGCGCGCACGCACACACAAGGCAGCATTATTATGTCGATGGATGGATGGGTGGGTAGATAGATAGATAGATAGATAGATAGATAGATAGATAGATAGATAGATAGATAGATAGATATTATACAGTTGAGGTTTATGCTTGGTCAAAAGTCAACTGCTTCTCAGAGATTGCACTATCTGTTATGTTTTTCTGAGGCCATGATGACCTGTGTTAAACAGCCAATAAGTTATTTGCGTCTGCTCCAGCGCCTGGCTGTGCCATTGATAAGCAGGGGAGGGCCAATCTAACCTTGATAGGATGAAATGAAATTTCTCTTCATTTCTCCCACTGTATGAAACTCCATGATTGACTGGTGGAGTCATTTTAATCACATGAGTGATGTATGATTAATGTTTTATTTATTTACTGTTATCTCACAAACTTTACATACATTTGGCCTAAAACAAAATACTATAGATCTTCATTCTGTGCCTTTATTAATGTATTTCTGTTTTATTTTTTAAATATGTACTTGATCTTAATGACACTTTAGCATATACATGATAATGTATAATGTTACACATGCATCATAAATATCTAATTTATTATTATAACACAAATCTCTTTCTAAAATAGTTGGTTTTCACACTTAGATTTTTATCAAGGGCATATGCAAGTTGTTCTATTCAATAAATAAATAAAGTTTTGTCTTGTTGCCACGCGACGCGGTGACGTCATCCAAACCCGGAAGCGGAACGCTACATTTTCAGTACAGGCGAAGCAGGTTCGTGAAAGCACAGGAAACTTATGCTATCATCATTATCATCATCATCGTCATCATCCATGGACCAAATACAGTCTACAAGCAGTCTGCTTAGATATCTGGATGGAGAATTCTGGGACATTAAAGATGCGCTGCGGGATGATATTTCCACGTGTGAACTCTTTCAGTCCAGCAGGTATGAAAACAGACTGACAGTGAACTTCATTCAATCAAAGGTCTTATTCTAGAGACAGATATTGCAATTGCTTTAAAATTAATTTACGTTCGTGCTGCGTTTCACTTGAATCCATGCAAGGTTTTACGCAATATCAAAGTTGAGAACAGTTTCATATTCAAATGTACAGTAAGAAACTCAATATATGAATTAAAAGCTTTGTTTCATATAACCGAAACCGTTTTTCTCATGCAGTTATGAACTGACCCTGGATCAGAATAGAGACCTGACTGCAGATAGATTTCATCATATCCTCAGACTGCCACTAATGAAAGGACATCTTAAAGATCAAGTAATACAACATGACCTCTTCTCTATGTCTTGTATTCTGGTGTCAGGTGGTAATATGTCATGTTATTGCATAAAATATAAAAGTAAATTACATTTTGACAGAATATCAACAATGCATTTCACCCAAAAAGTTATTTCTTTACATTATGTAGAGGCACAGGCCTACTTTTCAAAATAAAAGTAAGAAAAGTTTCCTAGTGTAATTTTGGGGGA
Source organism: Oreonectes daqikongensis (assembly GCA_026939265.1). NCBI lineage: Eukaryota > Metazoa > Chordata > Actinopteri > Cypriniformes > Nemacheilidae > Oreonectes > Oreonectes daqikongensis. Next base: position 559,045 of record JAOTQM010000500.1, read on the forward strand.
AGTGACTTCATACTAAAAGTCACATTGACACCGCACGAGTCAAAAGTTCCATCACAAATGAAACATACAGTTAGTTCTGACAAATATGTATTTATTTGCAAATATATGATTACATTTTTTAATAATGTATTTCTTTTTTAAACCGAGTCATCCATGTATTTTGGGACCACTGCACACTGTACTATTTTACATGTTCATAATATATTTGCATTCTTCGAAGCATGTCATGGTAGTACTGTGGTGCATGTTTAAAAATAAATCCCATCTGTTAGTTTGTTCAGTGCTGTGTTTAAAAGTGCTTTCTTTACCTTGTGTTTGTTTAGATGAAGGAGAAACAGAAAGGTTTCATAGCCAAGAGTTTGAGTATAACAGAGCTCATCTGCTCCGCTGACATGGCTACAGGAGTCAAGGTTTTTCATTTTTTACTCTTTTATATTATTGTTGTAGGCTTTTCTAAGCTGAACAGTTTGAAACGCTGTTCTCAGCTACAGCCGTTGTGTAGATTCGAACTGAATTTGAACTGTTCTTAAGAGCATTTGCATGTTGTGTTGGCATGCATGAAACAACACATTTGCATTTATTCCACAGGGGAATCATTAATTTGAATAGTCACACTGTACTGCTGCTGTAATCCACAGGTCGGTGTTGTGTGTGGATTGTATGGAGGTGCTGTCAACAATCTAGGAAGTTCAGAGCAAAAGGAGAAATGGTATCTCCCAGTTTCAGTGAGTTTTGAATACACGTTGCTGCACAAATATGTTTGCAAATCAAAGTCCTATTTATATTTGTCTTAGGTTAAGAGTTAATGTGGTTTGTTTATTGCAATATCACATGTCAACTGTTTTAGGGAATACGCTCATCCCAAAATACTCTCTTCTGTGAATGTAATGTTTATTTATTAATCCAATTGCCATATAAATAAATTCCACTTTCATTTCATTCTGCCTAAAATCTCATTTTGTGTGTCACAGAGAAAAGATTTTGAGCAATATAATTGATGATATAATAACCAATAGTTTTTGATTAATAAATGCCACATTTCACCTTTAACATTTCCACTCATGTTCATGTGATGCATTGATTCTGGTTTGATTTGCAGGAGTTAGAATTTACAGGCATGTTTGCCATGACCGAGAGGGGTCACGGTAGCAACGTACGGGGAATTCTTACTGAAGCCCGATACAATCAATCCACACAGGTAAATCTCTTACAGCACACCCCACACTCCCCTCTACTGGACGTTCCCAAAATGTGATTCTAATGCAAATCTATGTACCACTTTTAGGACAGGTGAAATTAATCTCATCTCTAGAGTTTGCGGAATAATCTGACATTTTTCTGCAGGAGTTTATAATCCACACACCCTCCAAAGACGCTCAGAAAATGTACATTGGAAATGCGATGAAAGGAAATGTCGCTGCTGTATTTGCTCAGCTCATTATAAATGGAGAGTCGCACGGTAAGCAACCACCCAACAACGAACCCCAGCATTTCACTACAAAACTAAAATATGTGAGAATACACTGGAAAATATCGTGCAGTTTATTAAATAATGCATACATTTCCAGATTTAGGAACCAAGTGCTTATATTTTTCAATATAGGGCTGTTCTTTATGTATGATTCAGTATATTGTAATATATTAATAATGTATTCTATACAGTATATTTCAAAATGATTTAATATATTGACAGTTTCTGTATAGGAAAATATATTTTCTTTGCATGTTTCGCACAAACATTATTTACATTTTCTTCAGATATTCTTTAGAAAAATGCCGGTCCAGTTCTTGTACACCTCAGAACACCATTTCTATATGAACTTTTATGACAGATGCCTTTTATCAAAAGCGATCTACAGTGCATTCAAAGTACACATGTTATCAATGTACACGTGTGCATTACACTCTGGAAATCGAACCCATGACCTTTGTGCTGCTAACAGTGCCATCTTTACATTGTGCATAAGGGTATTATCATGTGAAAACATCCCCTCTCCCCAAACGGATGTCATTATATTGCATAACCAAACTTGTTAATTATACTTGGGCTTTTGTTTATTAGTCTATTTATGTATTTGTTTCAGGCCCTCACTGTTTCATTGTACCAATCCGTGATCAGAATGGAGTCATGTGGCCGGGAGTGAGTGTGATTGACATGAAGCACAAGGAAGGTAGGTTTGTATTGGAGTCAATCTGAATATAATGATAAATGAAGATTTATTTCTGCTTTATATGTGATTGTATGCAGGTCTGCATGGGGTTGACAATGGCATTCTGATATTTGATCACGTACGGATTCCGCAGGATAATCTGCTGAGCAAGTGAGTTAACCCTGAAAATTTGAGTTATGAAATAATATTGGAGTATGTGTGTATGCCAGTGTATGTTTATATGTTGCAGGTTTGGTTTTGTAGCCGCTGATGGTCGGTACTCGTCTCCAATCCCCAGCAAACAGAGACGCTTTAATGCAATGCTGGCTGCACTGACGCCCACCCGTCTCTGTCTTACTGTACAGGCCATGGCTGCCATGAAGGTCAGGGAAAGCTTTACACTACACATCCAACACACTCGTTCATGTTAAACTTACAGTTACTGCAATATCTAATGTTATTTAGTGAATAATAACATAAATGGGGAAACATAGTGATCACCACAAGAGGGAGACATACGTCTATTTACATTGTCATAGTTCATGAGCATACTGTCATAAAAGTATAATATTTTTGAAGGTTCCAGTTTGATAATTTTTGAGAAATAGATGATCTCTCCTCTTACAATGGACGTCTACAGTACTGTATTGTATTTCACTAAATTCTACTGTATATGAGATCTTTACCCATTGAGTTTTGACGTTTATGAAGCGTAATTCAACAAGCCTTTGTGTTTGTGTGAATGTGTAAACATTTAGATGTTTATGTCTGATACCAGTATCGAAGAACTATTATCACGCTGTGAAAAACAGAATGGACAAGTCACGTTTAGGCCAGCGTACAGAGATTTTGTTAATGTTTTAGCAGGAGATGCATGTTAATACCTTTAGAAGGCTTTCTTCTGTGGAATACAAAAGAAGAAATGTCTCTGTGGTTTTGTGTCCATACAATGGAAGTCAATGAGTTTCAATGTTGTTTGGTTATCAACGTTCTTCAAAATATCTTCTTTTGTGTTCTGCGGAAAAAAGAAAGTCATACACGTTTGGAATGACACGAGTGTTAGTAAATGATGACAGAATTTTCATGTCATGCACCAAAAAAGTGCTTTTAGGAACAGAAATTTTGAGCTTTTCTTGTTTGGTGCAAATCACTAAATCTGTGTGCCTGTGTGTGTTTTCTTCTCTCAGCTGGGGCTCATCATAGCCGTACGCTACAGTCACAGGTAAGACGTGACAAAACTGTGTTTGCACGTATGAAACAGTATGCGTGTGCCTCTATCTGTGATGTTTACCTGTTATTATTTATCAGTATTAAGCAGCCGTGTGTCTTCAAACGAAACAGGTGACATCAAATGTACATATGATGTGACGGTTTTTATGTGATTACAAACCTCTAGAAATACAAACAAAATGAGACGTTTGGATTTTCTCGCGTACAGGACTCGGAAGGTCTCATTTGTTGTTTGTTACTGCCATGTGGCTTTCTTTTGTGTGTGTGTCTTTGTGTGCGTTTGTGCGTGGGTGGCTGCAGGGTTGTCTCTTACCGTGGCATCCCCCGAGTGAAAAATAAAGAAAAAGAGGAAATGTTTGCTTTCTATACTTGCAGGTTTTCCATTTGCAAAACACCTCTTTGCGCCCACGCACTTTCATCAGAGCAGGTTTGGTACCAAAACACGTCTGAGCGCTCGACCCCGGCAGGTGCGATGTCTGATGGAGAAACCACACACATATCAGCCTATAAGCTTTACCTCATCACACCTCATCTTGGGTTGAGTTTATCTTTTTACAGCATGTACCACAAAGCCTTTTCACTTTAGTCTTTGTAAAAAGGAGGCTTTAAGATAAAACTCAACAATCAAGAATCGGCAGTCGAGTTAAGCTTGCGTGGCTGCTAGATTTGTTCTACGTTAGTTACTTCTACGCTAGCAAGATCTACACGGGATTCAGGACGGTCGGTTTGTCTAATTGTTTATTTAAAGGGATAGTGTTATTCTTACATCATTTATTCACTCTCATGTCATTCAATTATGACTTTCTTTCTTCTGCAGAATACAAAAGAAGATATTTTAGAGAATGTTGATAAGCAAACAACACTGAACCCCATTGACTTCCATTGTATGAACACAAAACCACTGAGACATTTCTCAAAATATCTTCTTTTGTGTTCCACAGAAGAAAGAAAGTCATACAGGTTTTGAATAACATACGATTAAATACATGAGTTTTTTCGGGGGGTAGCTATTTCTTGAATAGTTTTACTTGTGTGTTACAGCTGTAAGCATTCGCCTTCAGAAATGTAAACTCTGACATTGATACCAAACTAAAAATCTACGCAAAGTCAGACAACTCCACATAATGTAAGTCATACGTAACTTGTCTTTTTTAAGTGTGTAAATGCAGTCTTTCAGAACATTGCTCTGTTTTTTTAAGAGCCTGAACATGTCAATTTGTGGTTGACCTGTAATTTTAGGCTGGAGCTGTTTTTTGTCCAGTGGTGTAAAGGAAAATATCTATAAAAAAACCTGCTTGAAACACATGCAAAAATGACAACTTTTTGTTGATTTGTATTCGCTCTGTGCATCAGTTACACTGCTGTACGTATCGGCACATAATGTCACGTATCAGACTTCGTCTGCTCGATTTGACCCAAATAAAACAAATCTACAAGAGGACACAATTCGACTGTAGATGATGCAAGTTGCAATAGGATTTCTGTGTGGGCTTCTCACCTTTAAAACCACACAGACACACACTCCTTAGCCCTCCCCGTGTTTCTTCTGTTCTGTGGGGAAGCCACCTGCAGTTTGTTAGATGTAGAGATACAGTTTGTGGTGAGGGTAACAGGTGTACCTTCACTTCAGAACTGACTTCGGCAGAAACATACAAACACACACAAGCACAGGACCAGACGTCCACCACAGCAAATCTTCCTCTACCCTCGTAAACACACACAGATACACACACACAGCAGCTGTGTGGTTAGAAAAAATGGGTTACCTGGAAGGTTTTATTGGCTAATTTCCTCAGTATGACGTGCAGGTGTGTTGTGCCATGTTTGACACTGTTGTGTTTCTGGTTTATATCTGATCATTTGTCTCAATAATGAATGTTTCCCATTTAGTGATTGTGTTAAACTCAGTGGGTGGTGCTTAGAAATCTCACGTTCACAGTGCTAGGACTGCAGCGTTTCGAAGTTATTCTGAATGGTTAGATATGCATCAGTGGTTGCGTATTGGCTTATATCAAAAGAGCTCAACCTCCAAATATTTATAATTTTCAGATTTCTAAACTTGGTTTTCAATGCAATTTTTTATCATATTATAAGTCTGTTCACTTGACTAATACAAAATAATAATTAAAAAATTACATTTAATTTAATATATTGAATAATAACATTTGAACAAATGTAGCTCAGTGGTTAGAGCATGGTGCTAGCAACACCAGGGTCATGGGTTCGATCCCAGGGATTGCACATTCTCAGAAACAAATGTATAAAAAGCGTATTGGATAAAAGCATCTGCCAAATGCATAAATGTAAATGTAAAAAGCACCTTTCCTCAACAAGCCACATGATTTGAGACAGCGTGAATGGTGCGGCATAAATTAAAGGGACAGTTCACTGAACAATTTAAATAATTCATCATTTATTCACCCTCATGTCATTTCAAACCTTTCTTCTGCAGAACACAAAAGAAGATATTTTGAATAACCAAACAACACTGAACCCCATTGACTTCCATTGTATACCAACCACTGAGACATTTCTCAAAATAACTTCTTTTGTGTTTTACAGAAGAGTGAGAGTGAGAAACCACATAAGAGTGATTGAACTTTCCCTTTAAAGTTTGTTCAAATCTTTGACAGTGAATATGATTGACAGTATTTGTTATGTTGGCCTTTGCAAACAGCACATATGAAAAATTTGCTCCATACGTCCTTACCAACAAAAACTTCATTTCTACAGTCGCAGGCAATTCGGTCCAAAGCACCAGGATGAAGTGAAGATCATTGAGCATCAGACGCAGTATCTAAGACTGATGCCGCACCTGGCTGCTGCCCTTGCGCTCACCTTCACCACCAGGTATCAACTCTCCTTAGTTTTATTAATGATTTTAAATGAATAATAAAACATTTAATGATGATATTGTTTGATTGCAGATGTGTCAGATAAATCGTCTTGAAAACAGAGTTTTTTTTATTTTTTTTGAAGCATCTCAACTGCTGTGGTATTTCTCAGAAAGTGTCACATCTGAATGCTCTTTTGTTTACAGAGGGTTTTATCAGATGCACGTGCCTGGCGAAGTTAACTTCTGGTCTGTCTTTGGTTATTATATAACATTTTGTTTTAATTTCATTTAATACAATAATATAAACTAAAATATTAGTATGAATTAATATTTTATATTATTGTATTAAACTCAGCGGTTATTTAATTCTTTGCGGAGGTCTACTGGAAGTTACGTTTGGGCCAAATAACATTTGTTTATGTTGTTTTTCCACTAGCGTGTAAGTCAGGGCACAAAATGTAATTTAACATTTAATATATTTAGAAGTACCTACTCATGCCTGGCTAATTTTATGTCAGATTTAGGAATATGAAGAGTTTTAGGAATAAATCTCGCATTGGATTAAGACCTGGTAATACATACAAATTATTATGACACTAGGGTGTGTACCATTCATTGAGAACGCCTTCAATATTAACACATTTTTCACACTATTATATTTGTTGTGGTATGAGTAGGGCATTTTCACTCGCCTCCACTTGAGGTCTCTGTTTTTATGTAAATCAGGTCATTGGCACAGAGCAGAACATTCAGACCATGACACTTTCTGAGAAATACCACAACAGATGAGATCCTTCGAAAAAACACCCAAATCTTCAAGACGATTTACCTGACACATCTGCAGTCATGTCTACAGTAGTTTCCAGTCATTCCACAAAACAAAACACAAATCTGTACCGTGATTTATGCAGAATCATGTATATTTATATCTGATGTACTGTCAGACACACAATTAAAACGTTGTATTCAATTCATTCTGTGCAAGTAAATAAATCTGTTATCAGTGTGTGAAATGTTATTTTTATCAAATTGAAAACTTCACGGCTTTCTTCAAGTCTCTAACGCCAAGTGTCTGCCTGAACGTTAATATTTACAGTAATAACATACGTGTTGTATAGAGTTTGAAGTATTTGTATGGATTGCTCACAGGTATGCTGCAGACCTCATGGATGATGCATTGTGTCATGGACGAGATCTTCAAAGCAATCGCTCTCTTCAGGCGCTCGTCGCGGGACTCAAAGCGTACAGCACATGGCAGAACATCGCCTGTCTGCAAGACTGTCGTGAGTGTACTGGCGGCATGGTGAGTGTGTGTCGCTTTACACGCTTACACACACGTAACTAATGTCCTGTGATGGTGTCAAAAACACTATACACATGTCAAAATCATTCCTAAAGAGTAACTCGAGTTTGCATTTTGTGGACAGTGTTTTTCTCCTGTTGGCTTGAAGGTTGAAACACTATAACTTTAGTTTCTATATTGTGGTTGTTGACATGAAATTCTTTGCCACATTTGAAGTGTCCTGTGATGTGGCACGGTTAAACACGTCTAAAAAGATTTAGCATTTTGGTAATTCCTGTTTAGAATAATGATTATTATGCTAAATAAATTTAGCACTCAGAAGTGCTTGTGTTGGTTTCATTTTCACATTTTTGTGTGAACTATTCCTTAAGAATTTTTCATCAAGTGTGAACAGAAGAGTCAAGACAGACTTCAGAGAGTTGTGTATATATATATATATAAATATATTTGTTTTTGTTTTGTGTTCATACAATGGAAGTAAAAGAAGTTCAATTTTGTTTGGTTATCAACATTCTTTAAAATATCTTTTGTGTTCTTCAGAGGAAAGAAAGTCAGGGGTTTTTAAACTGGGGTCCGAGGACCCCCAGGGTGCTTCCAGAATGTTCTAAGGGGTCCCCAGGAAATTTTTGAAAAACAAAAGACTACAAAAGTTTTTCTAACGTATTTATAATATTTTACTTAAAAAAAAAAATAGACAAAAATATTGTTTGTCTAACAGTTTTAGACTCATCAGTGTACATTACATGGAGAAAAGCTTGCAATAATACCATATGCTGTCTATATATTCTCTTTCTTATCTATAACTATTATTATTATAAAAATTTTGAACTATGATGCATGTAAAGCTGCTTTGCAACAATGAAATTGTGAAAAGTGCTATATAAATAAAATAGAATTTAATTGAAATGCTTCTTTTTATTTAGATTTATTTTTGGCGTTTTTGACTTTATTTATACAGTTAAGTAGGATAGAGAGGACAGGAAATAAAGTGGGAGAGAGAAGGGGGTGGGGTCGGGAAAGGACTTTGAGTCGGGACTCAAACCCGGGTCGTCCGATGCGCAACCGTGCCACATGTCGGAGCACTGCCCACAAGGCCATCGGCTCTGACTTGAATTGCTTCTTTATACAAAAAATGATTATGTATTTTTAAAAAGGGCATGAAAAAGTTCGAAAACCCTTGTCATAGAGGTTTAAAACAACATGAGGGTGAATTTTTGGGTGAATTATACCTGTAAAGGCAGGGTGACCGATCTCTGAAAGCGCTTAAGAAAACTGAGTCGGGCCGAGTACTAAAACAAACTTGTAGCCAATCAGCAGTAAGGGGCGTGTCCGCTTGTTGACGGAGGAAAACGAGGGAATGCTGACATTGGACAGCACGTTTGAGAGCAGAGCCGGAAGAGGCGTGTTCCTGTTGCGTTTTATTGTTGATTTCAAATAACAACAGCCGTATTCAGAGATCGGTCACCCCGCCTTTAAGTGTCACTTTTACACACACTGTGCTTGATCTCCAGGGTTTCATGATGGAAAACCGAATCCCATCTCTCAAGTGCGATTCTGACGTCTTTGTCACATTTGAGGGCGACAACATGGTCATGCTGCAGGTATTGATAAACACCACATACATCTGAAAAATGGTCAACAAGTCCAGAGCAAAAAAAATCACAAGGTTTATATCTTTTCGTTAAGGTTGTTATTTGTTTTCTTGCTTATTTTGGAGACGTTGGCTTTATATAGTCACATATAAATGCCTATGCTGTGACAAACAACAGCGTGTAAACAGAAAACACAGAGATGTCTACGAGATGACCGCTCAGAGGGGAAACTAGACAAACAGCACTTCTTTAAACTATGCCTCACAAGTCAAATTGAATTAAGTGGATTATGAAGACTTGAATGAAAGGATTTTGATTCTCGATCGCATCGAGCTGTTGATAATGCGTTTTGAGCACAGTTATGGGTTATGAATTAATTGTTGCTTTAATCTTTCTGCTTCATTTTACACTGTGTTTGATTCGTGTTCCATCAATAAACGCTGGACGCCAGTGACAGAACAACACTAGACGACACGCATCGACACATAACACGCACAAACTCACACACAAGGTCTGCATTCACAGCCTGCAGTGGCCTAAAGACATGGATTTTCTGCTGAAATTAGATTAGCTCCTTTAGGACCAAAATAAAGTCATGCAATTGCATCCTGGGAAACAGACTGATGGTGTTGTCATTTTAATAGTTGAAACCAGGGCTGTAAACACAACAGAGCCTTAGCAATATTCAGAACAGTAGTTAATATAAGATATTCGATTATTTTTATTCTTTAAAAATAAAATTTTTTCATCATTTATTCACTGTATCTGACTCTTCTGTGGAACACAAGAGAAGATATCTTGAAAAATGTCTCCGTGGTTTTGTGTTCATAGTCAATGGGGTTCAGTGTTGTTTGATCATTCTTCAAAATATCTTCTTTCGTGTTCTGCAGAAGAAAGAAAGTCATTCAAGCTTGGATTGACATGAAGGTGAGTAAATGATTTAATTGTAACCCTTAACCATAGATTTATTAAAGTATAAGTGTAGTAATATTATTTGTATTACCAGTTTTACTACAACTACCATAATATACCAGTTTGTGGTTACTGTGGATTAACTACAAATGAAACCAGAAACACACTTTTTTCTAAACATACAATTGCAGGTTACTTTACATTTTTATCTTTCTTTATGTGGGTTACATAAGTCAAATGATGTAAAAACTGACATTTGCCATGAAATTGTATTTGACAGCTCAACCTAAAAATGATTAGTTATTATACTGTAAGCTTACTGTACTGTTGTGAATCAAAGTAAAGTAAGGGGACAGTTTTGAGGACAACTAATTTATTGTAAAAAAAAGTTACAGATTGCAGATTTTACAGATAGATTAAGTCAAAAGATATTGACAAATAGTAAATCAATGCTGAAGGTCATGAAAACTGTGTAAAAACCCTGTTGCAACACTTCTTCCCTTCCCGTTAGGGATTTTTCCTTCTTAGGGAAACCCTCACTTACGGATTTTCATGCAATCGGGCATTGAAGATTAAACTAAAGTCACAAGAATAGTGAATAGGTCTGCCAGCCACTTAACCCAAACCTCCCTCGCTCTCAGATTAGTTGTGGGGATTTTTCTAAAAGCTGTAAGTCTCATGCAGTTATTAATAGATACTAGCATCACCTGCCATTAGGGAAATTAGCATTAAGCTCCAAATTTCATGCACATGACCGGCACGCTCTCAATGGTTGGTTACGAGAGACTGTTACTTTAGGGTCATTGTTTAATAGAAGTACTCATACTGTGCACACGTGTAGAGGAGGTTAGTTTAGGTTTTGGGACATACTTTTAAGCATGTTTTTAACTTTATTTTAATGTAGTGAGGATTATAAACTCTACCTAAAGTATGTATTTAACTTTTCAATGTGCTGTGTGTGTACAGTCATCTTTAACGATGCTTTAAAGTAGTGATAGTCTGTGGCCGATATATCAAGATATATAAAGTAGTGATAGACATATATTGCTGTGGCCGATATATCGGTTGATATTTGCAAAAAATGTTTTACTTATCGGCATCAGCCGATATATTTTTACAAATGGACGATATGTTTTTCCTGTTTGGCCACCATGTAGCGTTTTTATTCGTAAAAATGTCACCAAGATGTAAAGCAGGCATTCGCCACTTAGTAATGTAATATGACCACAGTAAAATGGGTCGTGTAAGGTGGATAAGATACAAAAATTGTATGGTAAGTATCAATATGTTTAAATTGCTATATTTTATTCATATTTAGCTGCCCACTTTTAATATAATGTCATGTGTGGACCTCTTCATGCGTTCAAGTCTGTTACTAACTAGGCACGTAATACGCAATAATATTTCATTTAGTTTCACCAATTTTCTCATTTAATTACATTGGTTATATCGCCACAGTGCTTTCTTAATATCAGCATCGGTATAAAAACCATATCGGTCGACCACTGCTTTAAAGTGACGCTAAAGAGAGCGAGCATTTCACCTGATTCGATTCCTCCGTCCTCGCGTCTTTTCCTTGCATCCTTCCCTCACATCCTGAAGGGGTGGAGCTAAGATGCGAGGAAAGAAAATAAGGATGCACAAACAATAATTGAGAAGCACCCAAGTTGCATTTTGTATAGCTTAAAATGAAGTTGAAATTGGTTAAACTAAAATGTTTAAGATTTTTAGTAGTAAAGCCAGTTTGATTGAACCTTACTACATTTTTACAGTGTATTTACTACATTTATAATATCTACACAAACCTATCTGAGTATTTGGTGACGTTGTGTTTTGTGTGTGTCTGTATGTGTTGTTGTGTGCAGGTCGTGGTACGAGAGCTCTTGACTCAGTACACCAATCAGATGGGAAACAACTTGGTGATGGGATTGTTTAGAAACTGGAGCAGCTCGGCCTCAGACAGCCTTAGAACAAGGTACAAACTGAACTGAAAGCATAAACAGCCAATGTGTTCATAACGCATCTCTATCATCTGGAAGTCAAGACCTGAGCCCGGTGGTTTTAGCAGTTGTGTGTGTGCCCTCTTTGTCTAGCCTGTCCTGCCTGCTCTCATTCTTGTTCATAGGTCTCCAATTAAGCAATTTTGACTAAGAGGAAAATTTTAAAGGTGTAATTGTTTTCTGGCGTTCTATTCATAACATATTAACCAAAACTGAGATCTTCAGTGGTTCGTCATAGGTGAAATAAAATCCGGCCTTTATTTTTCTAGATGTGATTTTGATAGTGGGTTGTGACTGTATACAGTATCTCTTTGTCTAAGAGTTAATTTGTGTTTTCTTTGGCTGTCTCCATGTTGTTCTAGCTTTCTAAGCTTCAGTGTGGATAAAGTAGGAGACCTAACGTTCCTCCTGAAGGCTGTGAGGTACAGAGAAAGGGTGTTGCAACGCAGTCTAGCAAGTCGACTTCACAGTAAGGTCAGTGACTCCTCACAAGCACCACTAGAGACATTTAGTTTATTCATTTGGCAGACGCTTTTATCCAAAGCAACTTACAAATGAGGAAAACAGTAAGCAATATTCACGAGAAGGGTTAGTAATACAAAGTTTCAGATACAACGTAAAGATAGTATAAGCAAGTATACAGAGAACATTAGAAAAGGAAAAGAGAGGTAGAAAGATTTTTTTTTACAAAAACTGTTTTCTCTTTGGGCTTTTACCCTCGCTTATTTTAGCTTGTTGAGGGGCCAAAAAGGTGACAAAGAAACTATTACTGTGTGACCATTTGTTTACTTCAAAGTTTTTTAATGTGTTTCTTAGAAAAGATGTTTCTCCTAAAATTTAAATTCATAGAGTATGGAGGTGTAAAATGAATGTAGATTGTATAGGTTAAATTTGTGTAGATTTAAAGAGCGGGTATTTTGATATCATTAAAAATACATTTCATGCAGTGTGTGTGTGCGTGCGTGCGTGCGTGTAAGCAGTCTTCCAAGTTTTAAAGCCGAAAATGCACAAATAACAAAGTTATTGGCTTGGGAAAAAAAGGAGTCGACTCTGATTCACTTGAACGAGTCGTCTGACGTTCTAATTTTATTTCCATAACTGATTTGCGGCACTCGGTGCAAAGTCCGCCTACGTTTTGCTTGGACCGACCACGAAAACTTGAACACACACTGTACGTGCTCGACCAATCACAGCAGACTAGACCATCTGACCAATCAGATCAGAGTACGCTCACAGAAAGGAGGGGATTAGAGAGATGAATCGCCGAACGAATCATTTGAAAGTCTAAAAATAAAGGGATAATAACTGACTATTATTAGAAAATTAAAGTGTTTTACACCTTGTATGTACGTAAACGCAATGTTGGACACTATAAACCAAAGTAGGACCTTAAAAATCACAAAATATTTACTCTTTAATGAGAAATATATATTGAGATCTTTAATAATATTGACTTTTGATTGCAGACATTGAGATCTTTTCTGAAACTCTTATGGAGACATTTGAATGCTACACAACAGTTTTTCATATTTTTCATGCAGGTGGAGAAAAACAAAGAGGAGTTTTTCATGGCTTGGAACTCTTGTCTGCATCATGTGACCACTTTGGCTATGGCGCACATACATAGAGGTGAGGATTGGGGAAGTTGGTCTTACCCTCACACCTTATTCATATTATTTGCAACCCATGTGCTGAAAAAGTTTATATGAGCCTATGAGTTTCTACAGGTTCACACGCACACGAGTAGATTTGTCGTATCACAATTATGCAATGTCACATTAAAAATCGTATCCATGTTCAACGAAAATGATTTGATGAGGGATAGTTGGCCCAAAAATGAAAAATCTTTCATCATTTATTTACCTTCTTGTCATTTCAAACCTTTATGACTTTCTTTCTTCTGCAGAACATGAAAAAAAGAGATATTTTAAAGAATGTTGATAACCAAACAACGGCAGTACCCATCAAGTTGCATTGGTTTTGCATCTATACAATAGAAGTGAATGGTTACTGCCATTGTTTGGTTACTTTTTTTAATTTCTTTAATGCAAACACATTTTAACCAACACCACTATTAAAAGTCAGACAAGACTTTTGCTCCAATTTTTGCCCAGATTTTCAGTCTGGAGTTGTTGTAGAAAGTCTGCGCCAGTCTGCCGATTTGATCACATATTGTTTTCTATGCAAACGTTCAAAAAGTCTGCAAGTGTATGATGTCTATTTTTTTTATTTTAAAAGCCGTGTAGTGTATTTCAGCCTTAAGTTGTAAGAAAAGCTCATAGCATCATTTCAATGTACTACATTTTTCACTTCTATCCATGTTGTTAGCGTTTTTACAGAATACTCTTACTGTCGACAAATACCAGACTGGACATTAGCAGTGTATGTGTAAATTGTTTTTTCTTTGGTGTGTTTGGGTGAACAGTATATCGCTCATGAATACTACAGCGCCTTAGATCTTAGATTAAGACAATGTTACATTTTTGTTACATTTCCTTTTTACTTGGTGAAATCAAAAGAGAAGTGTCGCACAAACAACCTCTCATGTGCTACAGTGTTAGCGGAGAGTATTTCCATACACACATGTTTGTGTCTGTGTGTGTATGGTTTTGTGTGTGTAGATATATTTTCCTCCCCTGATAGCAAATTTCCATTCTCTCATCCTCCTCGCCCACACACACAGACACACACAGAGAACATGCACTAATTTTCTCTTAGATGAAGCTGATAACAATTGAGATGTGGCTTTTATTCACACCTTAAAGGGACACTCCACCCAAAAATTAAAATTCTGTCATCATTTACCCACCCTTAAGTTGTTCCAAACCTGTATAAATGTATTGAACACAAAGAAAGATATTTTTTGAAGAATGTCAAAAACCAAACAGATCTTATCCCCCATTTACTGCCATAGTAGGAAAAATAAATACTATGAGAGTCAATGGGGGATGAGATCTGTTTGGTTACTGACATTCTTCCAAATATCTTCCTTTGTGTTTAGCAGAACAAAGAAAAGTATAAAGGTTTGAAATGATGGGTTGGTGACAGAATTTTTATTTGGATGTCTGTGAGCTTTTCAATTATGAAACACGACAGCGTTTATGAAATATTTATTGAGTCAGTGCATTAAACATCACATTGAGGTGATGGTCTTGTTAAATAATAACAAACGAAACTAATATATAATTAAGTTGTACTATATTTACTTATTTTTATTACCTACAAAGATATAGATCTTCCATCGGAAACTCTATTGGAAACATTAAAATATTCCATACTAACACAAATAAGTTGTTGTTATAGCTCTTAAACAAACAAGACTTGCTTTAAATGGCTGATATAATGAAAAGTCACATTTTCCTTGATCTCTCGTGATAAAAAAAACCATGCATAGCATGCAACAAAGCATTTACTGAACCTGTGCTGCATGAATGACTCTTTCAGTGTTTTGATGTCACGTTCTATGTTGATCTTATCTGTCCTAAATCTGATGGGATTATTTTATGAATCTGTCACAGTGTAATGCAGATTTTGCTGTTATTTCAAGGTGGATCAGTTACGAAATATTACTGAATCCTATACCTGCTTCCCACGTTTTTATTTCATATGCAAAGGGGGCGGTCTTTAAAACTGATATGGTAGATGGTAAAAGAAAATTCAGAATTATAAGTGGATGTCAGGATAACGAAATGAATAAAGCATGTTTTAACTTTATTGTGATGCTGTGAATTGCTGTTGTTTCAAAAGTGACCTTGGAGCAGTTTGCCCTGGCCGTTCAAGAATGTCCCTTCAAAGACGACCGTGCCTTGCTCGCTAAGGTACGTGAGACCTCTCCACTCCTGTCGGCCACAGTACGACACACTCGGTGTATTTTGACTCATCAGACGGTTGCAGTGGAAAGTTCTCAGAAGCAGTAACACCAGCCTCGTGCCCACTCAAAAAGACTTCACAGGGAGATTTTAAAGGATGCCACTTTATACCGCGTGTTTGTAAAAAATGCTGAACATCAAAAATGCTACATCTATATACTACAGCGTGTGTTTTTATCAGTATTTTTACATTTTGTAAAGATGAGTGGTGTTTGCTTTTGTTATTGCTGTGGTGTTGCGCATGGTGGTCAGAGGATTGCTCTTTAATCGCATGGTGTCAAATGATGCTGTTCACACAAAGATCGATAACTACAAGAGGACCGAAACTATTTTATAGTTAGTTATCGCACTTGGTGTGAACAGGCCTTAAACGAGGCTTTAATTTTATTTTAAGTGTTCGTGGCACAGATTTATGGTAAAACAAAGGTAATGAGTCAGACATTGTGGCTTACGAGCGGTTATACACATTAACTTTGAATGGCACAGGTATGACACAGCAACACAACTCTTGTGCGTAGCATCAGGATGTGCGCTGCAGTCATATGAGCATCAGAGCAGCGGAGCAGAACCGCACTGAGACCGCTCGGAGACCTGCTGACAGCTGCTGTCAGGGCCTCTGGAGAATGGATAACGTGAATAAATCTCAGATAATAGCCTGGTTTCTGACAGGTCATGAGGTGCGCTGTCACGCCAGTCGTGTGATCGAGAGAGCGCACCGGTGAGGAACAGGAAAACCTCACTTCCACCTGTTTCTTCAAACTTGTGTTGCTGTTTTGGAGCTGGGGATCATGATTACCATCGACAGTCATGTGACATGTGATCTTTCCTCATTCTGGCATGTTAAACAAACTGAACTAACTTTATTTTCAATAAATAAAGTTATGGATTGCAGCTTAAAGTATAAAAAATAGTAGGCCTATAAGTTGAGCTGTCAGGTACGATTTTGCAAGAAAATGTTAGTTTGGGTTCTTCAGACTTTAACACGCGTAAAGTATGTAAAGTAACCTGCAATTTTATAAAACGGTTTCAAACAGAGATGACAATAAACAGATGAGTAAAAAAAATGCATTGCATAATTATTGTACTGTAGGTCTTATAGCTGCTGAACCCATCACCTTTGCGCTGGGATAGTTCACCAAAAAGTAAAAATTCTTTCATCATTTGCTCACCCTCAAGTCATTTAAACCTGTCTGACTTTCTTCTGCAGAACACTAAAGAAGATATTTTAAAGAACGTTAGTAACCAAACGAAACTGGACTCCATTGACTTCCATTATATGAACACAAAACCACTGAGACATTTCTCAAAATATCTTCTCTTGTGTTTCACAAAAGAAATAAGTCACAAGCAATATGAGGGTAAATAACTATTCCTTTAACACAATGCTTTACTTGTTTATTTACCGCTCCGTTCCTTCTCAACACTATGTGTGATGGTCCTGGTTTCAGTTCCCAAAGTCAACACAAAACCAAATCAGTTCCATCTCAGGCAAACCCTCATTCAACGGTCCGATAAGACTCTGTGATGAGCCATCAATTCTCTGGTTTGCATATGAGGAAGAAAGCAAAACACAAAGAGAACGAGCACGACTGTATGCCATTGCTATATGTTCACATTGACCATTATGTATGATCGACTGGTCTTCCGTTTGCTAAACCTGCAGCCATAGTGTCCAAGCTTTAAAACTGAACGTTCTGCGTGTTGTGTTGTTTCCTGTCCAGAGCTTTGATGTTGATGGGTGGTTTGCTTACTGCCTCACCTCTGTGGAGAAGATATTAGCTCGTACCGCTACAGTTTTTCCATTCCCTTCATCTTCTCTATGACTTCCTGTACTCTCTCAAGCTGCATACACGACAAGCAACCTAGAGCTTGTGTAGGGTACTTTACGTATGGAAAATAAATAAGTATATTTCCATGTAGCTTTTTCAGAGAGACCTGGGGATGGTTTCTTTTTGCACAGGCTCTGCTAAAATCTAAGTCCAAGTTATTTTAGTTTTATTAATATTTCCAACTAGCTTTTTTTTGTAGTTTAGTTTTTAGCAATTGTATTATGTGCTTTTGTCGATTTATGATTCATTTTTAATATTTCTAGTTTCAGTTTAGTTTTATTTCAATTTCAGTGCCTCAACTGATTTCCGTTTATTGCTAAGGCAACGTTTCTATTTTTCATTTAGTTTTGCAAATAATATTTACACTAATATTTTATTTGATCTCAATTTCGTGAACTCTAACAATCGGGATGTGTTCCCTGGGATTGAACCCATGACCCTTGTGTTGCTAACAATGTTTTACCAATAGAGTTTTTCCTCATTTCTTTTTCAGTTCTGTCTTCTTCATGGCACTAGTTTGGTGTACCAGGAGAGAGCGTGGTACCTGGAGCACAGCTACCTGACCGCCAACGCCAGCCGACAGATCCGAAGTCAGGTAACTAGTAGTCCATTGTGCACATTAGACTGTTGTCAACAATGTTGGGTTGTTCTTGGATTTAATATGGACAAACACAACCGCTGGGCATAGTTAATCTCTGCTTGGTTGTTTAAACCCATGATTTTTAGGTTAATTTAACCCAACTGTTGGGTTTGTCCCTATTTTACCCAACCACGGGTTAAAACAACCCAACATTTTTTACACGCTGCCAGTCAACCTTCAAGGTCTGTCGCCCATCTGAGACCGTTTCAGATTAGATCTTCATTAACCTCTTTGCTCATTAGCCGGAGTTTACAGAGAGAGAGACAGAATGTGAACACTAGCGAGGGGTGCTATTGACTGACCACCCTGCCGTTCGCCTCGGACACACACTCATAAAGCGTCCAGTTGTTCACAATTAGCTGCGATTAAACAGCCAGGCGGCCTCGGTAGGGTTCTCCCACAAAGAAACCGAGAAGACAGCCGAGTCGACACCAGTCTGTCAGTATGCAGTCAGCAGGTGCTTTACCGCGTGTTTACCACTTTAACAAACCCAACACAGCCGTTCTCTCTGTACAAACAAACCCCTCTGTTCTCCCATCAGCCCCGGACCGACTACAGCGCCCGCCGCACGTGACTGAAGGCATGTGCTTACGGTTCCTTTCAGCGCGCTCATATGAACTATTGTTATACGCTTTCAATAGCTTATTGAAGATAATTTATCATGTGACAGGCTGCAAAACATCACACAAAAATAACCCTGTCGCTTATGTTTATAGATGCTGTCTAGTTGTTTTAAAGACACCCATGGGAAAGCTAAATTGCTGATGAGATCTCGGTACAATATCTCGATATACCCTAGCGGTTAAAGGTTTAGGGTCAGCTTTGATTTTTAGGTTTTAAAAAATTAAGAATATGTTATATTTGAGCATATTCAAGATGGATTTTTATACAATATTGAAGGAGTTCACATCTGTTCTGAGCTTGTCTTCACTGCTTTTTCTATATTATTCAGCCAGTCATGCATTTAAAAAGCATTTCATGTTTTGTGTAATATAAGAAATTGAATTGTTGTTCACCACATAACTCATTTTAAGCATTTAGACGTACGCCTTCAGACCAAAATATCTTTTTTAATCATGAATAACATTGCAGTCAAGTGACCCTAAACGTTTGAAGTGTACGTCTTGTTTTTCAATAGAAAGCAATGAGGTAAAATGCAGAGCAATGGAAACTTTTGCAAATTTCTCACAGTGTTTCCTGACAAAAAAGCCCCAGTAATCTTTTCTGGGTATTCAGAAGAGCAGTGTTTCAAAGTATGCAGTGAAATCTTTTTAGATTAATTAAATTTCATTAGTTCATCCTCAGATTCTTCGAAAACCGTATTATGTGAGTAAAGCTATCATTTTGTAGCTCTATACTCCGTATGTTAGCAATTCTCTTAAAAATAATTTGATGAGAAACTGAGGCAAAGTTTCCATTTTCTGAGTGATGACAGAGCAACTTCTAAACGATAAACATTTCTTTTGGTACTATCACATTTGTGTCTGAAGTTATATTGGGAGTCGCTATGTTTTCACTTGTTTAGTTTAGTATATTTGCTTGGGTGCGAGTAGTTGAGGTAAGGATACGCGCCTGGGACGAGATGAAAACATGTTTTGAAAAGATAAGCGGGACCATCTTTGCCTATCGTTGCAGTTTTCCAAGCCGCAAAGTAATCCATGCAAATAATGTCATGCGCTTGCCGGGATGCGATTGGCATGAAGTTTTTGTTGTTGCTCTGAAGGTTAGTGGCTCAAGAAGTCCTCAGACAAGACCTGCACGAAAGATTATTCTGTGCTCTGATGACACAAAAGATGCATGAAGTTAAACATTTCTGCATTTGACAAATGTTTTGATCCAAAGCAACTTACGGTGCATTCAAGCTGCATGTTCTGTATGAGTGTTCCTGGGAATCGAACCCATGATATTTTAGTCGCTAATGCAATGCTTGACCAATTGTGCTACAGGAACAAGTTTATACTTTGAGACTGTGTGTGTGGTAGTGAGTGAGCAAGAGAGAAAATGTGTGTGTGGGGGGTGTGTATGTGCTTTGAGGACAGTATCTGTGGATGATGTACTAGCATGTACATGTGATTTCTCTGTGTGTGGCTCCAGCTCTTAGAATGGCTTCTATTGTACAAGCACTCCTGTCATTACATTTGTCAACAGACTCGCATGCTTCAGCGAATAAAAACACACACAGTCAGTGTGCAGCTTTTTTAAACGCTTAGCTTTTTGTAATATCTTATGACTAATAAGTCATTGCGAAGAAGTTCAGTTACTGTGTTGCCCGGTGGTTGCGCTTTCATTTCTATTAAAGCAAGAAGCAGTGAGTTACAGTGCATTTTGTAAAAGCTAAGGGCGTTGTTTATATAAGCTTTTATTTTTGTGCATTATTAAAGAATAAACATCTGAAACAAAGCTGATAAAAGTTTTTAAGTCACTTTTTAGCACAGTAAGAGATTGGAGACGTAGATATGTTGAGCTGATTTGTTTTTAATTCCACATCTTTAGATTGTTGACCACTGAACACTGTTGCAATTTTACTAAACACATGAGATTTCCCAATCCCATAGACCACACTCATTTATTCTTATTTCAAGCTCTTTTTATGAGTAACAATGTATATGATAACATTGGTTTTGTTGTAATAACACAGTTGCTTTTTTGCCTCTGGCTACATCTGAGTTTATTTCCTCTGTAAATGACCCTCACAGTCTTTGAGAAGTGGCAGAAGTTCTCTGAGTCAAACGTGGTTGGAGTGTTTCACCATGTTTTACATGACATTGATCTTCTTTACCCTTCCTATGTGTGGTGTCAGACTATGTTAAATGGTGTTGACTAAGGCAAGCATCATTTACGATTCATTTCTAGTTAATTCGAGTGAGATCCCAGAAGAAAATGTTGTTGCTCAGAAGTTGCTTTTTCTTTCATTTTATGTCTCCTAAGCAATTTTAGAAGAAATGTCTGAGTAATAAGAGTGTTAAAGTGTAAAATAAATTCAAATTTGGGTAAGTTTGATGAGAAATTCAAACTGAGATTCTCAATAATATTGACTTTTGATTTTGCAGACTTAAGATTACCGCTGTAATGATGTTGTGGAGAAAAGATAAAACCGAAAACTGAAATTTTAAGCTTTACATAGAAACCAAACTTGAGTGGGTAATTCTCAAAGAGCGGCAGCAGCGAGTGAACTTTGTAGACGTGTCTCCAAACATTTTTGTTCGTGATCCACTCACAACAATAAAGTTTTGATATATTTACGGTAGGAAATTTACAAAATATCTTCCTGGAACATGATCTTAAAATCCTAATGATTTTTGGCATAAATCCATGTATCTGAGACTTTGGGATGGGCCAGTAGACAACCAATTAACACAACTACACAGAATAAAGTAACAACATCCTGGCAACCTCACAGCAACCTTCTAAAACGTCTCTGAACACAATATAGCAACGCCTTTGTATCCACCCACAACACCCTGTCATTATTTTTACACGTCTGTTTGGTGTCACTAAAACACTTTTAATGTAGGTTTTATATTTAATTGATCTGTATATCAGCACAAATGCATCATCGTGAGTAACCCAATGATACAGTTTTTAGTTTTCCACTCCGTCTA
The DNA here is from genome assembly GCA_026939265.1 of Oreonectes daqikongensis. Taxonomy (NCBI): domain Eukaryota; kingdom Metazoa; phylum Chordata; class Actinopteri; order Cypriniformes; family Nemacheilidae; genus Oreonectes; species Oreonectes daqikongensis. Next base: position 581,008 of record JAOTQM010000500.1, read on the forward strand.
CCTCTCCTATTTATGTTTATGTCTCCCCTCTTTCTTTCTCATGACCTGCCTCTGTCTCTTTACACACTTTCCTTATCTCTGTTTTTCTAAATCCATCAATGTCTCCTTTCACACAGTTACTTTATTTTATCTTAGCTGTAGAGAAAGACAGACAGGAGAAAGAGAGGTCAGACATACCTCGGGCTCTTCATTGGACAGAAGGCTATTGAGCGAAACATGTCCAAACATATTTCAACCGTAAACGCTGAACAGATAAGCGAGTGTTTCTCAAACAGAACAATGAGGGGGTTTCACTGTATGAGGTTATAAAAGTTATTATATGCAAGATTATTTTTAAAAGCGCTGACTGGCTGTGATCGTGTCTTTCATCTGCGCTGTGGAGTACTGGAGCAGGATCTGAGGTGTCAGGACGATAAATTAACTCTTTGTCAGGTGATGTGAGAGACAGTTGTAGGTTTGGTGAGTCACGCAATCTGTACGCTGGTAGTTGATGTGACAGGTTAAAGTTTAAAAGACAGGTTAGAGTGGTTTTTTTATTTAGATGTTAAAGGCTCACTAACTTAGTTCACCCAGAAATAAAAATTATCATTGCAAACGTATATAAAGTTTCTTTCTCTGCAGAACACTGGTTACTCAAGAAGATATTTTGAAGAATGTTGGTAACCAAACAACAATGACCACATTGACTTTCATTGTATGAAAACCATTTCGCAAAATACCTTTTGTGTTTAACAGAAGATAAAGACATATACATTTGAACATGAGGATTACAGAATAAACATTTCTGGATGGACTATCCCTTTAGGTGAGATTTGTTGGCCAAAAAAATAGAAAACACAAGATAAACAAAATAAAGATTAATTTCAATAGATATTGCGATAACTATGTTGTCATCAATTCTTCTGACCACTATAATATTTTTGTAAAAATTTGATATTGTGACCACGCTAGTTTGGAAAAACAATTTACAGTTCGCTTTAATACAGTACGATATAATAAACATTCTTGAAAAATATAAATATGCAATTTGAAGTAGCTGTACATTAGGGCATAATGTTTTTTTAAATATAAGATTATTTTGCATTGCATTATTCATTTGTCCACCAGAGGGGGTTGCAATAGCAACCAACAGTAACAAGTGTATGTTCAGCAAATATGTCTGTTTACATGTTCTTGAATTCACATAATCTTGTTTACAATAATGTCATTATACAGTACAACGATCCAGTTTTGGTCTATTTATTCGATTGGACAAGCAGCGATCCAGGATTGTTTTAAAAAAACAAAATTGCACTTTTCACTGCTGTGCTACACAAAATGTCATATTGTGTCTAAAAAGTCAGTTACTCGTTTACTTGTTTTTTATGTAGCTGTTGTATATAGGCAGTGGTGTTGAATACTGAATATCAGCAGTGATTAACAGCAGCTGGATTACAACAATGCTGATATTCAGTGCCGCTCTTTTTGATGTTTGTGCTGCATTAACCCTCATGTGATTGTGGTCTGCTTGTTTTGAAGCTTTTGGAGCTGTGCAGGTCAGTAAAAGATGATGCATTGAAGGTGGTCGCTGACTTCAACATCCCACCCTGCTGCATACAGGCCCCTATCGCAGGGGTCGCAAACCCCAGGGCGGAATGGGCCTTCTACGCACAGCCGCAGTATCCCGGCGGCACCCAACCTCTGTCTAAGCTCTGAGCCAGTGTGTCCGAGCTCGGATCATCACCAGAGCTGAATTTTGTCTTATATAGGAATATGAACAACAATTGAGTGATTTCAGGTTGCTGTTGGACTCAGCAGGTCAGGATTAATTGGAAGTCAGGACAGACAAATAAATGTATGTGATTGGGTATCACGCTTTGTGCCCAGAGGAACGGTACAGTAGTACTAACGTGCTGCTAATGCAGAAAATGTAATTTTGTGTATGAGAAAGGGAATGTGAATTTATAGTTTGTCTTTATTCATCATTAATGTACGCTTCTAAAATGCGTATGCTATTGTAAATGAAGAATGGGATGCAGCGATCTCACCCGCCAAACCTGAATAAAAACTTTCCAATGCACTGAAGGACCCCCCCATGACACGCTTAATATATTAGTATGGACCAAATTTATAATAATCTTGTTCATTGTGTATTTATATACATGTATTTTTGATTTAACTCTTATAATGCACTTATAAAAATGTACTGCGATATTTATGTTTCTATCACGGTTTTTGTTTGATATTGTTCGGCATGTTTACTTTGCACAAAGAGACATTCGTTTATTTCGACAAACAGATCAATTTGTTTTGAGACATATAATTAATTGGTTTATATGGATTTTATAATTCAGGTTTTTGTCTCCCTTGGACAGCACAGAATCCAGGCTTCGGGATTGGCAACATCATATTTGTTTACATTAAATGAGTTGTATAATAACTTATATATTTGAAAGCATTGCAGAAGGCTTGTTATCTTAAAGCAAATACCATTGCCCAATCCTTTACTGCTGTTTAGGTTACAGTAAATGGATTTTTAACACTTTCATTGCAAGTGCAGTTAAAAAATGAGTTCTTATTTAAAGGCTTTGTAGTATCTAGTCAATGTGAGCTGAGTTTTGCAGGTAATTTTGTTATTAAGATGCAGGCATGTTTAAAGTACATTATTGTATTAATACACATAGAGAATTAAAGCTTAGTATGGCAACACTCTATTACATGTAGCATATTGCAAAATATACATTGAAAGGAGCTTATGAGAAATGAGATTTATTATGCAGAAGAAATGCACTATGATGTTAGATCTTAAGTGTAAATGTACATCTGATGTAGTGGTTTGATAAGAGCCAAGTCAGTGTGGGCGGAGTCAGCGGGGACTCCACCTCGTGGGACGTAGGCAGCTGCTGCTCAGTGTTCGCTAAAGTAAATAGACTGCAGAACAACTTGGTCTGGCGAGGAAGTACACTTCAGGAGCGATCGAGACAAAAGACACACTCCAAAACAATCCTCTCTCAAACGGGATCTTATTATGCGGGGGCTGCACGGCAACGAAATGCATCAAGAAATTTAAAGACGATTTTCTTATATTGGAATTGTCCTTTTAGAAGCGAATCTTTTAACAATTTTTATATATATTGGATTTTTTAATTTCCCCTTTTTTGTGCTGTTTGTATCGCTACCATGATGCTTTAAAGCGTATATGTCGCTGTGGATATGTCTGACGCGTTCAGGTGAGTTTATACGGGAGTATGCCGGCTTTTATCAGACTTCACAGCTTCTTTTCACAAACTTTTTGCACAAGTCAACGACTGAGTTTGTGAATTATCATATTTCAAAAGGACTGCGTGCCATTGTCTAATTTGATCGCTAGGAAACACCAAAGAAAAAATCATCTGTGGTATATTTAGTTTTAAATGGTTTATGTGTCAAGTTGCGCTTGCGTTCATATTTAATTCTAGCTAAGCTAAGCGATGAGCTTAAAAAGACAACGCAAAAGACAACGCGCAGCGGCGAGGGGAATAAAACTTTAAATGCGCGTCGTGCGTCTCTTGCTCGCGCACAGCCGAACAATGTCTCAAAGACAACAAAAGTTGAGATATACTAGTCCACCACCCCCCTCAGTGGCTTAAAAGCGATGACATTTAAGCGGACTGAATTATTTAACCGCGTTCTGAAAAGAATAAAGGCAGGCACCTGTTTTGCTTTGTTTTGTTTCCCGTTACCCACAGCACTGGATTAGTCAAAATAGAGAATTACCCGCATTTGTTGTTGTTGTTGAAGTCTTATAGGTGTACACCCTACCTTCGACGAGTAAACGTGATGGCTGTTTTACATTTATTTGCGCTTTCATTACGAAATGCAACTCGAAAAGTTCGCAAAAACATCGCATGACTTGATGCGCGTTTTGTTTATCTATCGCGTATTAACTTTCGTCTATTGTCTGCTGATCGTTTGCCGTAAGGAGGCGTCACGGCGCTCCTATTAATAGGAAACTTTGTTTTGGTGCCTGTGATGTTGTTTGGCCGCCGCGCTCTCGGTCAAAAGAAATCGGCGAACTCGATCTTTGCGTTTGTACGGATTAACGAAAACAAAGTTTGAATAAAGAAAACCAAAGGAATAAATCGCGATCTATTTGTTGCTGACGGCAGTACTTTTTGTACCGTAATATTTGCTGACAAGTACAGGCGCAACAAATGTAGTGTGGTAGCCTACGTGACACTATGACGGTAAGATGTTTCTGCTGTTTTTATTGCGTTTGCGCGTTTTGCTTCCATCCAAAGCGAATTACAGCGCATTCAAGCTATACATTGTATATGTGTTCCCGGGGGTTCAACGATCTTTGAACCCATTGAGCTACAGAAACATTCCTGTACGATAAATTCGCTGTTTTTGCTTTTATTTACATGTTTGACGCAGTGTTTTGTCATCGTTGTGCCGCGGTTTATATTTATAGGATACCCACGACCGGCGTGTCTTACGGAGAACTCGCATGTGTTTTCATTTTAAACAGCCGATCATAAACCCCAGGGATGACTGATCTCAAAGCGTAACGCCGCACGATCGTTTTTATCCCGAACTGTGCACTTAACTCCAGAGTGTTTTGCTCTCAGGGAGAAATAGGAAGTTGAAGTGCTGCTGTTTGTGACGCACTTCACCGGACCACTCGTGCGCACGATCTATTTCGCCGTAAACGAAAGCCCATTAAGCACGAAAGCACACAGTTCCTCCCCGTAGCGTTTGCAAAGCCAGTAATGAGTGTTTTATTTGTCCTGCAGAGAGCAAACGCCGGCCATCGACCCGGCCTCCTTATCGGAGACGCAGGGACGCGGAGAGAGCGCACCCGGCGGAGTCCCGCGCTCCGAGCCCTTTTCCTTCACGCAGCCGAGCTATGGGGACCCGTTAAGGGGAGGGATTTCCATGTCAAATAGTCCTCTTGGTTACCAGTCGAGGTCACCGATGTCCCGAACCTTCTCCAGGTCGTCTAGTGGCTATTTTTCCGTCGACAGCGATTCTGTGCCAAGTTCCCCTCTAATGGCCAATATTTCCGAAGCGCAAGGCAGCCAAAATGATGATGGTAAGAGCCCCTGGAGAGAAAATTGGCACAATAGTTGTGGTGTGTAAGCGCAACGCGACGAACGGGGGGGGGTTAATAGTGGATTGTTTAAATGACCAAAAAATGACAAAAGCAGAGGAGTGCAACTTTCTGACGGTGCATCGTGCACTCTTACAAATAAAGATGCTCCTAAAAGGTTATTTGCAGCAATCCTATAGAGAAAAAAAACATTTTTGATTCAAAGGAACCTTTCAGTTCAGTTTCCTTTTTACCTTTATAGTCTAAAGAACATTTTGTGCAACAGGATTTTTATGGAACCAAACTTCCCAAAAAATAATCTCTTAGGAACCTTTATTTTTAAGAATGTGGTCGATATGCAGACACCTTTGCTTCCCATATTTCACATCACAAAAACATTGCATGCTATATGCATCCTTTAATGCGATCGTGTACAGGTAAACTTCAAAATGCACTTCATGAATCCCCATTGGGATGATTTGGTTTTGGACATACACAATGCAATAGACAGAAACAAAACAGATGAAGATTTGCATGCAAATATTAATATAATTACAACTCACTTATATGCCTGTCAACCATGTAAGTGCTTTGGATGTTTTGCTTTGCCTTCGGTTTTTAACATTAGCACCGTGACAAGTGTAGCATTTTGATGCTTGGCAGCTCGCTCGCCTCGGTAATCTCTTCCAGAGCGCATGGTCTTTTCATTTAGAGGCAGAACATATCTGCTTTTGTGCTGCCTGAAGCCAAATCGACTCATTTGTCTTCGTGTCAGCTACTCTTAAAGGAATATCCTGCATTTCATTTCTGTCAACATCAAATTGTTCAGTGCATTATGAGTGCATGTGTGTTTTGAAGTATATCAAGAGCATGTGCTTGTATGATTTGCTTGCATGATCCAAGTTTGTTTGGATGGTATGCTCCATTCACAACAAACCCCAATACAAATGTCCGCAGTGTGTGACCCATAATGCCGCTGATGGAGTGGACTGATTTGCTTGTTGTCTTGTTGTTTACTTGCACTGTCATCGAGGCCTCCAGAAAGCAGTCAGAATAGCGGCCTCAGTGCACCCAGTCAAAATAGACCAGCCCTGCCTTTGTAAAGGCTAGACACGAGATCCAACCATCTCTGTTTTCCCTATTGAGAGGCAGGAGATATGAGATGGCGATAATTGTCTTCCTGTAGCGCCTCACAATCGCAGCGTCTCTGAAAACCTGCTCTTAATGGCAAAGAGAAACAACAATAACTTATCAAGGCCCTCATCTGTTGCTTCCTCGACAGGAGCGCTGCTCCGCCAGCGGACGCTTGTTATACCTTTAGCTTCTGCATTGTGTTGGCATGAGCTCTTGGATTTACACGTGTGCACTTTGTGCCCCTTTTCACGCACTAAAGTTTGTTTTAGCATTTGTGAGAATGTGCAGTGTTTCGTATTTGGATGAATGAGGGTAAACACTTAACTATCTCATAAAAAAAAAACTATTTTCTAATGTTCTCTGTATACTTGCTTATACTTTCTTGACGTTGTATCTGAAACTTTGTATTACTAGCACTTCTCGTGAATATTGCTTTACTTAGACGAATCGCTTGCTGTGGATAAAAGCGTCTGCCAAATGAATAAATGTAAATGTAAATGTAAACAAAACCTGGACGTAATAGACATTCATCAGACCAGTGCAATGTTTACAGATGTTGACAACATTACTGTCATTTGAGGCTTTTTAGTGATGCCATTTCTGACAGCGGGTTGTCGCGGCACAAGAGAGTCGAGGTGAAAGTGTTGACTAAAAAGTAGAGTGATATTTGCGATATTGTCTGGTTTAAATCGAACGGTTCAAGCGCAGTTGTGAAAGGAAATGAATATCCAATAGTCCAAATATGATTGAGCATGAGAAATAACAGTACAACAGATTCTCACTTGAGTCATAGCACGAGATCAGTGCGAGTTCAGGCAGAATTTGGGTGATATTAGCCCCAGAATAACCTCACTTGATCGACTACTGTATTACTGCTGACAAAGAGCATCGTTTCAGGACTGTTGACGAATGTTTTAGCACGCCAATGGCCGTGGAAAAACCAAACCAAAACTTTGCAGAGGTGGTTTTTTATTTCAGAGAACTAACCTCAAGTCTGTTTAGTTTTGTGATAGCAGAGAGAAAATCCAGTGCTCATTTCAAAGTGCGTTGATGTGTCTCTTATCAGCGCTCAACTCAAAATACACACTTTTAGTGGTCGGACAGTTTTGTTTCTATTGTGTTTGTGCCAACACGAGTACGTAGTGAAAGAATGGATGGTGATGTGGAGTAGTATTTAGTTTTGCAAAATCAAATGTACCGTGTTTGCTTTTGTACTGCACGTAGCGTTCCCTGTCTTATTTTTCACAATTCTGCATGTGGTCCAAATAAAATTGCACATTTTCATCAAAATATACTAACTTCTTTACTGACATCCCTCCATCCACCTTACTGCATTCTAGTATTGAAAGCCTTTTGTTATTTTTTATTGGTTAATTTTCATTACAGTATGTATTGCAAATGTAGGAGACTGAGACCACTGTTTTAAATCAAAAGAACCTGTCATTACATGTTTGATATTGTAAAGCATTTTTGCATCCAAAACATCTAAAATATGAATATTTTGTAAATGTTTTGCCTACACTGTATTTTTGGTTTATTTGAATGCTTCTCTTTTGTCTTTCGCAGAAGTATGGTTTGCAGACTCTAGCCACCAGCACGCGCAGATGGCAGCACCTGGAGCCATGCGACACGAGGAGATGCTGGTCGCTCGGGAGCTGCGACGCATCGGAGACGAGTTCAATCGCATGTACTTTCACGAGGTGAGTTGTGTGCGTGCGTACGTGCCTGTGAGACCAAAGGTTCCAACTCAGGAGATCAACCATGATGAAATATTTTACTCAGTAGAGCAACGGCTTTCTTTGTCTGTACAAGGGAGTCGTTTTGAATTTGCCTTCAGATTCCATCCCCTCTCATATCAGCGTGTATATCAGGTGTCGCGCACGAGAGATGTTCGTGGGTCTTTAATGAGGGAAGTGTTTACTGCGGTAAAGGGACTCTCTGTATTTACATAACTTATGTTTCTTAAAATTGCATCAGTCCTGCAGCAGTTAGATATCAAAGTCCTTCATAAAGAATGACAGAACCGATACAGTGTTAGGAAAACAAACCATGATTTTATTATAGTAAAAGTGAAGTAACCGTATTAATGACCATTTGTAATACCATGGTTAAACTATGCTTGATATCATAGTAAATTGCTGGCTACTATGGTTTTCCAAAAAATAACTAAGTTAATCCGTGGTTCTTTTTTTGGTTAATGCCAGAAGCAGTGTTTAAGTAAAAAACACATTAACCTAATGGGTAATAAAGATATGCTGTACTGACAATATGACCCATGGCCTACATATGAAATGAGCGACGTCTGCATAGTTTAAGCGCTTAATGATTCATGTTACCATATTTATCAGTTGCTTTTGTGTTTTGTTTACAGAAATATAGCACGGTATGTCCACCTTTGAATACTGATACAAGAGTACAGCCACGTTTTACGTGAATATTCCATCTGTTTGGTGACGTCGTGTGTTCTGATAAGATTCTGTTACTGTATTGGCTCAGTCCGAGGTTGTTAATACTCGTTCGAGGTGAATTACGTGCCTCTCGCCTCGCTGACTCCACTACAGAGTTGTAGAGTTCCTGCTCGGGCTCCAGTCCAACTGGATGGGGTTCTGGCGGTATTTGTCTTGTAGTATTTGTTTTCATTGTGTCGAGTCAGAGGTTTGCCTTAACTCCAGCTTTTTAATTGGCTTGGTTTATATTTAGAAACTGGCAATTTGTAGTGTCTCTGTGGATATTTAGTTCGTATGACTTTTGGGAGAATGTTTTCTCCTCGTCATTCTCTGCGTGGGGGTGTCTACAGACGCAGGTTTAACAGAGACTGTGTCTGTGTGCTCAGCATGCGAATAGCACCTTATCTAGCAGGCTATCACTGTTTGATTTTATTGCTGCGTAAAATTACCTGAGTCATTGTTTAAATGAACAAGGCCTGAAAGCTCTTGAAAGATATACCTGCAGGCAAGAGTCCAGACGTGCTCATAAACAGCTCCAAACGTATTTGCTCGTTCTTTTTTAGTTAAGTTAAGCACGGCAATATTTGTGACATGAATGATATTTCACTTTGTGCTTTTCATTTCACCCATAGTATAAGAAACTGAAATATAAGAGACTTTAGGAAGAAATGTTATTAAAAGATGTTCTAAAATATTGGTTAACCTAACTCTCTGATTTGTGACATAATAACTTTCTAGAACAGTCCACTAAAAGCAGATAAGAGTGCTGTTGTATATGAGGAACACTGTTATGAATGCTGTATGAGTCATTTACCGTGAACAAGTGAACTTGATGTGTGCTGGAATGATTCATTGTCGCTGAATGTCTGGTGTTTGCCTGGTTCTCCAGACACACCCTGAGCACCTTAACAGTCCGACGGGGGGATATTTAGTTGTCAGATCTGGTATACAACAGCTATATGATATCAACTGTTTTACATGTCAACTGTTCAGTCTTGGAGCAATGTTTAAAAGAGGATATGGGATTCATTTTAATAGGCTTAAGGGGTCTTCACGCTAACCACGCAAATGTATTTTAGAGACCGCAAGAAACGCGAGTCACACTCCAGTGCTTTTGTTTTGAATACAAAATATATTAATAGAGTTTTGTGTCTTATAATCCATGTTAGTTTCAAGCCCATACATAAGCAAACGTTTGAAAGAAAAAAGGCACAATTTGTTTCTTATATAAATACAATATTGATGACACATCTTGCATTCGTTGTTGCATTCGAACTGTCAAATAAGACGCTGATAAGATAACAATAGCAAGGGTTTGTGTCTGTGAAAGAACTTCGGCTACGGTTATTGGCTGTTTAACAAAGCAGTGAGCTGTCCCACATATTTTTTTAAGAGAAGAAAAAAAACTACTTTTGACCTGTAGCTCGATTGCTAAATTCCATGGAGTCTTTAGTTTATAAAAACATTCAAATAGAAAAATTCATCCCCAAACCGCCCACTTCTGTTTAAGAGCCACTAACAGCCCTTGTGGATATTCAAACAGGCAGAGGGGTCATTTGAAAACAGAGAAAAGGGGAATAAAGGAAAGGTTGTCTGAGCTGTATGTGTCTGGGACAGCTCAGTTTTATGATATTTACCCTGCGGTTAGACTCTTGAGCTCTAATTATGTGCTGGGTCCTTCTCTTCAGCGCCATGGAGACGCTCTCGAACCCTGTCAGAGTCTCGGTGACGGTCAGAGGAGCTAACAGGCCAACACACCAAATGAAGGCCTTTGGGTTTGGCTCTGTTTATTTCTCTTCTCACGTGTGCGTGATGTCATTTCAGAGGTTTGTTTTGCACGGTGGACACGCACGTGTGTTTATTTGCATCTTGTTTCTTTGGCCTGTGCGCAGTGGATTTGTAGTAACTGAATGAACGACAATGTTTACTCATCATGGAACGATACGCTGAACTAAGTCTGCGTATCGAAAAGTGAACCCACACAAATGCTGTATCTTAAGAGGTTTAATGCGTCATGAGATAAGATTTGCAAGTTTGAAAAAACATTAGCATATGTAATGTATATTTGTTAATGTAATCTGACTGTAATCTCCATCAGATTATTCCAGAAAAACACACAAATCATATCATCATAACGCTGGCGTTGTAGGTGGTTACCAGGACGTTGCCATGTGGTTATTCTCTGTAGTTTTAGCAGGTTACTATGTGGTCACTAGGGGTTTCTGGGTGGAGATTTTTTTGCTGAATATCGTCTTTGAAAGCAACATGAATTGAGGTATCATTTTTGTTTCTTCGAGTTGTGCCAAAGTTGAAGAGGTTAGGGGTGTGTTCACATCTCTTTAGCCACTAATAAAGAATAAATTAAGAGACTTGGCAGTGTTGTTTATTGAAGGCAGCTGAAAACCATCCATTTCTGTCTTAGATAGAAACTTACTCACAAAAAGAGAGATTTGGTGCATACTGTATAATTGTGAAGTTTGGTAAGTAGTTTTCCTCTCCTCAGCACATCTCCACCGTTGGCTCAGGCTGCACCAGCGGCGATTGAGAAGCGCTGCTGCGACATGCTATCACTCTGTTAGTAAGCAGCGCGCTAATGCAGAGCAGATGTCTGGCCACAGAGCGCGCTTGTTGTTCCAGCCCTGCTAATGTCTGCATCTCGCCTAAAAAAATCGCACATGACGGACTTTTGTCAGGCCCGTGCGTCAATGCACTTTTGTTGCAGGCATTTTCCCCGGAGAAAAGGAACAGTCTGGACCATTGTAGCCGATTAAGTTTCTATTGAGTCATGCGGCTACCTCTCGAGAGACGACTGCATGCGTTTCTGTCCTGACATGTTGCAAACTTACTGTCTTCCCTGAGGGTTTGTGCTTTATGATTGACGACCGGGCTCAGAACCCTGACGGTGCGGTTAGCCACGCTGAAATACATTGTTGGACACCTCATGACATAGATGTTTATTTTTGCTGATAGCAAAACAGCTGTTCAGTCGATTCTAAAACAGTCTGAATGTGAGGTTGCTAAAACGATGCCTTTAGCAGCTAGTTGATTTAAAAGAAGATTTTCAAAGAAGATTTGCGAGCAATGCCAAGGTCATGGGTTCGATCCCAGGGATTGTGCATACTTACAAACAAATGTATATATAATAAATAATGCAATGGATAAATGCATCTGCCAAATGCCAAATGTCAAATGTAATTTTGTTTTCTAGCAGCAATACCCAAAAGTGCGTTAGAAGTGAATAAGCTTCTTTTATCATTTGTTTAACAAAGATCTAATACTTCTAATTTCTTGGGTTCTCTTGCAGAACTGTTACATCTGCATCATTTTCTGTGTTTTTATTGCATGCACTCATTCTCTAAATGATTTACGTCCCATCATGCTACTTTCCAGTGTAACAGCAGGCTGACGTGCAGCTAATGTGCTTGATTTTTGGTTTCTTCATGCACAGAGGGTGTTTTTCTATTTTGTGTGGGTGCGTGCGTGCCTGCCTGCGAGTCTGTCACATGCTATTCTTCCACGTAAACTGAAAGCACATGCACTTGTGTTGTATTACATTAGTTTTACCAGCTCTGGCACCAGTGTAGCAGCCATCTGTGAATGTATTAGCAGCTCGGTACGAGCGCCCGGTCTACGAGGATTGTTTTGCTATGCTTTGGCTTTGTTCAGCTGTGGCTGCTCTGTTTTTCTTGTATGTGGTTTTGCTCGCGTCTCTGCCACGCCAGACCCCATTGTCCCTGCACGACGAGTCAAGGATGCCCCTCTATTTTCTGTCTCTCTCAGTCCCTCCGATTTCTCTCCGTCGCAGTTTAGATAGGACCTTAGATTGGAATGTTTTTAAAGCTAGCGGTGATGAATTGATCCCAGATGCAGGAGACGAGCGTAAAACTGTGTCGAGTCAAACCAGGGCAGTAATCGTAAATAAGTCAGTCAGTGTTTGTCTGGATTCTGCAGGAGTTAGGTGCACTCGATTAGAGGGATTCACCTCTGTTATTGTACTGCGAACTGCAGTTTCATGCTGCTTTTAAAGATGCGCTCTTGGTCACGGGTGCAACTGCATGTTTGTCTTTAGTAACTGCATGTAAACGGTTACATAAACTAGCGCCGATAAATCAGCCTCTATTTGGCCATTTTAAGTCTAGTGATGTGCCAAATTGCTTGGCAATGACAAACAGTCTAAAGTTAATGAACTATCACAGCAAACAAAAATATAGGAATGCGTTGCTAACATTCCCATAAAGTTATGATAATGTTATTTCTGAATGTTTTATCCACAATCCACTACTGATGTAAGACTAACATTTTAATACCACCGTTTTAGAATGGTTTGCAATGACATTGAAGAAATGCTACTTTAATGTTACTTCAAGAATGATAACTTTAAAAGAACGTTTAGAGAACTTTTCCCGAATAGCTGGGATATATGTGAGAATGTATAAGAATATGAATACATATATTAAAGTATATCCATGCTTTCTAGTTTTGAGCATTTATGTAAATGTAATAGTTCAAATCAACCTCTTCCTCCACATTAAGTCATTTGGCACAGCTTCCTTGAGTAAAAACCCATGAACTGGGTTCACCTGAACTCACTGACCTTAGGAGTTGTTTTGTTGTGAATGCATGATTTAACACTGACTCACGCTCATAGACGTCATCTGCATGCATGCGGCGCCTGAGATCGCTCGTCTTTGTAGCGCGTTCAGTTTGATTGCTGCAGTCCAACAGACTCACGCTTTTTCTCCTGCACACACAAACACACAAAGTGAAATCTTCCCTCCATTGGACTCCACTTCCTGCTCACCTGTTTCCTCTGACTGAACACACAATCCCTCCTTGGGCACGTTGTGATTTTTGGCACCACTTTTACTGAATCAAAACTCTTTTTTTCCACCTTCTGCATTTGTTTATCAAGAAATGGTTTTATAACCAAAGCTAATTTAGACCGCATGCTGCTCATCGACGGAACCATGCGTTTCCCTCACAGCTTTTATTACTACATGCACACCTGCTTTAATTCAAGGACTATTTTTTATTACAGCATGTGCATGAAGTTTATTTCATTACATTTCATTATTCACCCCAACATTAGAGAAATATCTAAAGTGAAACATTCACAATGTATACAGTCAGTAATGAAAATCTATTATCTAAAGAGAAAATGTGCTTAATTGTTCCACAATGCCAAAAAAAGTCCTAAAACAGGTGTAAAATAGATTTTCTTACTGTTGGGGAGAATTATGTTTTTACGAGGATTATATCCAGCCACTTGATTGTCTTATAGATGGAGGTAACAGATTGTTATGCTGACGGCGAGGTGAGGTGGACGCCCAGGCCTGGTGTTTTTCACCCTCCCTTCATTCTCTACAGGAAAGGTTTTTGTCTCGTCTTTTTTTTCCTGAGTTCTAGAGTGTGTTTCCTCACGAGTTCCTGCCAGTCTCCTGGGGGAAATGCCCCCGCTGCTTATCGCAGTCATTCAGCACACCGGGTGAATGCAGCCCAGAGCTGCAGGCCAAAAAGAGGCCACCTGGTTTAGGTCATCTGATGCCAAGTCTGTGAGACTCAGAGCTCACCGGATGAGCAGGCAGCTGCCAGTTCCTGTATTGCGTTTGTTGTAGTTCTACCTAGTGTAAAGATACCCTCAAAGCACCAAGGTCTCAGCGTGGTATTTCATGTGTCAACATGGTGCAGCGTCACAGTATGTTTGTTGGATTATGTGGGTGGATCTTAACTGTAAAGATTTGTGTTTGTGTGTGTCTATATATTAGGAATGACCCAACTTGTCACCTAACAACAGAGATTGATAGGGAGTTTTTTTTCTAGAATTATTCACACTTGTTTAAAACTTGTAGATGGCTCTTTTTTCTGTGGAACACAAAAGAAGATATTTTGAGAAATGTCTCAGTGCTTTTGTCCCCATACAATGAAAGTCAATATGGTTGTTGGGTTTAACAGCATTCTTCAAGATATCTTCTTTTGAGTTCTGCAGAAGAAAGAAACTCATACAGGTTTGGAATGACATGAGTGTGAATAAATGATGAATCAACGATCCCACTAGTTATCTTTGAATTGATAAAGCTTTGCATATCTCCGCCATACATCGCAGGTTCCATCCTAAACACTGTTTCTCTCTCTCCTAACAGGCAGGTGCGGGCAACAACGCCGTTCCGAACGAGCACGCCATCGTCGCCTGGATGAACGACTTTATTGGACGGCTACTGCAGCTTTTCCTGCGAGGAAGATGATTGACACATTCAATACCCAGTGGACACGTAGCAACAAACCACCCTACTGACTGTATATATGTACATAATAAGGGATAACAGCAGTGCTGCTCTTCCGCAACCTCTCGGGGTGTACCACGAATTGGACCCGTCGACCCTCATAGGTCGACTCACAGCAAGTTTCCTGCGTTTATGTGGAAAGCTGAGCCATTAGATGCTGTGTTCAAATGACTGACGTCAGCTCTTACCGACAAACCCTGAAGAGTGTGCAAGACGTGCCTTCATTGTCTGTTCGCCCGTCACGTCTTTCGTTTATGTCTTGTATCTTTTCCAATCTGTCCGTTTCTTTGCTTGCCTTACCTTGTATTTATTTTTACTGTATTTAAGTTGTAAGTTTTGTGTATATTTTCATAATTGTGGACGTTAGTCGGTCAAGCGGTGAAGTTATTAATTCTGCCTGTCCCAGTTTGCACTTGCATAGTCAATACAAATCATATGAAATAATACAAAATATCCCATGACAGAGGTCAGACATACACAGTTACATTTGATTGAAAACATAAGTGTTTAGTATGCAGGAATGTAAACAACCTGCGCGTGATGAATTTACCTTCTTTTGTCAGTCTTTTATGGATTTTCACATTGGCTTTCAAACCAGAAATACATCTGCGCTGGTTTTGTGTATTTTCTCAGTTTGAAGGCAACCGTTTGAACGTCCTTTCACACGACTCGACGAACAGGTGAACTGCTTGACGCCAAAGCATCACCTCAGCGCACCTGCAGATCTTTAACACATTATAAAACGTAAAGCTTAGCTCATGAATATGAATTACCTGTCACGTCTGTTCATCTCAACTCATTTATCAAAAGCAAGCAGAAATCGTTTACTAGGCGCTGGATTTGTTCGATTTCATGCGGCGCTGATGTACCCGACCTGCGTATGATACCAAAGTATCGCGAGAGCGTTTGGAAAGCAGTGCTTTCGACTCGCTCTCGCGATTCTTTTGTGTCCGTCTGCGCAGCGCCGCGTGAAGGTTTCCTCTGGGTCTTAAAGCCGCTGTTTACGTCACCGCCTTCAATCATTTGCGTTTTTCTGCAGCAAGCGAATTGAAAGTCTGAAAATATCATTTATATGTTCCCTAAACGTAATGGGTACTAAAGTTTCTACTTTTGACATGCCCTACACTCAGAGAAGTTAACAATGGTTTAATATAGTAAAAGTGTAGTCGGCAAATCATGTTTTTGGCACATAGTCTTAGGCCCTACTATACAAATACCATAGTTAAATGGTTTCTGTACTAAGGCAATGGCAAATTGATGGGTTTAGCATGGTTAACCCATAATTACTATAGTAAAGCCATGCTTTCTTTTCATAAGGGTAGGCTTATATATTTCTTTGAGACTTTTCTTTGTTCTCAGATCAAATCCAGTACCTTTGTACATCTGCTTTCATTATTTTGACTAGTTAGTTTCAGTTAATATCTTTGTAAGATCACCGTGACGCTATATCGTGCACTTGGCGCTCGCTGACATGTTAAAACCTGCATCGTGTCGTGTGAAAGGTCTTCAGAAAGGTCTCGAGGTACTAGAACAACAACTTATGAACTCAGTGTGAAAACATTTACATAGAAAATAATGGAAGAAATGAAATGGGACAGGCAAAGGTTCATGTAATCACTGTTGACATTTGTTACTTTGGACAAAACATTCCAGATGAGATCTTTTGGTTTGAGGGATTATTGTTTCCTTATTATGGATGAGAAGTAAGAACAAAAGTGACATTTTGGGCATGTAAGTCATAATTCCATTATTGTTTCTTTGGCCTAGTTTTGTTCATCAAGATCATTTGGATTTTATTATTCAGTTGCAGACAGCTATCATCCAAAATAACTCGAAAGGAACTTCCTAATGGAGGAACCTGGTTTCAAGTGCCTTGCCCAAGGGCCCAAAGAAAGATCAGGATTTTATACTCAAAAACTGTGGTTACCACATTTTTGGGAATGCAGTTTAAAATCCCTGCAGTCAGTTGCTTATATCCACTTGTGTAGGTGGTGTTTAGGACCATTATCACACATTACAACCACTGTTTAACACCAGCCTTACCCGAGTCTCAAAAACGGTCAAGTTTCCTTTAACAAGCCTCAGGGACCGTAGGAAATATACCTGTGGAGATTTCTTGAACAAACCAGTCTTCCAAACATAAGCCTACTTCAGCTCATATCATCTCTCCTTGTGGCTTTTCCTGTTTATTACCGTTAAACTCAGTATTTCACAGGACTCAAGATGAGCCGTCAAGTATGTTGGTTTAAAAATGTCACGTTTATTGACCATCTACCATGAAAGGTATTGCTAAAAATTAATATTTAGATAAAACGGTGTGTGTAAAGACTTGTCGTTTGACGAAAGGCCCTGTGTTATAATGTGTGTGTTTTTTTATATGTATATCAGTACCATGGTTCACTTTGCCAAAATGATGGTTGTTTTAGTTTGTCTAACCATTGCAGGTTTACCATTTGCACCAAAGACCTCATGTTTCAATACTGTTGGTATGGTACATACATCTCATCTCCCATGTGTTCTCATTCTGTATCCCTGTGATTCCCGAACAAACCTTTTTTTCTGAGGGAAACTATTAATTTCAGTCCAACCTGTGTATTTCTCACTGGACCTCTGACTGAATTTCTTCAGTTTAGTTGCACTGAACGTCCGCTTTATCCGACCTGACGCCACCTAGGACCCAGTACATTTGTAGCACATTGACAATTTTTTGTTTGTTTGTTTGTTTAATTTACGTTAAATGCATCTTTTTGTATTTTGCACTGAATTATTTCCATGCTAATTTGTGCAATACTGCTGTAAATAAAGCCGCTTTTCAACTTTCTAAATATTGACTGGTCTCCGTTAATAAAGCAGTAGTTCACATATCTGAATGAAATGAAACTTTATGTAATGAGATTGAATTTTCTGAGGGAAATAAAGACATTAAACACCAATCACAGTAATGAAAATACAACTATAAAATTATAAAATACTGTACAGTAGAAATCTCAGAGACATTGTTTATGCAAACCATAAACAAAACAAATACATTCTCTTAAGACTAAAAGAATTCATATGTATAAGAATGGACAGATACAGTAAGACGATTTATGTGAATTCAAAATATTCTCTTATACTTAAAATAAAATAATATATTAACATTCTAGTTTAAAGTGACATTACTGCAGTGTATCATGAAAAAATGTCTCATAGCCTTGTAACAATTACAGGAATAGTCATTTATAGTCTCAGGAACACAGGAATTTGATATAGTCTCTCAACACAATTACAAGGTTAAAAAGAAAAATATACGTTGTATTACATCAATGAAAATCATTTGAAGTCATTTGAAATGTCAAGGCAGGTAGAAATACATCCAACAACTGCACATTAACTTAAAACCAGCATACAATCCTCTCGACATTGAGATACAAGACACTTAATACAAAGAATTCATTTGTTCTGCATGAGAACTGGAAACTTTCTCTTCCTCCAAATCACGGCCTATCAGCGCTCATCTGTAGATGGAAAGTACGGTACCTTCCACAGCCTGGCAAAACATAATTCCATATCTTTGCATTCAGCCATTCAGCGAAGGCTCCCGTGACTGCGTTTATACTTTGAAGGGAGGTTTTTACAGCCGTGTTTAAATGATATGACTCAGTTTGCCATGCTGGGACATGAACTGGAGAAGTCTGGAGAAATTAAAACACTCATTATGTCATCATATGATTTATGTCATACATTTATAATCTCTTATCTGAACAATAAAAAAGATAGACAGTGGTTGCAGAATTTTCTTTATCGTTGGTCTACATTGATCCAGTGAAATAGCTATAGGGAAATATTAACTTACAGTGTTTCATTGAACTGCATAATTATTTGTTAGGCATAATATTTCCTTATCTAGTTCAATCTTCTTTCCTTTCAAAGTCAAAATCATTTTCTTGTTTTGTTTTTGTGAATACTGTCGGTATGAGGAAGTAGCCTACTTGTGAGGATTACAGTAAAATTCCCCTTAAACTCACAATACGTCAGACGCTTCGTTTCATTCGTCTCATTGTGATTGTTAAAAGGCTCCCGAGCTGTCAAGTGCGCTGTA